>JAQFVV010000196.1:1505100-1727478 GCA_028023455.1 Epiperipatus broadwayi | reverse complement strand
GCCAAATTGGCCTTGGCACAATATATTAAGATAATTATTTCATTTTTCTTTCTTTTCTAATTTTCAGCAGATTAATTTTCGTTTTTCTTTTTGAAAAAATTTAAAATAGTAAAAAAAAATACTCCAACAACTTTTAAAACACGATTTAATTATTTAAGAATTTATCAATTATTCTTTCTTCTTATTTCATTTTCTTTCCTCTGAATTTGGTAAACTTTTAGTTACAGCATTTGACTTTTAAAATGTTTATAATTAACTAAAACAAAAAGTAAAACTCCATTTTAGCGTTCTAAATTTTAATTTTAATTGCTGTCTTTGTTACCGGTGCTATAACAATAAGAAGAACGATTTGTAAACTGTTTTTATACATTTCACGTGCGTAGATTTCCAGGAACGCTAAGATTTTTAACTGCCTATTGTTTAAATTCATTTAGATTTTTATATGTATTGTTTAAATATATTTCATCTATTATAAATAAAAAATAAATAAATAATAAAATCAGTTTTATTTTCACACATGTGTGCCCACCCAATTAACTTCAGGCCATCCTTAATTCATTTAACTATAAATTAATATTCAATTTTAAATAAAAAAAAATATACATTACAGTTTATTTAATCAAATAGTTTATATATACAATATTACTTTGTAAAATATTGATCGTATTTTATTTTATAATAAAATAATCTATTGTGCATTATATGTATATATGTAATAAATAATAAACAAATAATCTTCCCATTATTAATATAAATTCCAAATGGATTGGGTTCAATAACTAGGCTTGATCTTTTTAGGAATGTGTGCATTGTAAGCTACCCTTTACAACAACCTCATCTCCTTACAGGGTTAGAATTTTAATCTGTCATGAAAATTTTAACACACAAAGTTTGCATTAGAAGTTTTTTTTTTTACACAAATATAAGAAGGGTAGTGAAACCTTATTTTACCGTTTTCTACACTCAACTACACAAATTGCTTTCTATTCTTCTCTACTCACTCTCATGAAATACTTTGCAAGGTGAGGTTCAAACATAGGTTTTTTTTTTTTAAACTAATGATGGTTATGTTTTGAGCACACTAATAAAAATGTGTTTCTGTTTCAGATAGCACATATTTTTTTCTATTTATCCTCTATCCTGCTCCTATTGAGTCTTATTGGATTTCCTTTGAGGACTAACAGAAGATTGGAGCAACCATCACTTAGTGAGGTTTAAATCTTTTAAATAAAGTGGCTCTAAAGTATCCTAATATTTGCTTTGGCATCCACTAGGGAATACTCTCATCATAATTTTTAACCTAACTTCATAATATCTAAATTTTTTTTTTTTTTACTTATCAACATTTATTTTTTTTTCCACACATCAGTTGAGTATGACAATTCTACAATTACTAAGATTGTCCATGGTATGGTTTCATAATTCGGGTATTATATGTGCCCCTAACTTGTCTTTCCATATCCAACCAAAATGCATTAGGACTCGATTGTTTAACTATTGTGTAAGGTCCTTCATAGATAGTAAAACTTACTGTACATATTTTCAATTTGCTTACTAATATGAGGGTTTTTTCTTAAAACTTGATCTCCTACTTTAAAAGTATATGGAGTTTCTGTCTTATTTTTGTTCCTTTTATTAGCCTTACTTACCAATCGAAGATATGCTTTCTGCACATTTTCCTCCATACTACTTTGTTTATATCTAGTCATAGGTTGATATTTAGTGAACAACATGAGAATTGATTGATTAAAATGTAGTTCAATGGGTGTGAATCCAGGGGATTCATTCACACTCCAGTTGATATAATTAACTATCAGGTCTATCTGTCTTATTATATCATTTTTTATATTATCATAAGTTGTATTATATATATATATGTATACATACACCATTTGATTTATTCATTCATTTTTTCTCTTAAAAATATATATATATACATCTCTTGAGAATTCATTCATGGTAAAAAGTTCATTTTATGTGTCCAAAGTTGCATCATTTGAAATCCAAGTACTGTCATTCATATGCCTCATAAATGTGAAGGGTCCTTCATACGTGTTACATAACTTGTGGAACTGAAAACCTTTCTGTTAGATGAACTGCAACATGGTTATCTCTATTCTCATCATATAATTTTCTATGTTTTGATCATCTTTTCGATTATGGAAAGACTCTAATTTCCATAACGTACAGCCAAGATGATCGAATTCACCAATCTCTTTAATGCCTTCAAAAATGGTATTTGTAGTGTGACAGTTTTCTCCTAAGAAAGCTGTTTGAACTTGTAACAATCCATCCTTGTTAGTGCTATTATGCTTACAAATGTCATGTCTGAAAAGCCATTTTATTCTTGTTTCGATGGTAAACACGAATGTGCCGCAATGATCTCAAATATGAGTCCAAATCATTTAACTTTCTTTCATATAGTCTATCATGACATCTTCAGAGTATGAGGTGTCATCGACTCCTATGGCTTCATCATTTAACTGAGAATCAATCTTGAAAGCTTGTGATCTTTGTATCACTTCAATATTGAGAGTATCATTCATTTGCTTTTCTCTCAACTTAAATTCAGTATATTGAGTACTTGCATTAGTCTGGGTTTGTTGTGTTTCAACAACTAATGTACCCTTACTCAGTTGGGATTCAGTGATTCCAAACCTCTGGGTAATGGTTTTATCTAAACATTTTAGTTTTTGTCCTAAGGTTTCTATCTCCGTATTTTGTTTGGTAAAATTTTGCTCCAATTCCGTACGGATAATTTGTATTTCCATCTGAACTTCAGCTTGGTGCCTCCATTGATTTTCACATACTTTTTTCCTTAAAAATTTCTTGATTCCTGCATACCTCATCATATTTTGCATTCAATTGTTCCATGACCCTGGATTTAAAATCATCTATTTGCTGTTGGCATTTTGTATTCTTTTCATCAATTTTATTCCTCATCTCTAACATTCCTTGCTTCAATTCAATATTGTCTTTTTGAACATTTCCTAATTTAAGGGAAAGTTGTCCCATATCTTCAGACAACTTAATTTCAACATTATCAATTTTTGTTTCCATTTGTTCTTTCATATCATTCACATCCTTCTTCAATTCATCTTTTATTTTATTTATATCAACCTTGGTTGCCATATTTTCCAACTTACTATTTATATCACTTTTCATATTCTCCATATTTCTATTTATATCACTTTTCATATTATCCATATTACTATTTAAATCACTTTTTATATTTTCCATATTACTATTTAAATCACTTTTCATATTCTCCATATTAGTTGCCATATTCCCCATTTTATTATTCATATCACTTTTCATATCTAAGATTACTTGGATTAGTTGTGCCAATGCTGTAGGGTCTTGCGTAGCCTGAGTTACTCCTACTTCAGGCACTTGAATAATCTCACTGGAAGAAATCATCTGAATTTGAGAAACCATTTGACTCTCTTCTTGCATTTGTGGGGATTGTTCAACTTCTAGAATAGACCCCCCAGATACCTGAATCATCACAGATTCTCCCTTATTACTGGTAGTATCATCTACCATCTCACTGTTACTACTATCTTTTTCTATCTCCAAATGTTTTGATTCCATATTACTTAATTGCTTACCACTTCTGGTTATCATTAAATATTTATTTATTTGCAAACTATTTATAAAATATTTATTTATGAAACTATAAATAATCACATGCCACAGTGCATCATGCCACTCCCAACCATTGCATTTATCTTTATCTCTTTTTTTGTTTTGTTTTTAATAGATCTACTTTTAGCCTATGTCCTTTTACATGCCTAACTCTACTATTTTATTATCATTTATTAATCACTTAACTATTTATCATCGGTCTCTGTTTATTGTCCAATCCTTTATATTTCCAATTTACACTCAATACTTTAGATCTCTTATTGAAAATTGATTCAAGTTTATGTGATCTATTATCACTATTACTATTATTTTAGATGAAAGTGCTAGTTGTTTGTCATGTGTATAAGTTCATTTGGGTTTATGTTGATAGAAAAATATAAAATGAAATGTGCTTTAACATTTTTTTTTAAAAAAAATTTAAACACCAGTCCAATGGCTGGACTTCCTTTACAATTAGAGTATATTCATACCTAACATACTGGATATACATTTGGATACATCTATCAACTGTAATATCTTTATGCCTAACACATTGCATCAGATATAACTATTAGCAAATATACTTGGATACCTCTATCAACTGTAATATCTTCATGCCTACCACGTTGCGCGCCAGATTTAACGGACGGAACGATTCACTTGAGTATATAGATCAGATTCAACAATCAGCTGGTTCGATCACAATGTATGACCAACTTACACAAAGTATTTATGGGATGATACACATATCTATTGAGCCCCTTGCCTTAAAATTTGATATTCAAGAATCTAAAATATTGTGCATCATAGTGCCTTTCCATCCAATATCCCCAGACTAGTTCTAGCTTATGGCTTTCATCATTGATCTGGAAGCAGTGCACTTAAATCATTGGATTAATGCATCCCTCCAGCTCCCATCTTTTAACTTTTTGTTTAACCATAAAGCTAACTCATACTGAAAACACAGTAATGTTTTCAATCCAAGTATAGTCATACAGATCTGAATCTTGTTCAGTATTTATATATTTTGATGACTTTGATGTTTTAATAACCGTGGTCACATTTATCATTTGACTGGGATTGATACCAAATCATTAAACATCATATGATCACTTTTTTTTATATATTTATGCTATTGCATTTATTGATTAGTAGAGCTTTTACTGGAAAGCACTATTGTAAAAAAAAAAAAATTGCTATTGTTACAACAGTTTATATAAGCATAAAGAAAAGGTGATCATGTGATCCACTCAGTTTAGCTTTCACTTTTTGATTTTTTTTTATTATTTTGTTTTTTTCTGACTATACTTTTTATTTTCTTTCCTTCTTGCTATTTATAAACTTTGTCACTGTTAATTTTTTTCAAATTTTTTTTACACATACATTGTCCATTTAATTTTAGAAATAAATTGAACTGCAGCACTTATGATTTTTAACCAATACCTATATGTTAAGATTAATTTTATTGGTCTATAGCATTATTGCCAGATATTGCAGAATTCGCCTAAAATGATTGAATGTGCTGTTGATGTATATGAAGCATATGGTGAACCAAGTTAAGTTTTGATTTGTGGTAATGTAGTGTTCTAATAATGATATACTTTCATATTTATTATGGAATTAAAAGGACATATTGATTGAGCTTTGATCAAACAAAAAAAAGCTTTAAATTTATGATTAGAATATTTGAATTATTTCTAAATGTTTTGATGAAATGTATAGAACTCTTATTATACACAAAAATTTAAAGCATGTGAAACATTGATATTTGAAGAATATTTTTTGATGTCAGAGTCTAGCAAAAGATAGCTTGTTATTATTATGTGATAAGAATAGTCATTAAAAGCAGTTTGAAATACATTTTAAAAGAGGAACTCTGTAATATATGTATCATAAGCTGGAATATGTCCCACCCAGCCTTTTTTATTTGCTTTGCCAATGAACTTAGAATTAAATATTAAGCTATGGAGATTTATATACATGCGATGATATTTTGTATTTATTCCTTTTTTAGGATTTACATTTAATTCTTAAATATTTTGAAAAATATATGTTCAGCAAAAGATCTATAGTGGTTAGTAATCTAACATTTGTAAACAATAATGTTGGGATCTGTCAATCCTATCAAATTTATATTCTTCAAAGGCTCTTTAAGTTACTGTTTATTTCTTTTGCATTCATTTAATTTGAGAATAAGCTGTGTTTTTTAAAAGTTAAATTACAATATATATTTTTCAAACTTATTTTTTCATTTGTTGTCTATTTTGCATTTTAATTTTAAGGCACGAATATATAAATCAAAGTTAAGATATTTTAGAGTTTTACTAACTTTTACACAACTATTGGAATGGTAAATAATTTGGTTTGTACTTGATAAACTTTAGCGATTTTAGGTTAAAAGAATCATGGAAAAATAGTCTGTTTGTGTATACTGTATAACTGAACATTTATTTTTCAGCCAATAATAGGTGATACTCATTTAATTAATTATAAATTATAGATAAAGATCCCAGAATTATCTGAATTGATCAGTAAATGTTGATACATTGACAATAAAAATAAAAATTATGATTGTAATATGATAAGTAAATATTGTAATATTGGTGTGGGTCATTCATCACTGATGGTGTAATGTGTATACTTTTATGTATCTGAATCTGTGAATTATTCTCACTTATATATAAAATCACTAAATGTTTGTAATGCTGTCACTTGATATTTAAGTTAAACATTTCTTTGATAGAGGGCGTATTTTTCAATGAAAAAAATTATTATTTGTTCAATAATAAACTCATTTTTTTTTTTATGAATCATTTTATACAAAGGAAGTAATCTGTTAAAAAAAAAAGATGACCTTTCCCTAGGCTGGATATAACATTTCTGGATTCTAAAAAAATATAGTATTGGAATAAAACTTTTTCTAGGGAAAAAGCGCTCAGAAAAAAATGTTTTTTGACTACAGTACAGAACTGAATAAATATAGTATTTAAAAGGTGAACAAAATGGATTACAATACATAAATTCATGTTTGAAAAATGATATTTAGTGAAGCAAAAAAAAAAAAAAAGATTCTGTAGTACCATATTTACATTTCGTTTTGGGTGGTTGATATTGCGTAGTTTGCGGCTCTACAATAATACCATGAATGATTGAAATTTGTTAAAGCAACTTATTAATTACAATGGTGTATCCATAGACCAGTTACCTATGCTGGTATATATATAGTATTGTTGAATATAATTTCTGTACTTACAATCCAATCATTTATATATATAAATTTAATGACTAACAAAAGAACAATTACTGATGCTAGCTTTGAGTTTTTCATATTCAGCCATCGATGATAGCTGGGTTTGAACAAGCTGAATGTTAGATTAGGTAACATATAATAATTATTATTTTATGAAAGATATTAAATTTATACATTAACCATTAAATAATGAATATGTTATATAAATAATTGAGAAAATACTGATTTGCAATGTTATTGAAAAAGTGTGCCATTGATTGTAATCATTAAATAATTATTTATTTTAGGGACCTGTTATTAAATACAATTGTAATCAACGTTATGCTACCACTGCAATAACAGGAGCAATTTTGAAGGAAATAGCAAATAAATGTGCAGTTCCATTACAGGTAAATCATTTTTTATGTATATGCTTATAATAATAATATATAAATTATAAGTAATTATTAAAGAGCTACTTATCTCAAATATATGAGTTAGTCTCAATGAATACTGGACTTTTCTTATATAGAAGTACATTTTTCAGGATTAAATTAATATATATTTTTTATTAGTTTTTCTTAACAAAAGGAAAATAAAAGCAGATGAATGTTGCTAGTTATATCATCTTGTATATTTTTGTCTTAAAATTAAGGCTTTTTTTTTTTGAAAATATGACAATACTCAGAAGGATTAAGCATATAACATTTTGGTGCACTAATGTTTTAAAAGTTCAATGTTCTTTTTTTTTTTTTAAACTATATACACAAAACCTGATTCAAACACGGAATTTAAATTAGTGGATTATTTTGCTGTAATTTTTTTGGTCTTTCCTTGAAAAATATTTTTTCCAAGATCTGAAAAATTAATTTTTTTAATTATTATCAAGAGATTAAACTCATGGAATTTTATTTTTTCATAATAAAAAAAAAATCCTTATGTAGTATTTGAGTTTCATGTAGTGCATAAATATCTCAAAATAATTGTTTATTTAATGTGGGCACTTTTGGATTGAATCATATATCACAAATAGAATATCTTCTCTAAAAATTAATTAGCGCTGAAACTTGAATATTAGCCATAGAATGTCTTTAGTCAGTTTTTTTTGTTTATTTTTTATATTGAGGAAGTGCTGCTTTACCTGAACATTTTAGAAGTACATTCCCCAAGACTCATCACATAGTTGAAGTGATACTAATTGTCAGGTATCCAAATATTATGAAATGACATTTCGTAATGCTTTGATGGAATGATGTAGTATCAACAATTCTAGAAATTGCATTTTATGCTTTATTAAATGGATATGAAATTTTGTTTGATTACTCTTTGCTTCAAACGTTTTAGAAAGTTGGTTTTAAAATTATTTTTTCTAATGGGATACTGTACATTTTGGTTATTTTTTTCATATCTTTTCTGTTTTGCTAAAACATTTGGGCCATCACTTTCGTTTGTTATTGACTTAGTTACTTCTGCACTTATTTTTTAATTTCTGTCTTGGGAGAAGTAGGGGAAGGATTAAAGTTTGATGTATTAAATATTTAAAATTCTATTCAAGAAATATATATGAATATTTTTTGCAGGAAGTTTTTTTCCTTCCTATAGAAAAAAATCTACAATAGCATGTTATTCTCTGGTAGCATATTCCTTAAGTATGATTCACCATTTTAACTACTTAAAACAGCCATAGAACATACATGAGATTGTCTGATATTTAAACTGTAATTAAGTTGGGCAATGTTCTACTTATCAATATAAATAGAAATCTATTACTTTCTTTATTGCTATTCTGATTTATTATTTATATTCATTTATTGATTTTATTTCCTAGTTTTATTTGTAAAATAAATTTTCTAAAACCAAAAAATTAAAAATATTTGTTCTGTGATTACAATTATTGTATGAGAAGAATATGTAGAATCAAATGTACATTAATATAATAAAAGAAAGACAAATGATAGTAAAGATAGTATTTACACACTTACACACAAAAAATTCAAGTATACATTTGCACACATAAAACTCAAATAATGTTTATTTAATAATTTACATTCTAATAAAGAAATGAATTTATTTTTATTAATTTTTAGGCTTTTGTAGCACGCAATGATTCTCCTTGTGGTACGACAATAGGCCCAATAATGGCAAGCAATTTAAGCATTCAGACAATCGATATTGGTTCTCCAATGTTAGCCATGCATTCGATAAGAGAAATGTGTTGCACAACATCTTTAGAACAGTCAATTGCTTTGTTTAAAGTAAGAATTTATTTAAATTATTTCAAGTGAGAAATTAAAAAATAATAAATGTAAAAGTGTAGATACGTTGGTAGGCAATCTTTAGTAGTGCAAGTAAGGTGTTATCATCTTAACAAAATTCCAAAAGTAAATGTACTATATATATTTAAGAGATGTGTGAATGTCAATTAATTTTCCTAAAATTGATAACTTTAAATATTTGTTTCTTTGAAAATAAAAATTTTCACATTGAGTTATTAAGAGAATTTTTGGAGAAAGAGTTTAGAGAATTTTCATGGATATATTCTTTTGATGTACTGATAACAAGAGAACCTATAAATATATCTCACTTCCAACAAAATTATTGTATAGTTTTAAAATGCATATCTGAATGTAGGGGCATGGTTCTTCTTTTTCAATATTTTTATGCTTTAATGTCTTTGATTTTCAATGAAAATAAATAAAAATGTTATATTATCTAACTTAAAATGGATAATATGATTAATTGCTCAGGAGATCACACAATTTTCAAGTACCAAAATTGAGCATAACAATTCCATTCAATTGACTAACAGTTTTTTTTTCTTACATTTCTCAGATGAGAATAATCCATGAATATTTAATTCTGAAATAATAGATTTAATCATTGTACTAAACTTCACAACACAAGTTAAAGTGAATTCTAAGGCTTTTTTTAAAAATATGTAGTCTTTATTCATGGGTAGCAAATTATAAAAATTTAAATAAATCCTTTTATAAAATATTAAAGATTTTAAAACTTCTCATTCGACAAAAAGGCCTCGAAAGCGCTTAGCGTATAATAATTTCTGTGTATCTTGATAGCTTCACATTCAAGTGTGTCATACGCTTTGTTAGTTTTGTATAATAAATCCTTTTAATAATTTAATTAGGTTTTTGTTGTGAAATTAAAATCATCTGAATTTCTATTGGTTATAGTAATTTAAATATAATGGTCACAAAATACACACATTTATCATGTCTTATTTTAACACTGAAGTATTTCAGAAGAAAAAAAAGTCAAATTAATTGATTTTGTTTTTCAGACATTGCAAAATATTTGTTTTTCGCCAATCAAAAACTTCAGTTTAAGGACATGCTAAAAGTGAAACTTTGTTAAATAGATATAAGCATAATTTAATTTTTTATAATGTAAAAAATGATTAGCTTTTTTATAATATTGCGAAAACTATTTAAATTATATATATTGCAATGATAAGAGTATTTTATATATAATTTTACATAATGGGTATATATATAAAGAACATATATTCTGTTTAACTCAAGAGAGCATGAACAGTAAAATATTTAAATCTATAAATCAAAACTCATTTATCTATCCCAACTTACAATATTTATATTTTCTGAGCACTATATAAACTAGGATATTTACCCAATCTATACCCAAACTAAATCTATCCTTATTACATTAATCAATTGCAGTAAGCACACATGGAAACATGAGTCATGAGACAAATATCAAATATTTTATGGATAATAATAAATGAAGCTTATGGTGAGCAAATATTTATAAATATTTGTAAGTCCAAAATAAATATTGAGATGATGGAGAATAAGAAACAGCAAATAAGTGATAACAAAATACCACTTTATTATAGAAGTGTACATAATTAAATTATGAAATTGTTTAACAGTTATTTGCAAAATAAGTAGCAATGACAATAAAATAAAAGGAAAAAAAAAACAACACCTCATATAGATAATGTTATTAAAATTTTATTCGATTCTTGACAGCTTTATTTATTATTTATTTAACTTGAAAATTCCAACTCTACTTTCAAACAAAACTAAGAAAAAAAAAAGATAAATAAAATAAATAACTACCTTCAAATTTTATTTTATGACTGAGATTTATATCTCAATGATCAAATTAATTCAATCCTACAGGACAATCACTTTTCTTAGTTATAACAGCACTACATATGATTTCAGTCATACTCTCCAATTATTCATCGTGAATGTTTATTTGTTATATGTAATCTATTTATTTAGATAATATCAGATTTTGAATTTAGGCAGAAATAATTGAAGTACTTTTAAATTAATTTTCCCAAAATATTTATTAAAATATTTTATTCTGTAACTTTCATAAAATGCAACTTTTCTTCTTTAACATATATTTAATTGCACAAGAGCAAATTTATTATTAAATAAATAATTATTAAAATTTTTTCAGTATATTATATTTTTTGTTACAAATGCTCATTTCTGCCAGATTTTTAACAACAGTTTTTTTTATTTTTATAAACGTGGCCATTTTATTTACTTATTAACAATTTTTTAGCAAGCTACATCATTTACTATTATTTTCATTTCACTTATCATTTTATATATACGGAATAGATGTTTAATTAGTTTGTAAATGTTGGATGTAATATGTTATTTAAAAAAAATAAAAAGAATAGAAATTTTTTTTTAATACTTAACACTTCCTAAAGATAAAAAGAATTATCTTTCAATATTGATTTTTCTAAACACATTTGCACATAAAAAATAAGGAGCATTATTGTACTCATAAAATTAATAATGTGTTCAAATTTAGAATGACACTGGTTTTTTTTTTTTAACCTGGTAGCATTAGGATTTTTTTCAATAATTATTTTTTATTAGAGCATAAAATAAGATTCAAATGAATTAGTTGTATGAGTATCATTCATTTTTATTGATCATTGAGAAAAATATAAATTAAAATATAATCTTCATTCATGAGTGAGAGGACTTCTTACATCTGTAATTATTGAGCTTTTGGTCTGTTTTACTATTTGAAATCAGTATTAGAAATTAAAAAAAATAGTATTGTTGTTGTAAAATATATGGACATAGCCTGAAGTTACAAAAGCCATTGTAAACGAGAATATTTACTAGCTTCAACTTCTCATAAGATTAATAACAGAAAGGGCAATGTGAAGAATGTCAATTTGTGAAATAAAATTTTAATGTGAATAATAATTCTAAGTATTAATGTTTTATATTAAATGAAAAACAAACCAACTGATAAAATTATCTTATTAGATAAAATTTTTTTTAAAATATAACAAAACTTTTAGCAAAAAAAATCTAATATGACATGTTATGTTAAAAGTATTTTCTAAAAATGACATTTGATTTTAAAGATAGAAGTTATATTAATACTTTTTCAATGTCAAAAATAATGAGCAAAATATACTTTATATACTTAAAATAGTATAATTAACTCATTTATTTATTATCACACAATTTACTTATAAGCTAAATATTAATATAAAATCCACTTTTGCAGAAATTTTTATTCATTATATCTCCATATATACAATATAGAATATATATATATTATTTTAGTCTGGATTTTTAAATTTTTTAAATCACTGGTCAAAGAAGCAAATAATCTATCTTTTCACGATTTTTTTTTTTTTTACAGATTGAATCAATTACTCAGTGTATGTAATATTTTTAAAATACATAAAATATAAACTGACATCTATTCGTCGACTTTTTGTAAGTTGGATTTTCTCTTCAGGTGCAGAGTATGAAAATATTTTTTAATAAATGAAAATAAATACTATAATACATTACAAGACATATATATTCATGCAGTATGAAATGCCCAAAAAATATATTTTTCAAAGAATTGTTCACAAAAAGTTTTATATAAGTTGATATTTGCCTGTATATTAGTTTTTGTGTAAGTTGAATCTGCCTGAATATCAGAATATCCTAGAAAAAATTATTTTCTTTTCTATCAGTAAATAAAAATAAGTATTACTCTAACAAACTACCTTTTTTTAAAATTTTTTATTAAAACAGATAATTTTTTGCTCAGTGTATTTCATATGTTAAAAATATATTAGATTCTATTAAAACCATGCCAAAATAAGGAATATTTTATTTTTTCCTTTATGTTATAAATAGAATTACAAAATATTTAGCTTTTAGGTAATATTGTTATGATGAAAGAGAAAATTAATAATATTATTTTATGCATGTAAAATATATTTTTCTTCATAAATATGTATTGTGTTTAAGTTCTTTGTCATAACAGATTGGAGGAATTAGACAATAGGATACTGTGACCAAGTGATAATATTTGATCTAGTAATTTGTCTTTGCTTACCATCTTTAGTATCTCAATTATAGAATTACATAAAAAAACAATGAAGCTCTTTACATAAAAATATATTTATAAATATAAACTAAAAAATTAATATCTATTTTTTTTTTAATGCAGAATTTATTTCATTGTTCAAATGTTTATTTTTAATTAACATTAGAAAAGAGTAATTAAAGTATCCTTCTTTAAATTCAAAAATTATTTTTTATTGAACATTTTATTATTTTTCATTGCCAATGCATTATCTATTGGATATTTGTATTTACTGCAACAGAAAATCATCTTTATATTGAGAGGAGTATCTCTTATTGAAATTTTTATTAATCTATTACAAAAGTAATAAAATAAATTAGTAAATTTTACATAATTAAAAATTATTTTAATATATAAAAATATGTTTTTAATATAAAATAGTATTATATGGAATTATGTTTTTAATGGGTATTTTATTTTTACATGTTAACATTTCTGCAGTTGAGTTTTCCTGCAATTGTGATTTTTTGGCAAGTTTTCTTCAGAATTCTTGTTGTATGGGTACTACTGAATATAAAAAACATCTAATTTCCACTAGAATGTGAAGTTCATGACAACAAATTGGGAGCAGTATAATTTTTTTTTAAAAAAAAAAAGAATTGAATTATAATAATTAAATAATTTTATAACATATAAATATATAATATAGTGAACTCTTAATCCATCATATTAATTTGTTTATTTTTCTGCATTAATTGCCTGCTTTCTTTGGTTACAAACTCTGCTATAGAAATGTATGTTGTTATTTTACAGATCTGTTATTTCTCAGTCATTTTTTTCACATTTATTGTTGATAAATCACAGATCTGATATAATATTTTTTTACATGGATAGTTTTTGAAACAATTTTATTATTTGATTTTTAAAAAAAAAAGAATTTTTTTCCTCTCTTTTAATTTTTATATTTCAGAGCTAAGTATTTTTACTTTTTTTAAAAGTTGGAAATGATTGACTTCACCTCCAATATTTTTTTTTTGTTACTTGTTCTTTAAATAGAGAGTTTTGTTTTGTTTGTCTGCAATTTTGGCTTTGTTTTAATTGAAATGTAAAATCTGTCCAAAGTAAATAAATGTCATTTATTTTTAATTTATAAAATCAAAACTATTAAATAACTTTTTCTACAAAATTAATGATTAGATAAGATTATTTATTTTTAAAAAGTTAACTGACTTAATCCTTATAATTAATAATAATTAATTTTTTTAAACATGTATAATTAGTGTGATATTAAAATAATACTGCCCAAATTTTGCAGTTAATAAATATTCCATGTTTTGAATTAGACTGAGTTATTCTTAAAACTAATATTTAAGTTGTGTCTTATATTTATAGCATTTCAATGAATAATCTATTAAATTGATTTTTATCTAATTTTTAATAGGCTTTGTTTCATTTATTTTTACATATTTATTGTTTATTTTCTCCCATGACTTTAAAAATAATGTAGTGAGAGTTTATTATAAATTAATGTATAATATAAAGTAGAGAATATGGAAGCATCCAAATGAAGATATTTGAAAAATTGAATTGTATTTTCATTAAAAATAAATATGTATTTTAAGACTAATACATTTGAAAGATTCAATACAAGAAGAGATTATTGATTAATAAATCATTTAAAAATATTGACAGACTTCATTGGTGGCTCAGACTGAATATAGGTTCATTAAGACACAGTTTATTGATAATATCCAGACAGATAGCTGATTTAAAAAAATAGCAATCTATCAACAAATTTTCAACTGAATCTGATAGTACAAAAAAAAAAAGAGTTAATGGTCATACAAGAAAATGTATTTGAATTGCTGAACAAAATAATAGAACAAAAATCTCAAAAATGTTTACATAACCCATCTTGGAAGTGGAATTAAAGTTTTTATAGCAATATAAAAAAAATATGGCATTATTTTTAAAAAGAGGGACTACATTATTAACTGTGTGGAAAGTTTCTACGAAAAACTATAAAATAATAAAGAATAAAAAAAACAAAGTTGCCTCTACAATTATAACATTTTCTGATGTACCATTTATTTTAAGTGAAGAGTTGAAACAGGCAATTAAATTTTTGAAGAATGAAAAAGTTATTAGAAATGGTGAAATATTTGAAAAACATTTAATAACAAAGTTATATTCCAAATTTATATGTGATAAAGATAGACCAAATATTGGAAGAAAGTAATAGGGAAATTGTTATTTAAGAAAGGTGAAAAAAGGAGAATTTAAAATTATAGACATATTAGTTTAATACAAGATTTTTATTAAAATAATTGTAATTTTGTACTCAAATCAAAAGTATTAGATGGATTTAAAAAATGACTATGAATAGTATATCATATTCAAACATTAAGTAAAGTTATAAAAGAGCCATTGAATGTGATTTGCTTTTTTACACTGGATTTGTCAATTATGAGTAGGCATTTGACTGCACAAGAATTTTGTCAGTGATTAAAGCTTCGAACATTAAGATAAAGACCCAAGACATTGTCAAATTCTAAAGAATATTTATTAAAATACAGTTGTAGTGAGTAGATTACATGATAATAACCAATAAAATATCACAAGGTATCCTAAAGAAGATTAACATTAATGTGGATTGATATCCATATGAGTACATATTTTCAAAACTTTTTGTAGCAATTTTACAAGAAATATTTTATGAATTAAATAGAAAACTATGGAATAAAAATAAATAGAACTTCTTTAAGCCATCTAGATTTTGCTTTTTTTTTTGCAAATAATGCTTCAGAGTATTAGAAAATGTTACTAGAGTTATCAGATGAAAACAAAAAAGTAATGCTAAAGAAAAGGGCTAAAAAGTTTAAAATAATATTGGGTGGCTTTTTTTTTTTTTTTAAAAAAATAAAGATTGGTAACAATAAATTAATATAAATGGAAATATAATGAATGAAATTAATCTTAGAATTGAACTTTAATGGAATGCTTTTGGTAGAAATATCTTAATATTATTAAAATAAAATATGGGTGTGTATTTGAAAAGAAAGGTTTTTAATAAATATGACTTATCAGCACTTTTTTATGAATCTGAATAAGAGAGCAATATAGAGATTGCAAATTACACAACTAAATATTGGAGAAATGTGTGTTAGAAGTATAAGGAACAATCAAAAGTGAAATACATTGGTAAGAAAACAAACAGTTATAGCAATATTATTGAAAGAATTAAGAGATTAAAATGGAACTAGGCTGGATATCCTACTAAAGAGATAACAATAGATGGATAGTTGAAATTGAAACAGGATTTTAAAAAGATATAAAAGACCTAGAAAGAAACCATAATGAGATGATCGATGAGATAAAATGTTATGGTAAAACCATAGAAAAGAAAAATGGATAAAATTTGAAAAGAATTTTATCCTGAATGGATTGCTATTAATTGTAAATGATGATGCTGCATTTATAAGCAAGATAAACTTTTTTTTTTTTAAAAATACATATAATTATAGTAATTAAATCTATATTATTGTAATTATGAATATTTATTTATAGATATTCTAATTTTTTATTCTTGTGCAAATGTTTAATTCGTATTATCTTAAACAGTGGATAGAGATATCATATAAATAGTTGAAAGATATGTATATATTATGTTATTGTATGTAACATAAAATGACTACAAATAATTTATAAATATTTTAATAATATGATAAGAGCAAATATTTCTATAACTTTGTAAATGTGAAAGGCTAAATGAATTAACTCATGATCATGATAGTAATTTTTTTACTAGGATTATAGCTATGATTGTTTTATATTACTTAGTGCATTAGAATTATTTAATACTTACATTAGTTAGCACACTATTAGGTTCATAAATCAAAATTCAACTTGTCTATAAGGTACTCAAATTCGTATGATCTTCAGAATGACTAATCATTTTGATTATTTTTTTATATTAAGGATGCGATTCTTTTATAGATATACTTTATAACCTCCACACCACCAAACATTCTTTTTAAATCATATGGAAAAAGATATCTTAATTGATTCTATACACATATCAATAATATTTACTTTTATCTTTTTTTATATACAATTCAGATTTGTCTTTTCTATATCAGGATTATTTTTATTTATATATATATATTTATTTATATGTGTTCATTATTACTAAACTAATCAATGTACTTTTTTTTTTTTCCAGGGCTTTTTTGAACATTATTCCAGTGTAAGAGCTATGTGTCAATTTTAAATTGATGTAAATAATGTGACATAAAAACACTTTATGACATGTAAGTCTATGACTTGAAATAATAAACTTTTGAAAATTATATTTTCAAAGAATATAATCAATCTTTGAATATAGTTTTTACATAAAAAAATGTTAATACATTTACTTAATCTTTGTATATTTTTTGCTCATGCTAACTCAAGGAGTCAAATATGTAATTAACATTATTCGTATTGAGTATGATACTAACTAATTTAGGATTTAAATTGGCTTATTGTATGTAACAGGATATCTGTTTTGTATATATGCATATGTGTTTCTATATCTATAGCAATAGATAGATTAAAAAGTATATATTTTAGGTATTATTTTTCTTCCATAAAAATATTTCTATTTATTCTTCAGCCAAGTTTGTGAAGATGTGTGGGGTTATTATGGTGACCAATAAAATAATATCACAAGAAATAAAAAAATTAACATTTTAACAAATAACAAATTTAATAATAACAAATTTAGTAGTTGGTAGAATAATTTATATAAATAAATATAGGAGATAGTTATTTACATGATAAGTATGAAATTAAGTTAAATAATTAATTAATTTAAGTCTTTAGAGCAGTGTTTCCCAACCCGCGTACCACTGGTGGTACACGAGTTGCTGGTTGGTGGTACATGAAAAATAATCAGTAATGGCGGACATAAAAAAAAAATTAAATCATAAAAATATAGAAACGTTTTTTCCTACAATTCATAAAAATTAATATTATACAGTACAGTTGTTAATATGTACAGTCGATAACGATCTTTAATGTTAATGATAAAATTGAAGGTATGATTAAGAAATTAGATTTTTGGAAACAGTAATATATATATAAGTATCGAAAACAATCAACTGGAAGTATTCGAAACTCTACATATTTTTTGTTTGAAAATAAGGTTAGTCTGTCTCAAGATATACGAGAAAATATAATAGCACCTTTAACAGGATTAAAATTGTCTTTCATAGAATATTTTCCAAAACTGAAAACACAAATGATAATTGGATTTCAAACCCCTTCTATGCAGAAAATTTAGAAAAAGCTACGTCATTATCAATAAAGGATAAAGAAAATTTAATAGAATTATCATGTGACAGAACTTTACAAGTAGAATTCAAACGACACAATCTAATTAATTTTTGGTTAAACATTAAAGAATATGAACAACTTTCTGAGAAAACACTTAAATTATTATTACCGTTTACTAGTACAGAATTAGTAGGAAGAGCTTTTTCTTCATATATTTTTTTTAAAAAATAAGTATCGAAACAGATTGAACGCAGCTGTAGACTTAAGGGTATACCTCGCATCTTTTGAACCAAATTTCAAAAAATTATGTTGTTCGAAACAAGTACAAGGATGTCATTAAATTTATTTTATAAAAATATTTGATTATGATAAGAAAATATACTAATTGGTTTTTTTATAATTTTGTGTTTTTATTAAAACCATTTATTAGTAAATGAAATATGACAAAATAGTAGATAAATAATGAGTCGGATCAAGGCAAATCAATCTAAATTATTTAATTTGAAAGAATGTGTCAGAAAAGGATCATACCCAGAAATTAGACTCTCATTAATTCTTGATCATCTATTGTGGATTACTAGATGTAAGCTAGTATTTAATCATCAAAATTTTAATACTATTAACTTCATGCTGAACAATATAAAGAAAACAAGAACAAGAGATAGCCTGATAACCCCTGAGGTTATTTTTACCATGACTTGGGACATGCTGGATTTATCCTCTCCATGGCCCAACCAATAGCAAGATGCTCCAAAAAAGAGAAAACAGACTCAAATTCAGGAAA
Organism: Epiperipatus broadwayi; assembly: GCA_028023455.1. NCBI lineage: Eukaryota > Metazoa > Onychophora > Udeonychophora > Euonychophora > Peripatidae > Epiperipatus > Epiperipatus broadwayi. Next base: position 1,708,189 of record JAQFVV010000196.1, on the reverse strand, counting down.
ACCAAATGAAGGAATGAGAAAACACTTTGAACAAAATATGTACCAAATAACCTTTAATGGTAATCTTTAATAAATTATTTTGGAAAAAATATGAAATTTTGAACAAACACATACATATAAATATGTTACAGTGAGTTTATAATCTGGTGTGACATTTAGGCGTGTTTCAATGTAATTTGTCTCATTATGAGATGTGAATACATACATGGTCACCCTATAATATTTATAATGCAAATAAAACAACACACTCGCAATAACAAATTTCACGAAATACAATCATTTTTACGAAGTGGTACAATTTAGTGTGATGTACGACCAAGTGGTACGCGAGCCAAAAAAGGTTGGGAAACGCTGCTTTAGTGCATTGATATAAGTGCATGGTCATCTTTCATATATTATAATTAATTATTAATTCAAATGTCTGGAAAGTTTAATTACTTTCCAGTGGCATTTGGAATGCTACTCTAATGAAGTACATATGACAAATCATTATTGTATATAAAATAAGTAAATATTTAAATGGGATTATATTAAAATGATTTGAAAATTAAGAAAGATTATTTTTGAATGCTTAAATATTTGAAATAGTTGGCTTTAAATAAATAGAAATGATTAAACAATGTCATTTCTTAAAAATCTTGAGAATTTAGAATCAGATTAGATTGGGATATTTTCTTTTTTTCAAATTGTTCAAAATGTATTTTTCATAGCACGAACTATGTAAAAGAATGAATCTGAATGTCATTATATAATAATAATCGAACCACTAATAAAAACATCTAATATCAAAATCTTTTGATAATATATGATCAAGAATTAAAAGTTTATCTAATACATAAAATTTTCCAAGTAAACATCCTACAAATAATAACACATATCTAGTATCTATATTGTATGGTGTAAATTCTTCAAACTAAATATTATATTTATTCATATTCATCAATTCATAAAAGAAAATTTTTTGATTAACTGCTCAGTATACAGTTCATCTTTACTACCCATCAAGTCATTTTCAAGAAAACATATTTGATCAAATTTTTCTTTTTTTTTCATGTAGTAACATTGACAAGAATATTTTCTGCTTTTTCTTCCAAGATTTTATATAAATCTTATTTTGTTTTATTTGCTACTTATAATTATCACATTTATTCAGTACATATATATTTTTTTGTATATAGTTTATAAGATAATACTTCATGAGTAAAATTGATTTGAATTAGTAAAGTTTTGATTCAGTTATCCATATTGTCACTTATGGCTCATCATATAATTATGTATTTTTTAGATATAAGATTTTTAAGGATTTTTATATTCATAAAATTTATTGTCTATAGCAGTGTTCAAAAGTAGATATAGATGAGTTTACAATGAAAATTATCATATCAATATAAACATTCATAATATTTTAAGTACAAGTATATTTAATATACCTGCAGTCTAGTTGAAATATAGAGGATTTGAACATAAATTTTCAAGCTCTCTTCAGTCATCCACTCTGTCTCATACAACCGATATACATGAACCACACATGTGAGTAAGATAAATGATCTCATATATATATATATATATATATTTCGTGCTGAATCAGCACTCATTAGTTGGTCCAGATCATCATCTTCCCCACACATATATAATCAATGTTTGGTTTATATTTAGATAGCTTCAATCTCCTTCATCCTTCGACTTTCCAGCCATCCATAGCATTGGAAATCTGATGATGGAATTCTCAAATCCCTTGTAAATGTCAATATTATTGTTATGTCCATGTTGACATTTAAATACATAGAAGAGGAATGGGCAGAATGCAGGCTGAATTTGTAAGCCAATATACATGAGGGGTCAGACTGACTGGATAATTGGAGGATGGAATAGACTGAAGCCTGACCATTAAAGTGTGAAGATTTGCTGTCTTAATGTAAACCGAGCACTGATTATATATATATATATGAGAAATAATGATCCAGACAACTGATGAATGCTGGTTCAGCACAAAATATGTTTATTGATCATTTATCTTTTTCACGTGTGTGGACATGTGTATTGATTGTATAAAATAGAGTGGATGCTGAAGAGTCTGTGTTCAGATCTCTTATATTATAGAAATATTCATAAATTAATTGCAAACAATGTGTCTTTTTAATTAAGGAATATTTTAATTCCATATCCAAGTTTATGGCCAGTTATTTAATATTTCATGTCAAGAATAAGGCCTATGCATTATAAGTTATTGTTTTTTAAAATTTAAAGTATTGATCTCTTATGCATAAATATACTAGGTTAATATCTTGTTTGATGTACATTTTCAAATTTTAGAATTATTTCTTCTTATAAAACTGCTTTATATTTTATCCACATTTAAAATAAAATTTATATATTGTTCCTATAAATTATGAAGCTAATTTAATGAAGGCATCTTGATGCTTTGGTTTTACAGTCTTGTCAATTCCAGTTTTAGCTCTATATTTAATATAACCTTCACTATCATAACATTTTCTTTGTTTCCAGTTGAAATGCAATTCACATCTGAGATATTAAATAAAGAATACACTTATTATGAATAGTATAGTTCTAATCATCTTCCAGTTGCTTGTTATTAAAACTGTTGTATAGGAGTAATTTTTTTTTTCCTTAAATTTATTTATAATTTCTTCTATGTTATTATTTGGATTAATTTTTAAAGTGATACTTTTTTCATTCAAGGTTTTCTGAAATATCCTTTAAAATTCATATGCTGTGGTTTGAAAAAAATTATATTTTTCTTAAGCAATTATGCTCCTTTTTTTATTTCTAAAGGTTCTCTTGATTTAAGATCTCCAATAAAACTATCTTGTTTAGATGATATTAACAGGATTTGCACTATTTTTATTTTGGTTTATTGTTGTATTTCTTATTTCTCTCCTCAGTTATTTTTTTTGTTTTTAAATAGACTTTTTTGGAATTTTTGAATCAAGTTTGATTTTCCTTATGGTATCTGTATAAAATTATGGATTCTCACCAGTGTTTTTACCAGTTGGAATTTGTTGAGCTTTTCCCTTTTATAATTACTTTTCTAACCTTTGGTTAAATTGACTTTTATCGTGCAAGAGTTCTAATGTTTTTTTAAATCTTTTTTCTTTTCTACTCTTTTTTAAAGCAAAACTTTTATATATATTCTTCATTAAATTTCAATACTATCTTTCAATCTGTTATGCATTTAGCAACATTAAAAAAAAAATTTAGCATTTATCTGACTGCCCTTTTAATTCCTAGTTTTATACTCAGTTTTATAAGTTGGAGTCTTTTTAATAGTTATAATGAAATCTTGAATTTTTATGTTTCTGCTAATTTTTTCAAAGAGTATAAATCATTTTTTTGCTTAATTTTTTCACTTGCAGAGCTTTCAGCAAACTCTTTCAGGGATTGAAATGACAACTTTTAATGATGCATTTATTCTATTTATTCATTTAGATTTGGATGAAAATATTCACTTTCATAAAGTAAAACACTTCTTTGTAATCTTAAAAATGGAAAGTCTGCAGATTTTAATGTTATATCTAGAGAAGTTTTAAAGTATGTTGGTGATTTATTAACTTCAAAAATATTGGAATTTTTTAGGATATTTCTAATCTTTTAATTTTTTAAAATACAGGGGATAGACAAGATTGCTATAATTATTGTGGAATATTTTTAAAGATTTATTTACATTTTTAAAGATTTATTGAATCATTTATTTCCAGTCATAGATGAATGATTATCAGAAACTCAGTGTGGTTTTAGAGAATCAGGGTTTTTGTTGCAGGTAAATGCAAGAAAAAGCTTTTATTTCCAATTATTAAAATATTAATGTATCAAAAGTAATAAATTGTTTTATTTTGTTCATGAATATAGGGGAGAGCTTATTTTAATAGAATCAGCATAATTGAATTTTTGGAAAAGGTTCTAATACAATTTTATTATAGACTGAAGATTACATTAGTAAACAAATTTGGCTTTATATTTTTGGAATGAATTGAGATCTTAAGATGCATTGATATAAAATGGTTAAAAGATTCAACTATCATTATAAAAGTCTGAAAATTTTTAAATTAAGATACAGAGATAGACAAGACTCAATTTTGAGATAAGTGGAAAAAATTCACATCCAGGTAGTGTAAAGTAAGGAAAAAGTATGTAATTTTATACAAACATTGTCACAATGCAAGTAGAATCAGTGGCTAGATCTGATGTCAATAAAACTATAGTGTATAAAAAGAGTATAACCAAGAAGTCCTATAACAATAAATTGATATCATAAGAAAAACAATTACGGAGTTGGTGGGAATATATTGGAAAGGATTTTCAATTTTGGTTTGTATGTTATGGAATTTAATAACCATTTTGTAATTAAAAACATGGTTCAGGCCTTCTGATATTCGAAGAATGACAAAATGATAGGCTTGAATGGATTATTTTACAAGCATTAAAGCATATAATCTAATGCTTCAACTGAATTGTTTCTATTTCTATTTACTAATATTTCTGAAGAAAAAAAACTGCCTCTGAATGGCAAAAAGGCATACTAATAAAGATTCCAAAAAATTTATTCATTAATTTTAAAATTGATGAGAAATTATGATGCTGTTTGAGTCTAGCAAAATTTTAAGTTATATAATCTTGGATATGTTTAAGGCATCTTTTGGGCATATAACTTTATAGAGATTATATTGCTTTCAGTCATTCACCTCAGTCATTGAACAGTTTAACTATTAGCCTTTTCAGATTAGAGACTAGAATATCGGTCATCATATAATGTGAATTTTGTTGATTTTAAAATGGCATTAAGAAGTATGAAAAGATCTTAAGATTTGGACCATTCCTTGATATGTTTTGTGACTCAGTAAGTTGTTAGATTAGATTAGGGCAATGTATGTGGATTATGTTAGTCAGGTAGAGAGACAAGAATACTATTGATTTGTGTTGCAATTAAAATTGATTTGGAATTGCATTTATAATTATTTTATAGCTGGCAAGTTAAGAAGTATCCATTGATCTGTCAATTACTTTTAAAATACTTGTAATATATGAATGTTCAAATATCATCACATATTTTGAGTACATAATGATGAAAATAATTGACCAATTGATAAGATGCCACACACTGGTCTTAAAATAAATTTTAAGAAGACAAAAATGAAAAGTTTACTAACAATGCTGCCAAGTAATTTAAAATTGGTTTTATGACATCAAAGTTTGTAGAATCTGTTAAGAAATTTCATTGTTTGAAACAGAAATGGACACACACACAAATAAGACAAATAGAATAAATTAGATTAAAGGCATATTCTTGAGCTTGTACTTGATGCAAAAAGCCTAGAAATTAAAAAAGGAAAATTGCACAACTTTGAAAGTAATGTAATGTCTACTATGTATGGGTATGAACTTGGCAAAATAACTGAAAAACTGCAATGCAAATATTTAGTGTACAACAATATCAAAAGAATTATAATAGAAAACTATTGAAAAAATATTTAACTGAAGAATAATCATTGAAATGGTATTGGGTGACCTACATTAGTTTAGAATAATTTGGAAAAGATATTCCAGAAATAGACATGGAAAATGAGAATTCACAAATGGCAAAACTTTGAGCTAAAGAAGAAAATTTGTTGCATCATCATACTTTACATGAGAAACCACTGATAATATAAATCAGACCACTAATTGCTTTTCTGATTTATAGTTTATAAATATTCCATTGTTGAATATTCAATAAAATAAACTATTAAATGTCAATTATCTTTTCCCTTACCTTTGAATTTTTTATGACTTATATTTACATTTTATAATCTTGGAATACTAGAGCATTTTTTTTCTTCTGTTAATGTATTTGCGTTTTGTTTTCATTTTAATTAAAATATTTATTTATTAGAAATTGTAGATGTTTATTTACTTAGATATGTATGGAATTTTCGTGGAATATAATCTCTAAATTAAATAAAATTATTATTATTTATGAAATTTATCTTGGGTAAAAACATGGATTTTGGTAAGGATATAATGTTTTGCATACATTATCATTAATTTGTTTAATGCTTCTTTCTTTTTATTAATAAACCTGAATATTTTATTTTTATCAACAACAGTATAAGTGAAAGAAGGCTGCTAGATTATAAGTATATTAGCTTCAACGTTGAATTCTAATCCTCAATGATGAAGACAAAAACCAAAAATCAGTCTGGAGGTATTTTATCACTACACTATCTGCTCTCTATTGACTAATCAAACTTAGGAGTAGTTAGCTTTAAAATAGGGTGAAAACTACTTTTTTTTATTAAATTAAATTTTTTTAAATTAGATTATTTTATTTTTGACTCTGTATAAAAATTCATGTACAAAAATACCAACTTATTTAATTTTTTAAAACATTCTTCTATATCTAGATTTATTTAAATTGAATGTATATCATATATATTGTATTCTCTGTTTGTATATATGTGTAAAAAAAAAAATACTTTCGTCGATACATACAGCAATTGTTCAAACATTAATTTTATTTTATTGTAGTTTAAAAATTATTGAAAAAACAACTCTTAATATTATCACTTATTGATTTTTTTGGGAAGAATGAAGAAAGAAGTTGCTAAGTCTAGAAGTGAAATTCTTGGCCACCACATAGCATGAAGCTTCAGTTTCTCCCCTGGTAAAAACTATAAACTACTACGTTTAATTTTTAGTATTTAATATCACTATAACAATTCATTACATTATTGATAACATATATACAAATTAACCAAATATCTTAATGAACCCGAAGACATACAGAAGTGATAATAAAGATCTATATGACCTGTTCAATTCCTAGGCTTGCTTTCACATGTTTGGAGGCAAATTCTCAATAGAAGCTTAAGATTCATAGGATGATGTCCAGCACTGAGAGTAAAAGTCCATTCGCATACATGAAGTTTTTCCACGAGTGAATTATTTGCTTATCATAAATAGACTAATTCTAAGTTCATTTTCTGTAGTAGCGATAACTAGAATGTCAAAAAGTAGAATGACACCCTTAACTCTATTAAGGAGAGTTTCAATTTTTTGATTGAAAGATGCTGAGGGTAGAAGTTATTGCAAACGAAAGCCTGTTGCATTTAAATAACCCTACATGCATGGTTAATGTTAATATTTCTGCGGCTTTCTCAGTGTGGAAAGAAGCATTTAAATCTAATTTTGCAAAAAAGTGTAAATTCTGCAGAGATGCTATTATTTCTCAGCATTGGGAACAGAGTATGCATTTTTATTAATAGCTTTGTTTACTGATGCCTGATAGTCATTGCACAAATGAATTTGTCCATTGGGTTTAATAATAATTACTAATACTGTAGCTGAATCAGATTTTTCTGTGTGTTCTAACATTCCTCTATTAACAAATTTATTAATTTCTTTCTCTGCTCTTTCTTTTTGAGCGAACGGAACCTTATGCAGTTTGCAAATTATGGGGATCACCTCAGGGATTACCTCTAATGAAACAGGTTCCTCATTTAACAATTTAGGAAATTTGTTTTTCATTTTTATTTCAATCTTTTTTATGAATATTAGTTTTATGCCCAATTTTTTGTACCAGTTGCGCCTGATTAGTGGATTACTCGGCTCATAAACTAAGTATAGCAGTAACTCAAATACTTTCCTTTCTATTCTACTCATAAGAGCCTTAACCAATCCTTTAATTTTAATCACATTTCCATTATCATCTAAGACTTTTAGTTCAGTTTTCTCTATTACTGAGATTTTTGTAATATTTACTGTTACAGATAACCATTTCTGGACTGAGATTAGGGATACGCTGCTCTCGCTATCAACCTCCATAGATATGGGCTGATCACACAATTTTAATTTTAGCATTATTTTATCTTCTTTGGATGTCGACATATTTTTAATATTGATTAATTGATTTCCCTGACTATTATATGTACACTTGTTATTAGCTCTATGTTCATCAGGTTCATTTTTTAAATTTTTATATATCATTTTGATGTGTGTTTTTTTTTGTTTTTACAAATCTTGCAATGTTCATTCTTGAGAAGACAGTTGCTGGCCTTATGGCCATTTTTCCCACAACAAAAACAAATAAATAAATTTTTATTGTAACTATTATTGTTTTTGAAATTAGTTAATTCTTTCTTGCTTGGCTTATGCGTTTTGCAAACATTAGTTTGCACATTACCATTTTTCTTAAACTCAGCGAACTTATGAGATTGCTTGACAATCATAAGCTATCACCCATTTTATAGCTTTGTTATAATTTATATCACTATTGGCTAATAGTTGTTTTCTTAAACTGTCACTAATCATTTCTCTCAGAAAGTACTCCGGTAAGGTGTCATCAAGGAATGGGCCATAAATGTAATTCTTTACCAGCTCACAAAGAGCAATATCATAATCTTTTACTTTTTCATTCCTACCCTGATAGCAGTCACAGAAATGAAGTCTGGCAATATCCTAGAGAGATGGGGATCAAAATAATATAATAATTGATCCTTAATTTGATCATATGAAAAATCTTCAGGAGTAGTAGATTCAGAGAACCTTATTTTCTATCTCTACCACTCTTTATTGGCGAAGCACAATAGTGTTGCTATTTTAATTTTATCATCCTCAATCTTGTTTACGAAGAGATATTTTTTTACATGTTGAATGTACAGCGGCCAACTACTTGTCTCACTGATGTCAAACTCCTGATTGATGATTGTATGTTAGCAGACCATTTATACCTCTAATCTAACCACTAATACTCTAATTTGATTCAAGATTCGAATCACAATTGCTATGCCTGGAAGCAAAATTCTCGTTCACCAGCCAGCATGAAGTTTGAATCCCTCCCCCCTAGTTAAAAACTATAAACTACTATATTTAATTTTTAGCATTTAATATCACTCTATAACAATTGAATATTAATAGCATTTACACAAATTAATCAAATATATAAATGAACCCAAAGGCATATAGAAATGATAATAAAGATCTGTATGACCTGTTCAGTCCCTAGACTTTCTTTTTACACATTTGGAGGCAAATTCTCCACAATAGAAGCTTAAGGTATGTACGGTGACATCTAGCACCAAGAATAAAAATCCATCTGCACATATGAAGCTTCTTCACAAGAGTGAAGTCCTTTTTTATCACTGGCTGTCATAGATTAATTGTCCAATTTTTTTCTTTTTTGATTGGCTCCTATTTCTGATTCCGCTGATAATTCATTTATTGATGATACATCCTTGACCAGAGAATTTTACTTCTAATTAGGTCTATTGAACTTATGTTTAGATTCTTAAGTGGTTATTTGTGACTGAATCCAGAACTTGCAATCATTTAATTAATATCTATATCTATATATAATATGAAAGAATTTCATAACTTATCTTTAGAGATTTAATTAATTACTATTTCATTTGACTTAGAAAATAATCTTTTCTGATCTTATTTTACTTTTTTATTTATTATTTAAGTTTACTAGTCTTTAAAAAGCTAGATTTTAATTTAATGAGTATATATCTTTATACACATATATACATCATTATTTCAATTAACCATTTTATATGTATGTATTTTACAGCGACATACATAACAGAAGTGTACTTGTTTATCCTAATAAGAAATATATAATTAGGAAGTAATGTCTAATCGAGCTAATAAGATTTTTGGGCATAGGGTATATGCACAAATTTTTGATTTTATATCTAGAGAAGCCATTTTACATCATATTATTTTCTGTACTTAGTTTTATTACATTTTAAAAAAAACATTAAGTAGGTAAGCAAATGAATCTTGTAGAATTACATTTTGATTATTATTTAATAAGCATATATAGTTTGAGTATGAATTTATTATTTATATATTTAGTTCTCTGTCTGAAAGTGAAATGGTTTGTGGTTGCATGTCAAATCTTTCACATAAATTATATTAACATATCAAGATTTAAATATTTATCTTAAAACTTAATATGCCAATTTCATCTTAAGATTGGTATGTAAAAATTAAAAAAAAAAAGCCTAGTTATATTCTTATCTCATTAGGAACTCATTTTACAAAAAAAAATATTCTGATTTAAAGAAAAGTATAAAATTTAGCTACATTTTTTTATCAACATGACTACTTAGCTAAAAGTATGGATAAAATAACCATCTTAAAACTAAATCTCTTATTCAATATCTTTACAAGAAAGAAGATTATGATCTGCTTCAAGATGATCTAGTTTCATGAATATTGGCTAAGAGATAGAGTAACTTTGAAATATATCTTTAAGATCTGTTCAAGAAAATCTAATATCTTACAGAGATATTGGATATGAAATTAATTAACATTGAAATGTATCTAAAATCGTTATATTATCCACACCTTTTTTTTAATAAACCTGCCAAGTAATCATGTTGATAAAAAATTTTAGCCAATTTTTATATTTCTCTTTATAATTAATTTTTTTTAGTAAAGTGATTTGTAGCCTTTTAAATATACACTTAACTCACTTACTTGAAGTCCATGTAATTTGCTTTTTAGTACCATATATAAGTCTTGCATTAACAAAATAGTTTTTTTAATGCAGTAAGAGCTCAAAGTATTTGTCATGTATGTGATTGATTTTTAGACCAAGATTGAACTCCATAAAATAACATTTTTAATTTCAATATGCAATTCATACCTGTCAATTTTGTAAGGAGAGTTAATATTAAATGAAAACAAAGCATTGTTTTTTATATATAAAAATGAATGTTTTTATTTAAAAAAAAAAGCCTTGAGTCTTTTAGAAAAAACAGTAAACTGATACTTGTTATCCATCATTTTATACATTTTTTTTCTGTAAAATTTTATAAAGCATTGTTTGACAACAATTTATTAATATTGTGATGAAAAGGTGTGCAAAGAGCAGGAGGACATATACTGAAAACTATTCAGACATTCATTGCAAAAAAGAAAAATAAATTTATAAAAAAAAAAGGCGTGCTGATGATGATAATTTATACAATTTGCCTTAAAATTGAATCACTTTTTGTTTTTTTGAATTTTTGAATGTGGAAAGGAAGTGCACATAATTGAACTATGTATGAAAAATAACTTTCATATTTTGAGCAATATATGGCAATTTTGATCATTAATTTTATTGTTCTTAAATTGTAAAATTTATACTAAGAGTGAGGGGGGGGGATTCTGCATTTTGTAGTTGATATTTACTAATGCAGTATATAAGTGGAAAATAATTTTGAATATGCACTTCTTTTTTTTTTTTTTTTCAGCGTTTTAATATAATAATTTAGTAAATTCACAAAAAAAAATTTCAAAACTCTTTGTGAAATATCTAGAAAAAAGTTTGATTCAACTTTATGCAATATATATAATTTAGACATGATTTCAATGAATTTATTTATATACATTAACATATATACACAACATATATTAAAATACATGTGTATACACACATATCTCTGTATTTATATATACATACATTTATATAATGAAAAAAAAAAGTTTAAAAAGTTTTTGATTAATATTATAAATCTAATATATTGCAAACAATATAGAAGGCAGAACGATGTTAAAATGAATGAAAGTATTTTTAATAGGTTTGAATTTTTTTTTGCTCATTTAAAAGTGACCAATTCATACAATATCAGAGTTTAATTAAAAAAACAAAAACATAAAAATTATTTTTTAATTGGGTATAATTTATGATGAATTTTGTTGGCTGAATAAAGAGAAAATCTAACTGATACAAGTCGATTTTTTTTTGCAAGGATATAATGGGCTGGTACACACTACTTGTAAATATTCACATGTGCTGATATAAATCCCACTGGAATAAAACTAATGTGATTGTATATATATCTAATACAATTAAATGTAAATGTATTACATGTATTTGATTTAAAATTCTTCATTTGCATGAGCATTAAAATTGACTAAAAAGTGAACTCTACTGTGAAATCTTATATAATGAGGCTGCATTTTCATCTGGGATGCAGGATTTTACTCTTGTTCTAGATCTGCATTCCATATATATATATCTGCGATAGCTAATGCTAGTGGTTATTTTGCATTGACATAGCAATTTAGTAGGTATAAGGATGCTGAAAAAGGTTTATAGCAATACATGAAATATTTATGAATTAAAATGACATAAAACATCTGTAAATATAATGCATTATAAGAAGTTAGCTATTGAATCATAAAATAATAAGGCTTATATATACTGGATTTCAATCATAGCAAGAACAAATGAATAATTGAGTTAAAGTGATCAATAAAATCTGTGAGCCTTATTATTATTTTATAATTCAATGCTTAACTATTTAAGTTACTCAATAGCATTTGTTTCAAAGAATTATATACTAAATTACAAATGTTTCTACATCATCATTTATATGTATATATTTATATTAGTATAATAATTCTTAATTTGCTAAAAGGATTTAAATTATTTTAATCTTTATGCAGCCTTGAATTATGGTTTCAGAATAATAAAATTTATAAAATTTTACAATAATAATAATAATAATAATAATTAAATAATCTAAAACATTATATGCAGATAATTATTAGTCACTATAATCTACTTAATTTGTTACTTTTAATCATTATCAATATGAAAATTATTTTTTAATTGGTAATAACAAATACTGTTAACAAAAATAATTTATCTCTAAGGAAGACAAATGAATATAGATAATACTAAAAAAAAAAAAAAAAATGAAAGTAAAAGCAATATAAATGGAAGTGGTAATGATTTTAACAAAAATATAAAATGTATAAATACTTCATATTTGAAAAAATTGAGAAGAAAAATAAAACATATGAAAATAACAAAGCAATGTTGGAAATATACTGTTTTTTATACTTAATACAGTGTGGTTTGAAGTCTTTTTTTTTTAGTTGAAACATTTCAACCACTGAGATATGCACTGGCTGCTGGACTATACTTATAAATTAAGCTTAACATTAGGCAAAACAACATAAGATTGTCTTTATTATAGTTTATAGATTGTATTGAACCAATTTATTTTTAGTTCAGAATAATTTAAAACTTAAATCGGAGCTTCCTCTTGTACTAAACCATCCTATCTATTTTCACAACTTTTATATAGTTCCTATCACAAATGCAAATGTTTAGTATATAATTTATGAGTATACATGCGTATGTGTATTAACATTATTTTCATTAAAATCATGCCTTGATAAATGATTATAAAAAGCAGATAACTATCTAAATTTATAAGAATTCACTTTAAAAGATTTACCTATAAATAAAGTCACAGAAAAAAAACATGATGATGGAATCATGGAGAAAGAGAAATGGAAAATAGCAAAAGACCAAAATCAAAGACATTTGGTCAAAATAAAGTGACCATAAATTATGTGCTTCATTGAAATGTAAATCAACAACAGAAAAAAAAAAATTTCCTGCACCATCTTTATAATAAGCATGTAGGAACAATCTATATACATTAAATATCAACCAGAATTACAATATTCATTGCGCAGGTTTTAAAAGTCTGATCAAGCTGTATTATAGATTGGGAAAGGGATAAAAGAAACTCACCTACAAACACTAAAATGTTACTGAAAAATGAGCCTATTTTTAATAAAGGCTCTTTCATATCTTTAAATACATTATATACATAACATGAATATATGTTGTTTTTTTTTTAAAAAAAAAAATGAAAGAAAAGTTCATAAAAATGCATAACAAATTCTCCACGAATACATGTAAGAGTCAAAAAAAAAAACTCACAAAAACTGCAACTGTGCTTGGATATACACTGAATGCATTTTGAATATTGAAATATAACACTTTAACTATTAAAAACATAAATAAAAGCAAAATATTTAGAGTCAGTGCTCTTACTGATCACATGACATGATCTATCCAAAAAACCAAAAAAAAAAAAGAAAATTTGACACAACAGTAGTGTTAAAATATTCTTCACATCCAAAATAACTTAAATTTTACAATTTAAAAGCATTAAAAAAAAAAAAAGCGCACAAGTTAAAATATATCAATAATATTTCTGTAATTATCATTATCTGATTGTATTTGGAAGTCTGATTCCATCTGAACTTTGCAGGGGTTCTTCAAAATTTTAATAAAAAATCCTATTCTAAATTTTATTAGTAGAAACAAAAAAAAAAATCGCAAAAACACATTACTTTCAATTTTTTTGACGATTACATTTTTAAACTACAAAATTCTTAAATATAAGTATAGTATGGTTATACTCTCGATTGTTTTATATATTAATAAAATTATCCTTTTGTATTATTAAATTCAATTGAAATTTTTGTTTTGAAATTATTTTTTTGTTACTTTTACTTTAGTCAATCTTTATTGGCTATCTTTACTAGTGAATTTTACGTTGATATTTTATAATTCATCATCCTCAAAAATAGAACACACGTGAGTATAATAAGGAATGAGTCTTTTAATTTCTACGATTTAAAAATCATGGAAGTATGTTTTTAAACCATGGTACTAATTTTTTCCATTTTATATCATTTTATCTTTTAGAAAGCATTTACATTAATGGGAATATATAAATAATATAACAGATTACCACTGGATATTTGGTTATGTATACAAATATTCTAATATAGTAAGTTATAAAATCTCTCTCTGTAGAAATGCATGTAATATGCAGATACAGATGAATATATTAATTGGACATTTTCTTTAAATTTATTTTCTTTCTAAACATAAATAATTAGAACTATTATAAATAAAACATAACTTAATCAATATTTATTATATATATTTGCTTAATAGCAACATACTAAATAAAATTTGTTAAAATATAATGTTGACTTTTTTCTCGTTTTGAATGATTAAATATTTTTTTAAATATTAATTGTGGTGGGAATATTAAATTATTATTTTTAATATGCAAAGCATATTAGATAGCTATAATTTTAAATTTGTATTTTATTTTGGAAATAAAAGAATACTTATAGAAGCAAATATTACATAATTTGAAAGAATATTGAAGACATCTGATAAGTGATGCTAATGGGGGGGGGGATTTGCTCTTTTGTTTTTAATTTCTAGGGATTTAAAAAAATGATGATATACAATTAATTTGAAGTCCAGTTTGATTTAACAACAATAATAAAGTTTTCTATCTTTTGATGTGATTTTTCAAGTGTAATTCTATTGATAAAATGAAATTAGACTATTTTAAAAGATTTAAGATATAACTTTTTAATATAAATATTAATGTTGGTATTTATTAGTAGCAGAAAAAAAAATCTTTGCCATGGAGAGATTTCCGTCACAAAATCAATGTAAGAGTTGAAATGGGTTTTCCCTTTGGATTAAATTACAATCATTATGTAGGATATTAGGATGAAGCAAACTTGTAAATGGACTAGAAATGAACTTCAAATAATAGTGTTCCAAAAGAATATCTATTTTATAGTTTTGTAAAAACAACTGGTACAGATTGGTTAATTTTATGAATTTAATAATTGGTTGGTTTTTTTTTCATATGTCATAGCATCGGCCGGGAGGCGAACCCACAACCGTCTGCAACCAACTACTTGCTTGCAAGGCGCTGCGATGACCTCTCGGCTTAATAGTATTTTTCAAAAAAAAAAAAAAAAAGGGTAATAAAAAAATGTAGTCATAATATATGAAATAGATATGGAGGAATATATTTAGACTTTAAAGGAAAATAGATATTATAATTTTTGATATCAGTTTATTGTTTATATATGAAAAAGGATTAAGTGTATAACAAGTTTCCAATATGTGCATAAGTAATTGTTTTTATTTTGAAGTAGGAAATATATATATATATAATTATAAAAAATGCATAATAAGTTCAACAGAATATGATGGGAAGAGAATCTTAATTTGTATTAAGGTGAGATAGGGCTAAAGTGCTGTATTTTATTTTTTATAGCATTAAATTTAAAAATTATTTTAGTGATTGTGATTATGTTTAAGTATATTTATCAGCTGAAAGAGATTGGAAATATTAATTAGTCAAGTGGCTTAATATAAATAAAGACCAGTAAATGTTAAGATTTTTAATAAGCATTATGGTCAAATGCTGTTATGTGATAAAAAAAGTAAATGATTTCTAAAGCTAGTGTTGGTTGGTTAGGAAATAGTTAGATTAAAATCTAATATTTTTGACAGACTAAATAAATAGAATTGAGATTACATTTATTATTATAAACATCATTTAAGCACAAGTAACTGTTGATGCCTATAATATGTTTGATATGGCAAACTAAATTGTGTTTCTGCATCATGGTTTTTAATAGTGGCAGATATAATGGAGAATTTGAATACTATGCAGGAGATTATGGTTAAAATAGTATAAATTTGTTATATTAAGTTAGTGGAGTGTATTTAAACCCCTATTAGATTTCTTTTACTTATTCTTTAATAAGAAATGCATAGTGTTTTTGTTATTATAAATGATTTAGAAATTATATTCAAGTATTTACAAATACTGAATTTTGACTATAATGCATATTTTGAAGATTCTTTACCATAATAAGTTATGCAAGTAAATCATATATAAAATTTAAGTCCAATATTTCATTGATACTAAAGCAATGTGTAATTTGATAAATATGCATGTTAAAGGAGATATTACCAAATATTACACCAGTCTAACATAAATCTGTGTTAATTACAATTATTTGATAAAAGTTTATCTGATTTAAAATGTACATGTAATCCATGTTATATATATATATATATTTATATTAGTTTTGATAATAATTTTAAACCTAGTTCACACTAGACAGAATCTGTGTGCTAATATATTTTATGATTACCAGGAATATAATCCTAGATATGTCCTGCTGAACAATGGTTCACTTATTGTTTATTCAGTAAATGAATTGTATGTTAGCAGTATGTAAGATCACCAGATAAATGATTATAATTGATGTTGCTATATGTATATCATGAAAAATTTGCTTATAATTTTTGGTTCATTTAAATTTAATGATATTAATATGGAATAAAATCACTTAACATTAATTGGCAATAAAAGAAACATCTGTAATTAGTTTTTGCCCTTTAAATAATAGGCATATCATATTTATTTAGGGTCTTATTTTTTTGTTCAAACTAAAGATGTGAAACTTAATTCTGTGTTTTCAATGTCAATCATTAAAATAATATAAAATTAGTAATTAGAAAATTATCAATAAATTAAGTTTATTTTATCACTATGTATTTAAATGAGTAATAATAATAAAAATTATAAAATTTAATTAATAAAAAATAGATTTTATAAATACATAAATATAATGTGAAGGGGTGATATCTTGCAGATAATAAAGATAAATTTAACAAATAATGAGTAATGTTGATAAAAAGTCTGTGCTAATACTAAACAATATATGAATTCTTTAACACAAATTAATTTATATCAAATAGAAATTCAGTTCTAGTGAGGAGAGGTAATTATCATCAAAGAAAATTTGTATTGAATTTGGAAAGAAATAAGAGTAAAATTAATAGATAACTCAATCAAAAATTCTAAATTATTACACTAAAGGAATAAAATTGTTCCTAGCGCCCTCTAAAAAGTTCATTAGAAAAAAAAAAAAAAAATTATATAATATCAAAATTTCTGATTTTAGGTTAAGACAGTTATCAAAGAAACTTCTTGAAGATGGTACTGTGATTGACATCATTTATAATTCAAAAATTGGTTTTTGGATAACATTATTTATTTTATTTCACAAAAAGATTTTTAGGAGATACTCTGGTACCACTATGTGAAATCCCAAAATGTGTTTTTAAGAACAAATGTGTGTTTGTAGAACAAATTGATGTTTTTAAAATTTTAGAAACTAATCAAGTGATAGTGAAGAAATTATCAAAAGTCCAAATTGTAACTGCACTAAAGAATTTGAGTGTATAATAAAAGAGTTAAGATTATTTTGTGGGTTAATGAAATTGCTATTAAGAATATGGCTTTTAAAATATTTAGAGAGTATAGCTTTATATGAAGCAGAAACTTGGAACTTTTAAGAACATAGATGAAAATATTTAAGAGATTTTTTTAAAGTTGTGTGGATGAAATTAGGAACATTTTGTTAGGGGGGAGGCAATTACTGAAAAAATTAAATAGATAAAATAAATGAGACATATTCTTAAAGATTGAGAAATATGACTGGAAAACTGGGAGAAAATAACTGATAAATATTCTTAGGAAGGGATAGGTGAAGAAATGAATGAGAATAAAAAAACTCAAGGGTTTAGAATACTTGTGAAACTTGCTTTTGAGCAGATGACTGATGGTTCCGATTAATAAAAATTAAAATTAAATAATGCCAGAAGTATTTACAATAAAATATTGAAATTGGTTTTTAGGAATAAGTTATTAAAATAATATATATTTTTAAAAATCTTTATTAATAAAATATATTCAGCATTTAAATAATGTTATATTTTTTTTATTTTAATTTTATATGATTTTGATAAGGAAGTGTTTTAGACTGATAATTTATATTAAAACCAAAACTAGTATTTCCAAATGGCTTAATTCATTTTAAAGTATTAGTGTCTAATAAATATAATACAATGTTTTTGAAATGTGATTTTATTAAATTAAATCACATGTATCCATAGGTTACTTACATCTGTGTTGGCTTAATACATTAACCAGAGACTTTTCAGATAACCTGGAGTTTAACATCAAGAAATCCATAAAAATAGTGACACTACTATATACATGTAAATAATTTAAATGGAAGAAAACTATTGTTTCACTTGCGCCATGATAAACAGCACTCCATGTCAATAAATGTTTTACAAAGAATGGGCAGCTACCCATTTTTTAAAGCCTACTAGCATGATATAATTTAAAAGCCAGATTTTTAAATCAGCTTTTAAAAATTCAAATTATTTCTCAGAGCAGAGAAAGCATCTCATTTTTTACAATCTGCAATATTGAATCACATTAGTTTATAAAAATATAATTGTTAAATAACAGAGCTTAAATATGTATGTAATTTAAATGGAAAAAAACTATCTTTCCACCCATGTGCTATAAGTAGATAGCACTCCACATCTATAAATGTTTTAAAAGAATGGTTGGCCATCCATTCTTAAAACCTATTATTAAATAAATCAACATTCATTCACAGTGCAACTGTTACATGTAATAAGCTAATTTAAAAATATGGCTTTTAAATTAGATTGCATTTTATTTCCAGCATTGTCAGTGAATATTGATTTATTTAATAGTAAGCTTTAAGAATGAGTGACCACCCATTCTTTTAAAACATTTATAGATGTGAGTATTGTCTGTCAGCTATTTAGTAATTATAAATATATATATAAATTAATCACACAATATATTTTTAATCATGAGTTTGAAATTTTTTTCCATGATTGTCGTTTCTGGTATTAATGACAGAGCTGATAAATTGGTACATACGATTTACATGACATTATTTGTAAAATTAATTTTGTATATATTGAATGAAAAGATTACTCATTTATTATATATTTTATAAAAAAAATGATAACTTTTCTGAATTTGTTATAAACTCATGAAAGTATGAATATATTTTTTGAGGTGTCTTGTGTTTGTGCATATATATATATTTGAGTAATATTAATAAATGCATTAAGATTAATTGTAAAAAATGTAAAGCATATATATATATATATCTGTCTGTCTATTTTTCATTACATATCTGTTAACATTGGCAAAATATTCTAAGGTTTAATTTGCAGTGACAAAGATTATGCTTTTCATTTACAATAATTTATTTCAGCACATTTATTTACTAATACTGCATTCATTTTGCTTTGTGTAAAGTTTGGAATGACATAAGAATGAGATAAGAATTATTTCTGCCTTGTATAGTATAGTAAATGTTTAAAGTAACTAATGTAAAAATATATTGCATTAAGCTAGTTATATGTGAATTTCTAATGCTGTGTTGGCATGAAAAATAGATATTTAAACCATTAGTATATAGCATGAAGCAAAGTTTTAACTAAAAAATATGAAAGATCAGTCTATTTATTTTTCATAAAATACTGGTCAGCATTGTTAAAATATTCTAAAAACTTAAAATTTGCAATAAGAAGCATTAGATTTGTTTCATTTATATAAATATGTATTACATTTGAGATCATATTTATAAAAGTAAAATTAGTCTAAATATTCTACTATTGAGCATAAGATTTTAGAATAACATTTCAAAAATGAAAAGTGAAGAATAGAGCATTACTATTAGGCTTGTTGACTTACAGATAGTAAGAGTTTTTAGTGATTTTCATCTTTGCTTTTATACCTCTCTATTTAAAAATAATCAGATATCTACTTACCAACCAACAATTGCAGGTCTAACTAAATTATCAATGACCTGCCTATCTGAAAGAAAATTTCAAGCTTGTTTAGAACTGGAAAAAATTTCCTAGTATCTTTTTTTTTTTGATTTCAGTCTGATTAATTAGGACTTCATAATTATAAAGTAATTAAAATATAAACTTGTTAAGTGTTTGATATCTTTGCATTGATAATTTTTAGATTTTTTGTTTAAAAGAGACACATTAGTGCACACATCCTAATCTAATCTTTTATGGTAAACTTAGCTAATACATGTTACCATTTTAGATGAATTGGTAGATGTTTTGTTATAAATAATTATTCTTTTTATTTTGTGTTCGTTTTTGCTTTTTATATATTTATAAATGTTGTGTTATTTTGAATAAAAATTTTCTGAATGAGATTTTAAAGAAAATTTGGTAATACAGAACAATATTTTAAAAATTTTAAATAGCAGATTTTAATTTTCTTTCTTTTCTTTATTTATTTTTGAAATCAACTTGTAATATGTAATTTTATTCTGTTTTTCATCGTGATATAAAATGCTATATGATAGTATAAGATATTAGGTAATCTTATGAAGTGATGATGAGAGTGTATAAAATAAGTTAGATATTCAATAGATGTTTAATAAAAAGAATAAGGTTATTTTATAGATAATTAGATTTGATTTTAAGGAGAAAATATATTGAATTTATTTTCAGGAATTTGAATTTGTGAAGCAGGAAATTAGAATATTAGGAAGAGAGGTAAATAAATTGGAGGCTTTTGGATATGAATCTAGAGAAAAATTAAAAAGTGCATACAAAGCTGTCTGAAATATTAAGTTACCAAAAGAGTGAGAGAAAAAAAAGTGAACAGGATAAGTGTTTAGAAATAGGGAATGAAAAGAAGAAAAGAAATACAAAAGAGAAATTTGTAGATCATCTTATAATGATCTAACATGAGATAAGAATGATTGGAGAAAGAATTATGGAATATAGTAATATGAAGTGATATAGCAGAAATTACTATATTATATATGATGACATTAAAATAAACATTGGTATGAATGTAAGTTTTCTGCCCAAAGGCACATAGAGAAATTAGACAATGCCATGCGACAATAAAAAAAATATCACCATTACATATTCTCCTTTTAATTTAAAATGTTTTAAATTATTCATATTTTGAATTAATAAATCTGTCTTTAATATAAAATATTCAATTAACATTTTTTATACTTTATATCTTTTGTGACATGATTAAAGTATACATATACTATCAAGTTTCATATTTCATGCACTTTTAATTAGTCTGATTTCCTTAGATTAAGCACACTTTTGATATTGAATTAATTTTGGAAATTGTTCAAGATATAATAGGTTTATTTATAGGCATTTGAAATGGTAGTAAATGTGATGTATTGGAGATACTTGGGGAAAAAAAAATCTTTATAATAACTAGATTAATTTTAATAAATAACAAAAGTTCTTGCACTTGTAGTACAATTCATCAAAACTATTTTAGAACTGGTGGTAGTTTTCTATTGCTTGTCATTCACAGTTTGTTTTAGTATCTTGATATGTAGAACTACATTATAAATTTCACTGAACTATTACATCCTTAAAATGTGCAGTTGTAATTGCTAATATTATATGTAATGTTGTATCCATAAGTAAATATATATTTCCTACAAACTGATTAAAATATGTAGACAATAAGTTAGTGAAAAAAAAGCAAAATTTTGTAGTTTGTCATTAATTCTCAATACAGTTTTTTCTAATATTTTAGATGCATGTAATCTTTGACAAATTTTATAATCTGAATTATAAAATAACAAAGCATGACTTAAATTTATTTTTTATTTTAAAAACCAATGTATATGAGCATTCAAGTAATAATAGCAAAACTTTTTTGCTACTATAATTTGATTTATTATGTATACTCATTTAATTCAAAATTATGATGAAGTCTTACTTTAAAAAATAAAAAAAAAATGTAAATAGGCAAAATAAGAGTCATAGATCACATGACCTAATTCTCTTAAGCTTGTAAGATATAAACAATGAGGATTTCCAATTCCTCAACAAGCTTTGTGATAAATGCTTAGCCAGAGAAAGCATTTAAAATATCTGTCAGGAACCCCCCTCTCCCAAAACCTCTGACCATGGTTTCATGCTTTATGAATTGGAAGATATACTTAATAAATAATATAAAGTGATAAATATAGAAAAAAATTAAAATCCATATTTAGGTGTGTTATTGATAATAATAGAATAAGCGCTGGGGTTGAAATAGATTGGCTGATGATATAGCAATACTCTAAGATAGTGAAAATGAGCCCAATAAGATATTATGCATGAGAAAATTTATAGAAAAAGTTTGACATGAAAATGAATATTAATAAAACTAAAATAATGAGAATAAGTAGAAAAGGTTTAGAGAAAGTTTAGTGCTTTTAAATATTTTGGAAGTCATATAATTGATGAAAATGAGTGATAAAGAAATTATTATGTGAATTGTAATGTCTAAATAAGCTTTTAATAAGGATAGGAAGTTATTTTGTGGGTTATTGAAATTAGATCTAAGAAGATTGATATATTTTTTTAATTGTAGTTTTACATGGGATGTGAACATGGACAAATTAGAAAAAAAAAAGGAAGAGCTAAATATGGATTTTGAAGAGATTGGAAAATATGATCAGGAATATAGAACTTGAAAAAAAAAAGAAAAAAGATTAATTTTTTGAAGAAATTATGAAAATAAAGAACTAGATTAGGCATATATTTAGAAACAGAGAATTATGAAAGATGTATTGGAACTAGAAAATATGAGGAAAAAAGGTAGGAGAAGAAAGAAATTGATTGATGATCTTAAAGAGTGGGAAATAGCTATGAGTGTTTTAATAGTAATACAAATGTCAGAAAGGTTGAATAATATGGACTGACCTGATTGTAGTAATTGTCTTTTGCCAAATAATCTTACAATAAATTCTAAGCAGATGTTATATTAATTTTTTGATAAGGATTGGTGGAATCTATGAATTGTTGATGAATTGTTTATTATTTGATCACAGTGTCTTTTGTCAAAATATTTTTTGGTATTATAAAATTTGCTTTCCTTCAAATAATTTTTTTTTTTTTAGTTTATCCAGATACTTGTATTTCTAAATTAAAACTATTCATGAAAACAATGATTAATTTAGCAAATAGTCCTTCAAACAATAATAATATATATATATACCTCACTATGTATGATTTTTTAAAATTTAATTTAGGACAATGAAGAGTTGCAGAAATATTATCAATATATACATTTATATATTTTAGACATAACTCAAACAATACAAGAAGAGCTATCAAACATTCAAATAAACACACAATATTACACTATCAAGAATGGCAGGAAAAAATAAAATTGGACAAACAAAAAGCATAGGGCTAAAAAAATTTCTAGTTGGACAATAGGGCATTAGAGATTTGTCACGGTTAATATTTTTTCTTTGTTGTTAAAATAAAATTGCGTATTTTACTACATTCATCCCCAGTATATTAGAATTAATAAATTTTACAACAGTTTGTAAAACTGTTAAAAATAAAATATTTTACAAACTTTTATTACTGTGGTAAGTTGATACCCAAGATATCTAGAAAACATTATCACATTATAAATAAAAGAAATAAATGCAATGATTAACTTAAGTTACAAGAGTTGTTGCTGAGTTTCCTGAAATATAAAAATAAAATGTAACTTAGAAAAAAAAATTCAGAATAGTTTTGAAATTATTTAAAAGAATATGTTTTTTTGTTGAAAATGATAACTTTTTGATAAAATAAAGACTATAAATTTACACATTTTATCTAAATGCATGCAGTTTGACAATATTGAAACATAAATATTGAAACTTTTTATTTATTTAATTGTATATCAAATGTTATTATGAAATGTTTTCTCATTTATATTAACAATTTGAAATAATAGAATTTTTTTTTAAAAAATGATTTTTTTTTTTTGTATTTGGAAGATTCATTCGGTCAACATATTCATTTTTACATGAAAAATATTTTGAATCCATATTTTTACAAAAGCAGATTATATCTTTGCCTTTAATAATACTTAATATTATTATAAGTAAATACCTTGTTCTTATACACTGTGTTTCATACTTATACCCATTTATGTCACTTATAGCGCAAAGTTTGAGTAAGAAATTTTGACCATCTATTGCGACATTTAAATGTTTACCAATCGTGTAATAATCCATGCCTACATTTACACAATAAACCAAATATTTTAAATTAAGTAAAAATCAAATCAAAAGCAATAAACTAATGGTGCATAAAAATAATCATTCACATTATTAAAATATAAAATATATACTAAGGGAAGGAATATGAGGAGACACAAATTACTGAAAGTCCATATGACTAGTTAAATAATCTGAATAACTTTCACATTTTCAACTTGTCTAAAAGTTCTATTATTATTATTTAGATGTTTTACATTAATTTGATATGACTTGAGAGTCGACTTTATAATAGTTGTCACTGAATTGAAAAAAGCCAATGTTTAATATAAAATACTATTGTTTCAAAATAAACACCTCTGTAAACATGTCAACACAACAATTATTAGATCAGTTTTCAAAACCTTACAAACATTTTCATTTTCTTTTTCTCCAAAATAAGTCAGTCATACTTAGAAAGTAATGCTGAACTTAGTAACAACAACAAGAACTTGTAAAGTTCATGAATCAACACACTCCAAACTCAACTCCAAGTTTCGACAACAGCTGCAACTTCCTTGTGACATTCCAGCGAAATCTTCCTCAGGAAACAAATGTAAAAAATAAATGAAAAAATAAATAAAAATAATTTAATCAAAACAGTTGAATGAATATATCAAACATTCATGGATTCAATCCAGCAATAGTACAATATTGTGCTAATTCTTCGGTCATGTGTTGCTGTCCTCCATTTTACTTTGACCTTTGGTTGTCGGCTGGACTAATGTCCATGATGGTCACCAACTTTTAGTGCTGTATGTTGGTGGTATTGTGCTGGTCTCATAAAATTATATCCATCTTGTTTCCTTTCCGGACGATTTTGATGGGTCCACCCGGAAATGGTCTGGCAGCAATTTCTGGAATATCGTCACACTTAAAACTGACTTGGACTGTGTGGTTTCCAAAAGTAACATTAAATCTGGGAAAAGAAAATAAGGTAATTAGTTTTTATTATGGTTCATATAATGATTATATATATATTAAACCATAAAATGCCAATAGGTAACGTATCTATTTTCTAAATCACTGCAACAACCAGAAAGTGAAATCAATAGAATATCAACAATTTTTTTGTCAAGGCTGTCTCAGTAGATAAAAATTGGAAACCTGGAATAAATAAAAGCCGGAATCCATCTTTTATTTGAGAATGCTTCATTGACAAAAGATTGTTGGCATTCTCTTGCTTTATTTAAGCTTTAGTTGTTGGAAGTGATTAAGCCATATATATATCAGGTAAATTTTTTTTATAAAAGTAAGTTAACATGAATTTTTAAATTTTTCTTAAAAAAGCTTTACTTTTTACCAACATTTATTTTTTTAATTTAAAAAGGGTTACTGTATATGTTTAGTGACTAATTTTTATATTAGTGGACACCATTGAGGGATGAAAAAGTTAATTACAAACTAAACAAAATTTTCTAGTATTGTAAATTACAAAAACAAACATATATATCTTATTTTAAGTTTTTCAATAATTGTGAAGTGTTGAAAAGATACATTAAAAACAAGTCTTTTTTTAAAAAAATCTTTATATTCTACTACATGATCTGCAAAGGTGGTTTTGAGATCTAAGGGCTTCTTATTTTCAACTAAGTAAAAAAAAAAAAACTTAATCAAATGATATTATAGTGTGTAATTTTATTACTTAGATGTTCGAATATTATATGACCTCCCAAGCAACTGATATCATTACTATATTGATATATAAACTGTTCTTTTTCAAATTAATTATTCAGCTCTTAAATTAGTATTAAAATATGCTCATGTTCACACTAGTGAATAATCTATTTATTACTGTTAATTATTATTTGAAGCTACAAATGAGCCCAACATAGTAAACTATTTTGAGCTACCTTAAGAAAGAATTAACCATATTTAATTGTTGTATAATAAAAATTAATTTATTATAATTTATAATAAATAAATAAAATACATCAATGACCGAAGTTTTACATTTTAATTGTTTTTTAATACAATACACCAATTTTAAAGTAGAATTTCAGTCTTTTCAACAATTTTAAGCTTATTTCATTAATTGAAACTGACATCTTTTTAAAAATTGTCATTAATTAAATCTGTTGGTGATTCAATAAATACTTTTTAGAAATAGATATTTTATCTCTTCGTTTTAACAAGTTTTTGGTAAATATAAAGTCACTAAAATCCTATTTCGTTAACTACTGAAAAGTTAAAATATGACACAGGATTATGGTAGGCCATTTTCTTACAGCTAGGTTAAGAACAAACTTATTTTTCAACTTACAAGGTGTTTGACAACTATATTTTGTCATATTTAACATTTTACTTCTGAGATGAAATGCATAGTCAGTAGTATATACAGCATGGACTCTATAGAAGGTTTAGTATATAATATGTAAATGGTTTAAAATTAAAATTGAAGGTTTTATAATATGCCTATATAATAAATTATGATGTGCATTGCATTAGTATATATCAATTATATGCTATCCAAAAAAAAGTATATAAAAAAACGTAAATTTAATAAATTTTATGATATAGCTACAATCATTTTTTCATCTTGGAACATTTACAAAAAAAAAAAAAAAATTTTTAATGTTTTTTTTTAAAAGAAATGTGGTCTCATATATGAGATCATTGTATATATATATTAGAATTTTATACGTGGAAACATTTGTTTGATTTTTCATATAAAAATCACTATCAGATGCTTTCTACATTCAAAAATGTAGGCTTTTGTTTTACATCTCTTGATATATATATATATAGAGAGAGAGACTAAATCGCTACAGTATTTATTTATGGTGTAAAGAAAGTTTGCAACCTTTCACAATTTCTTATAAATAATAGACTTGTACTGTTCAATGAGATGATATAAATTTATAATTTTTTATGTTTGAATTTTATAATATGAGAAAATATCTCTTTGAATTTTCATATGATAAAAATCACTGTCAGATGTTAATAGACAGTAATTAATGAAAATAACAAACTGTAGACACTTTCTGTATTCAAAAGTGTATACTTTTGTATGCAGTCTCTTTATATATATATATATATATATAGAGAGAGAGAGAGAGAGAGAGAGAATATATATATATAGAAAGAGAGAGAGAATATATATATATAGAGAGAGACTAAAGTGCTACAGTATTTATATATGGTGTAAATAAATAGAGATTTCATACAAAAATGTACACATTTGAATACAGAAAGCATCCACAGTTTGCTATTTTCATTAATTACTATCAACATCTGACAATGAAATAAAATCCTTGTTTTTACTTCACCTTCGAGTAGTAAGTTATAAATTGCGCTTTACGCAAACAAGTGAAGCTCAATATTATAAGAATTATTAGGTTGAGCGCTCATATGAAAATTCAAATTGGCATAAGAAAAGAGTCCATGTATCAAGAGATTGCATACAAAAACATACACTTTTGAATGCAGAAAGCATCTACGGTTTTCTATTTTAATTAATTACTGTCTATTAATGTCTGACTGATTTTATCATGAAAATTCAAACAGATATTTCCACATATTATAAAATTCAAACAATCTGTTAAAAAATTATAAATACATATAAATATATCTTATATACCAGACAGCCTACGCCAAATATCTATCACGAGAGAGCACCATCAGGATTCTTGAACCTAGAATATTTATTTTAGGTGACTAGATATTAACTAATGGTGCCAATGCAGCTATTCATTAAGATGAGTCAGTTATTGCCACTAGATCAGGAAGAAGAGATTCTTACTCAAGTAAACAATTGATAGACGATAGCAAACAAGCATCAGGCAAATTAAACAATCAATAACAATGTTTATTAAAGCTATGAATAAAACAAAAAATAAGTACTAAATTAACCTTGATTTATGGATGGTTTTGAATTGAGTACAATACACTTCAGTAATTAAATATCTGACATTTATTTTATATTACCTTTTTTCGTATTACTTTTACCCCTACAATACTGAAATAAATTATAAGAATCTGTTCTTGGACAAACTTTGAAATAATAATAAATATTACTAAAATCTGCAAATATTATGCAATCAGTTCATATGTACTTAAACTTTTTACTGAGGCTTGTATATCCATCCCACGAGAAAGGTGTAACAAAGAATAATAAAAGTCATTACTAACAAAAGTTAAACAAGTGATAGTTATATTTAAAAAAAACATGGTAAACTATTCCTAAGCTTTATCCATGCAAACATAATAAAGACCGCAATTCAAGTGGTTAACAACCCGGGTTAAAAGAGATAATATATAAATAAGCCTGGTGGAAATGTCGCTGACCTAAGACAGTAAGTAGAATTCACCAGTATAAAGTGATAAAATATATAAAAGTTGTTTCTAAAGTTGACCCAGCAAACATAATAAAGACTGCGATCAGATCAGTAGATAACTCAGATTAAACGAGAAACATTACTGACCAAAGGCTAAGTAAAATTCACCAAGATGAATACAATGATAATGAAAATGCCCTACAGATAAATCTCAAGTGATATTTAAAAATAGATTGACTTTATGTACATGTGTATACATATAAAATATTATGTCCAAGGTGTCTGGTATTTTTAACTATTCTAAAGCCTATTGTACACATGTATAAACTAACTGCTTATATCAGTTTTTAAACATTTAAGAAGATTAATTTATATTTGCCATTAATAATTTAAGACCTGTTAATTTGCTATGAACATTTAGATATCCCACCTTACTAAAAGGGAGAGGAGAGGTTATTAAACTAAGGATCTTATTTTTAACTGTCAAAACATACATATAGACTAACTGCTTATATTAGTTTTTAAACATTTAAGAAGATTAATTTATATTTGCCATTAATAATTCAAGACCTATTTCATTTGCCATGAATAATTAGATGTCTCACCATTCTAAAAGGAAGGGGAGAAGTTATTAAATTGAGAATGACAAACAGGGTTTTATTTTTAACTGTCAAAACTTTAAAAGAATAATAGCATTTGTTCAATAAGTACTTGTAAAACATAATAAATAATAAAATTAACATATCCATAAAAGAATGAAATTAATGCTACCAATACAAAATTATGTATCAATAAAATTAGATAAAAGGTAGTCTGAATCTAAAACTACTTACACTAAAACATATATTATACCAGACACTCCACTTTTGATCACTGAGGTACTACTAAGCCACTTTCGACCTAAAAAATTTAATTTATGGTGATCAAGAAATTGATAAATGCTACCAGCTAGACTCTGGGAGAGAAAGAGATCGTTAACATTGTTCAGACAATTGAGGGACAGGATACTGAATCAAATGTTAGCCAACAAGTAAAATAAGCATTAAATTTGTAAAGTTTATTAAATTCAAAAATTACTTTAAAATAAATATCAGTCAAAGAAAAATATAAACATTTGACCCAATTTCGCAAGCTTATTGGTTGGAGAGCACAAATGAATATTATAGCAGTAAACACTTTAGGAGATAATTTTGTTTTCTCATCTAAGCTTAAAGGGAATTATAATTTCTTCCTGCCAGCAATTTATCTAAACAAATGCCACTTTATTTAAAGATTTCAAGAAAAACCATCTTGTATGGAAGTCAACAAACAGCACTGAGCAATCTTTCCCTAAAACCCAGTAAAACATTGGGACATAATAGGAATGTCATATGATTGCAAACACTCATAAGAAATCATGTAAATATGACCCTTTAGGTTAACTCCATACAAGCAAAGAGGAGAGATTACAATTTTACATAATCTGAAATAGAAGAAAATCTGTGGTTTAAGAAAAACAACTATAATCGATAAATTGCTAGCCAAAATATATATGGTCTACAAGAAATACAAACACACGTTAATGACATTAATTTCAAATAGGGAACAGGTGAGACAAAAAGAAAAGTACTAATATCTGCCAATGCTTTTAACATCAATTCATAATAATAAGAAATAAACAGTATAAAATATAAAAGCACAATACACTCCCCAACCAAAAAATTTAAAATGGAAAATCTTAAGCTACTTCTCTAATACATATATATATATATGTTTATAAAGTAAGTAATATTTTAAATGATTACGAATAATTTATTATAGTCCATATTTCTCTTTGTATTAAGCTGAGGCTTAAGCAAAGAGATGTAAACAAGGAGATTTAAGCCCAGGTTATGATATAAAAATGTTTGTTTACCTTCAAGGCATAATGTTCTGTCCGACTGATTTTTCCAGCAGTATGTGCATAGTTTAGGTCTATCTAGAGTTCATTACGAAGGTTTTGATTTTTATTTATCTGGTTGGGAGTACGATGGCAATATTCAGGATCAGTTCTGGACTAGATGTTTAGAACGTGTTCATGCTGGCACAATTTCGATCTCCGGGATCCATCTTGTAAAGTTTTTAGCATAGCATACTTCTAATCTGACTCTTCAAGATAGTTAGTTTCTGCATTTTGGACGGACAGTCGCTATTTAATGTTTTAGTATATTCACTTCTATTAGTGATTCTTTTTTAGCACAGCAATCAGCAAATACTATTGGCAAAATCTATTATAGTGAGCAAAAATCTAACTTCTCTTCACATCAGTATTCCACAATTAGCAAAAAAAGTTATAAAAACAACAGTCTGCCTTTAGTGAATATAAAAGTTATAAAAATAGCAATCTGCCATCAGCGAATATAAAAGTTATCAAATTATGCATTCAAAACAGAGCTTTTATATGCAATGGTTATCTCCTGCCTAAGTTTGATTACAAATTTAACCAGAGCTAACTTTATCTCCTGTGTAATCTTGATTAACAGGACTCATCTTTTTTTCAAATATTAATTAAATCCAAGCAAATAAAAAAAAATTCAACTTTTAAAATAGATTAAAACTAAAACACAAAAGAAAAATTTAATTAAAACTCTTCAATTTAAAATCATATTGTTTGAAAAATATGATTGAATATATGAACTATAGCAAGTACTCTTAATAAAATTTAAAAAAAAAAATACAAAATTTTTAAATACAATTTTCTTCTAAAATCTATAACTTATACAGTTTGGTTTTGATTTTCTGGTTGTTTTTGAAATAGATAAAGCATCCGGTTCGACTGCTCCATCATGCCACAAAAAATAAAAACATTTCTTTACTACTCTATTTTTTTTTAATCTTTAAACATTTAATCCCCTCTCCCCCAGAAACCCTGCTGAACATTTGTCCTGCATTGTCTAGTGACCTATCTATTCACTTCTCAAAAAAAACATTTTATTTTATTTACTTAACTTTATCTCCATTATTATAATCATGTATAATAAACAACTTTTTTGTCTGTTTGATTACTCTAAACCCACCAACCCTCAGTCAGGCAGTTCTTTTTTCTCTTCATCTTTCTCATCTTCCTTCTGGTGAAAAAAAGAGCTCTTTTAAGCTTCCTAGACGAGCCATATTTTTTAAACGCACAGTTGCTGCCTTCTCTGTTTAACTGCACTGCAATTTCTGGTTGATGTTTCTTGCATTTTTCTCACACAAACATTTCATTCCATAACTTATTCTCTACTACAGTTTTCCTTAGTATTTGACTTAATAAATTAGAATATCCATTTACTTCTTGACCATTAATCTCTTTATCTTCATTCTTAAGAAATATTGCAATGTTTAATTTTTTTCTTAGCATTTGTCAGCATGTGCACTCATTAATAAGACTAGTGTCATCAATAAATGTTGCATAGACTTTGCTAGGACCATCTTTTCCATTTTCATTTTTTAAATATGAAACTTTAACATTCACGTTAAACACCATATCTATCCTAACACTATCTGGTTTTAATTCATCTCTCCCTTCCCTTACATCTTTTACCACCTCAACTTCCTGAATTTCTTTAGTCAGAATTTTTTCTATGGTTTCCTGGCTTTCCCCCACTCTTTCCATTATTTCTTGCCACATTCATTTAATTTCCTTTATCATTTCAGTTTTGAACTCCAATATTCCCTGTTGACTTTGTTTGAATTCTCTATGTTCTCCCATCATTGCCTACTGACTTTGTTTCATTTCTTTCATCATATCCTGCTGATTTTATTTTATTTCTCTATTTTCTTTCATTAACTCTATCATCATCTGAATCTCAGTTACTTTTTCAACTACTTATGGGGTTTTTTTTTAAAAAAAGGGCTTTCTTCCAACAGTATCCCCCTATTAATTTCTACACTAGATTCAATTTTTGAAAACAAGATCAAAACCCAAATATCTATATTTCCTAATTTTCATTTTCTGTTTTAAAATTTTTCACTTTGATAAAAAATGTATACTAATATTTATTATTTTTACTTAAGTTCAAAATCAAAAGAGAAATGCTATTTGACTATTTACTTGATTATTCATTTTAAAAAGATGAACCACCTCCAAATTGTTCCAACAATACACACCAACTAGCATAAGTGATTCCTAATACTAAATGTTGCCTCACTACCCCTAAAATATTCCTCAACTGTCTGAACAAAGTCTCATGTGGGTTTTCAAACTGAAGTCTCATGTTGGTAGTGCTAAAACTTACTAAACTGTGTACTGGACACCACTTCTTTTGATCACTGAGGGCACCACTAGGCCATTGTCAACACAGAACATTTAATTTACGATGATCAAAAAGTTGATAAATGCTACCAGCTAGACTCAGGGAGAGAAAAAGATCTTTAACGTTCAGACAATTAAGGGACAGGACATGGAATCAAATGTTAATCAACAAATAAAATAAGTATTAAATTTGTAGAGTTTATTCAAAAATTATTAGTTTGAAATAAATATCGCTTAAAGAAAATTATAAACATTTGACTCAATTCCGCAAGCTTATTGGCCAGAGAATGCAAGTGAATATTGTAGCAGTAAACACTTTAGCAGATAATTTTGTTTTCTCATCTAAGCTTAAAGGGAATTATAATTTCTTCCTGACAGCAATTTATCTAAACAAATACCACTTTCCTTTATTGAGAGATTTTAAGAAAAACAACCTTGTACGGAAGTCAACAAATAGCGCAGAGCAATCTTTCCCTAAAACTCGATAAAACATCAAGACATAATAGGAATGTCATATTCCTGAAGACACTCATAAGAATTTGCATAAATACAACCCTTAAGGTTAACTCCATATAAGCAAAGAGAAGAGATTACAATTTTATGTAATCTGAAATAGAAGAAAAAATCTTTGTGGTTTAAGAAAAACAACTATATAATCGATAAATCGGTAGCCAAAAGATTTACAGTCTGCAAGAAACACAAACACACGTTAATGACATTAATTTCAAATAGGGAACAGGTGAGACAAAAAGAAAGGTACTAATATCTGCCAAAGCTTTTAACATCAATTCATAATAATAAATAAACAGTATAAAATATAAAAGCACAATACATTCTCTGACCAAGAATTTTAAAATAGAAAATCTTAAGCTAATTTTCTAATACATCTATAAAAAATATGTTTATAAAGTAATTAATAATATTTTAAATGATTACAAATAATTTATTATAGGTCCATATTTCTTTTTGTATTAAGCTGAGACTTAAGCAAAGATTTAAACAAGGAGATTTAAGCCCTGGTTATGATATAAAATGTTCGTTTACCTTCAAGACATATTATTGTGTCTGACTGATTTCTTCCAGTGGTGTGTGCAAGTTTAAGTCTATCTAGAGTTCATTATGAAAGTTTTGATTTCCATTTATCTGGTCAGGAGTACAATGGCAATATTCAGGATCAGTTCTGGACTAGATGTTTAGGATGTGTTCATACTGGCATAATTTCAAGCTCCGGGTCTGTCTTGTAAAGTGTTTAGCATGGCATACTTCTTATCCTGTCTGTCGTACAGGATGCCACTAGCCTATTTGAACCTAGAAAATTTGTAAAGTAGGCAGATACGTAAGTTAATTTTATTATTGACTGTTAGCCTATGCCACTAGCTCAAGGAGAAGTAGAGATTTCACATAAATTCTTATTACATGTATTTATAATATTAAAAAAATAAATAAGCCATTGCCAGTAATAACACACAAAACCATTTATTGACACACCTATATAAATTTAAATTTGAGGAATAAATTAATTTTACTTTAATTTGTTATTATTTTATACTTTAGTTAAAATCCACACAGATGGACAGTTTATATAATTTTATTTTTTAATGCTGAGCATAGATAAGCTACAGATTATGCAATTAAAACTTTTCAAAACACCCAACCTCAGGCTAAAAGTTCATAGCTAAACCAACACTCACTTCCTGATATACAGATGCAACCACTGCAATATGAAGATATTAGCATACCACCATGCTGACAGGAATGTGTGTCTGCATTGTAATATTATTTAAAAGAAATGATCCTCATCCAGTACAGGAAGGTGTATCTGTCTGGTGAAGGAATCATGTATATAATATATTAAAGAGAAATGCTACGTATGGAGAGAGAGTGGTACTTTGCCAACTTATAGTCCCTATCCATAGAATGAAAGGGAATCAATGGCAGGTAAATACTCCACATCCATTGCAATGCAATGACTACACCTTAGGGTCATGCATTCAGTTGGACATGTTGCCCTGTATGCTAACATGCTTCACATTACATTGATATGAACACCCATATATCCCTCCACCATCATTGACCCAACTATGAAACAAATAGTCTGAAATTAAACCCTTTTAAACTAACAAACCTTAACGAATCTATGCAGCCATCTACACCCAACTTTAAATTTAATAAGTTAGTTAACAGTTAAAAATAAATAAAAGAAAAATGGAAATGATTAGCAAACGTATACATAAAAAATATTAATAAGGGATTTAGAATTCTTTAAGTCAGATAAGATTTCATACTTTAGATTACTAATTTAAAGTTTGTTTAAGAGTTCATATTGAGTATCACAATTTATATTTCCCATGATTCCGGCAGAGTTAGAAGTACATCCTAGTGATCACTTTCGTTGAGTCAGGAACTGTCATTTGGAAGGCCTCGGCTGGTGCATGCAAAAGAAACTTATTGCAAGACCCCTACATCATGGAGTCTGCAATATGGCTGTAAGATTAATAGTCAGATCATCTCTTTTTAAAATCTATTTTTTTAATACTTTTTATAGCCTCATCAGCATTTTTATGGATCCTTTGAACATGATGTCACTGATCCTAAGGTCCGGATGTTTTTCTTTCTGGCCCATGCATGGCTTGGTGCTTGCATTGGTCAATCTTTAATTTTTTTATATATCTCTTATCTGACTAGTTATTTAAATGCCCTGAGGGCTAGTTTGCTTTACATTTAATTAATAAAATAATCATTTCCATTTACTAAGATTAAATATGATTCTTAAAATAGAAATTCATTAACATTTATTTCTATTTTCTTTTTTTTAAATTTCTTACTTTTAAATATTTTTTTTAAAAAAGTTTTCCATCTGTGCAATATATATATATATATGTTAAACATAACTCTTAATTTTCTTTTAGTTTTTAATAAATCAATTTTATTTAAGATTTATTTTCCTATTTATTTTAATTTTAAAATAATGTAACAGCATATGTAGTATATCATTGCAATATATACATGTTGAAAAGTACTGCAAATGAGCAGATCAATAAACAAGGTTCTGTTATGTAATTAAATGTTCAACAAAATGAGCTCTTACATGTGATGTATTCTGACTCCTAACCATAATATAATATATTAATTGCTATTGTTTAGACCAGTGGTCTTCAACCTTTTCACCCCTGTGGCCCGGTAAAAATAAGGATAAGATTTCGTGGACTGGCAGAAGTTTACAGATAAATTTTCTTAAAGATGTAACCTGCTTAGCGTTTGATAAGTATAATTATTATAACTGACCAAAACAGCATACTAGTTATTGTGTATTGTAATGGTGTTGCTTACCTTCACATGTTGAACACTCTTTCTTGAGTTGCGCAGTCATACTGCTACAGAAAACAATTACAATAACAATCGTTCTCATTAATGTGCTTGCATTTTACGTTTATTATTTCATTATTAAAACATGCGAGAATAAAATGTTATTCACCTGAATGTTGAAAAAGTCAAAAGTTTTGATCTTATTTTATTTTTATTTGGGGGGGGGGGAGGGACTGGGTTGAAAAATACTTTATCATCACTGAGACAAAAGATAGACACCAAAGTTATTTTTTGTTTGTTTCTATTTTTAAAAAAAGGTAACAGAAATTGGTTTTAAAAATAAAAGTTTTAGTATTTTAGCGATATACAAATAAAGCCGAAAAAAATATCGCCTTATAGGCCAAAAAAAAGTGGGCATATTTTTAAACAACAACAAAAAAGAAAACGAAACTTGAAAAAGTCAAAAGTTTTGATCTTACTTTATTTTGGGGTGGTGAGGGTGTATATACTTTGTAAAAGTTAGAGACCGAAATTATTTTTTGGTTTTTATTTTTAAAAAAAGGTAATAAAAATTGATTTCAAAAATAAAGTTAAATCCAAAAAAAAAATCGTTGTATAGCCAAAAAAACCCCACTAAAAATGAAATATTAAAAGAGAGAGTAGAAAAAATTTAAGAGATCAAAAAAAGTCACATTACATTTTATTATTTTAACAATGCTGACAAGCGTCTGTGATTGGCTATCAAAAGACAACCGGGGGTTTGTATAATAAAAAACTTTTTTCTACCCCCCCCCCCCATAAACGTTTGTGATAAATAGAAAAACAAATTAATTTATATATTGATTGATTAGCTTTTGTTTTTGTTCTGTTTCTTTTTTTTAAATCGGGTAAAAATGCGATGAAAAAATAAATAAAAATTGTTTATATTAATTAAAAATTTAAAATCTTATTATTTTGTTATTAAAAACTTTTCCCAGTCTAGCGCACGGACCTCCAGAAAAGTTCTGCGGCCTGGTGCCGGGCCGCGGCCCGGTGGTTGAAGATCACTGGTTTAGACTGTGAACATCCATGTTCTTTAATAGTAGTTTCCTGCCAAAACAAAATGTTCATGATAATCATTTTATATGTTGTTCAAAATTCGATAACAACAGACTTTGAATTTACATTGCATACCATTATTTTTTTTGATCAAGATCTTCTATTTTTACCAATATGTGCATTAAAGTCTCCAATAAAAAAATTCTATCTTTTAATCATATTTTTGTAA
Source organism: Epiperipatus broadwayi (assembly GCA_028023455.1). NCBI lineage: Eukaryota > Metazoa > Onychophora > Udeonychophora > Euonychophora > Peripatidae > Epiperipatus > Epiperipatus broadwayi. The sequence continues at coordinate 1,670,511 of JAQFVV010000196.1, read as the reverse complement.
TAATGCTATCCATCAAGAAAGAAAAGCTTTCTTTTAATTTCTCTCCGAATCTAAGGCTGGAGTAAAGACATCAATACCATTGTGTAAGAGAAGTTTAAAAACTACAAAACCTTCATTGATACAATAATAAAATACTAAATTAGACTTTACAGCAACTCTAACATCATGCATTTTCTTTTTACTGATTGATCTGCTGCTGTCAAAATCTTGAAATCATCTACTTATTGTATTAAACTTCCTTCTGGAAAATGAATTTCATTAATAGCAGTTATATCAGTCTTAAATTTTAATAGCTTCTTAGCTGTCAATGCAATCCAATATTATCCAGAAGAGTTTGTATAAAGGAAATTATATTCCATATATTTATATTTAAGGGGAGAATTAGATTTATAATGAGTAATATGTTAGGCAGAATGCGAGAAAGACTATTTTTAGACTATATTTTGTAGAACATTTCCACTATCATGGTAGGCAAAAGATTTCTAAATAGGACTGTCTGAACATAGATTTTTTCATCTAAAATTTCTTTTTCAAATCCAGTTCCAAAGAGATTTGTTAGTGATTGTATTAACTAGAGTAAAAATCACAACTAAGGGATGCCAGCCTATTATTATCATTACTTTCTTAATTTTCGAGGGCTTGAGCTAAAAACGAAAAAAGGAGAATTGGAATTCAAAATGCTGTGTGCTTAGTTAAAGGGTAGAAATGTATTTGCATAAATAAACAATACTATTGTGACAATATAGGAAATGAATGGTGACCAGACCACATACTAGTTTAAGAGACTGAAGAAAATGGAAGACAGAAAAAAACATTGTATTAAAGCAGTATTTAATCTCTGATAAATCAATATGTGTTACAAGGAGCAATAGGTACTTTTGGTCGGGAACTGTTTATTTGTTATTCATAGTTCATCTTCAGATTTAAAGGTCATTCTACTAGTTTCAACTTGTAGAATCCGTCAGTTATCTGAGTACAGCATCCTACTAAACATTAATAGACCATGTACATTACAAATGCTAAAGGACGACATAACATCAAAATCTGAAGCAATAAGAATTTTATTACATTTAGAAATATGTAAAGATTTTGTGTCTGCTGAGTTTACAGAGTATTTAGAAAATGAATATCAGTTTAAACATTTATTGTTATTTTTGAATAATTAAATATCGGTTTCATAATTATTATAAAATTTTATTTTTCATTACATGTCTCGTATGAGAATATTATACATATCCGTATATTTTGACCACCCATATATATATATAGTAAATATTAGAAAAAATAAAATTTACGTTTTTATATAAATATATGTTTAAAAAGTGAAATTTTTTAATTTTTAAAATGCAAATTATTTTAACTTTATTTATAACTACAAATAGAAACTAAAATGTATTTTTCATGTATAAGATTTATTGTAGCAGAATAAATGTTTTAATTACTAAATGAATTATCATATAATCCCTTGCATCATTTTTAGAACTTACAACCTGATGTGAAATTCTCACAGAAAACAATATAAGCCTTTATGCTATATAAACTTCGATTATGATTTAAAAAAAAAAAAATTCCTTCAAAGTAAAGCTTTTTGAAAAAGGGAGAAAAGTAATGTTAAATTCATTTCATAATTATGGCTTTTTTAAAAAAAATACTTTAAAATATATATATAACCACATTTACAAAAATTCGAACTACAGTAATTTGAACTTAAAAAATGAAATCTTTCACACATGCACACATTTTTATACACACAAATGCAAAACAATATTATTAAACAATATATAAAATGTGAATCATAGATTAGTTTGTTAAGTCATTATAAAATTCATTTTTAACTTCTTGTTTTTAAGTCTTTCGTTTTTTTACCTTCTTGAGTTAAAATAGTCACATTCGTTTAGAAGTGTTTGTTAATAATGATAACCAGATCTATGCGATTAATTAATTAAGGTATATTATTAATTTTTTAAAAAAAAAATATATATATATATTTCGTATCTATTTCTTTTTATGGCTATATGCACGATAATAAGCACTAAATAGAAATGAAAATTGCTGGGTTATCAAAGAATATATTCACTATTTAAACTTATAAATCATTAAGTAATGCTAAACATATTTTGATGAGAAGGGTTGAAGTAATATGCGCATATTTATTCATTTATAAAATTTAGCCAATAACAATTGAAATAAAAAATATGATATATGTATTTTAAAAATCTCAATAAAGGTATTAGTTAGTGTTAGTAATTTATAAATTTATCTCTGAAATACTATTTGAAACTATTTCAAAATAAATTTGAAAAAATATCAAAAGGAATTTTTAAAAAAAAATATGTATATATTAATAACTACTGAACCCGGATTAAGTTTCGTTCATATTATAGTAGTTTGATTGTTCTTTTTTTTTGAGTTAACTCATTAATATAAATTTGTAAACCTATTTATTTTTACAAATATAATCATTATTTAGAATATTAAGAAGGTACATTATGACAACTGTATTATCAGTTTTTGTTTATTAATATTTGCTCAATTTTATATACTACATGTAAATAGTTTTGCATTCAAATTTTATTATTATTATGACTTATAATCTGTTATCTATCTTTTAATGAATAAATATTATTTTGAAAGCTATTTAAACATAGAAGAATTACTTTAACATTAAATTTGGAAAGAAGAAGAAAAAATATTTAAAGCTACAAATAATTTTTGTTTTACTAAAATGTCATAATATAGAATTAATTTATGGAAATCACATGCAAATTTATGCATTTCCAGAAATTAACTCTTAACAGGAGATATGATTAGATAATTAAATTCAATAGTTTAATTTAAAAAATAATTGTGTATTATTATATAAAATATAATTGTTATAATTCAGTTTACACTGTGATATTTTTTAAAAGCACTAATTTAGTGGTATTACCTTAGACAAATATGTTAAAGATTATTAGTAATAATTTTATTAGACTATAAATCTGAACTAGCTGATGAAGGCTGGTTTTGTAAAAATGCATTTCAGAAATCATGTTATTTTACTTATAGATATAATATATAAAAGATAGCAACAAAACAATTTTTTAAAAAAGAAATGAATATGAATAGCACAAAAAATTAAGTTTTATTACTTACTCAGGAGCTATTTGGACTTCAGGTGCTTTTCCTGTTGCATTTTGGACCACCAGATACACTTTGGTGACTATCTCGATCACATGGTCACTCAGTAAAACAAAATCGCCTTTTTTCCGATTGTACTCGGACTAAAAAATAAAAAATAAAAATCTATGATACTGAAAATCATTTAATATTTCATTTTCAAATTTAATTGAAAAAATAATAAACAAAAAAATTACAGAAAAATGTATTATTATTAATACATAATTCATAATAAATTTTTCTTGACTTTCAAGATCACTATGCAATAGTGATCTTCATAAGAATATTAAAGAATGGTATGAGATGAGATTATAAATCAAAAGTGGAAAAAAATCAAAAATTTGTGAAAACAGAAATAATAGAATTTTAAAATTGTTGAAAGACATGGGTATCTACAGATATGCTCTCTTGGATTTATTCCTCAGTAATGAAGGTTTCAGAAATCAAAGATTTGTTCAAACTAAGAAAGGACTATATTGCAAATGAAAAGCCTTAAAAAAATGTTAACAGTGGTATTTTCTGTGAATGTTGAATGAATATAAACCATGGACATTAAAGAAGACCATGGGCAGTAAAAAAGCAGAAACAAGTAAATACATGATCAGATAAAACTGAATTATCATTTTTATTTTAATTGCAAATTAGTTTAGTGAGGCTCAATAACAACAGAAAGGTTTTATGATTGATGGAAACTGCATACAAGAAATTACTTTTCAGACAATTTTGTCCATATTTAAATATATCACGACAAATTTGATTCTTTTAAAATCAATCAGAAAAAATTAGGCAAATAATAAATCAAGGGATCTGGAGAAAAGTTAATTTAAATGTGAACCACTTACAATAGAACCTCCCATACTTATAATATACATATCTATATATACATTTTTTTATGGGTTTTAAATAATATTTTGACAGGATTTCTTCTATATACTTTTATATATGAATTTCAGTTATAGTGTAATTTAATCAAATTATTAATTCCAGACATTTAAAACCGAAACCGTAGCATCTAGTTATAATATTTCTCTAAACTACTTTAAATCAAAAGTCAATCCACTTTTGATTTATTATTCAAGATTTTAGATTAGACATTAGTACTTTATGTATGAAAACTAAAAATGTTACAACTTTCTGATATTTTAACAATTAAATTAGACTCTCTATAAAGAGTTATAGATATTACATAAAATAAATAATATATACTGTAAACAATAACTAAGCAGATATATTTCAATAACTATATATTGTACCGGGTCGAACCGCAGAAACCACTTACTTATATGTATATATAAGTTTTGACTGGTTTCAAACTCCTTCCTGATACATTTATAATCTTATAAATGTTACGTGGATGAACCGGCACATTCAAGCAAAATGGGAGATCTTATTGATAGCTTTAACTATCAACAATGGCCCATCTCAGCTGCTAGATTCAAACCCCTACTATCCAAATACTTTATTTGTTTCGGGGTAAACCCCGGGGCACCAGCTAGTCTGATGACTAACGTATTCGGGCAGTAGGCTCATAATCCAGTGCTCGAAACATTCCCTAAAACTAGCTCAGTCTAATTTTAATTCAATAACAAAATTATACAAAATTAGTGGTGGAAAGAATTAATAAAAAAGGTTGGTAAAAAGAATTGACTGACAAATAAAGTTTAAGTTTGAAGACATTTTATTTTAATTAACATTAATTAAGTTTAAAGATAATTTATTACCCAACATTAATTGACTAAATTTAAACATCTTTAAAAATCTAATTTAACACACGCACATTTTTTAAAGTAACACATTATAACATATATCTGGTGAAAAGCATAAATAATATGTGACATTGTTAAATTATCTCACATTCACACACACGCACATGGATAGTTCATTTTATGCATGCTTAAGAGTTCAAATTACTTTACACGGTAGGATTGACGAATTACAGCGGTGGCTACTACGTATAAATGATAATAAATAAATGTTTACCTAGGATTTTTGGAACGTGGATATTGCTTGTTGTTGGCTGCTTCTGATGGATTATATCTAACCAGTTAGATTTGGACGTTTCTTGAAGAGATTTTATGTGAATCCATTGGCTTTATTCTTGAAAACAGTTGAACATTTGATGGAGGATTTCTGAGTTGTTATGCAGACATTATTTCACAGGCAGGTTTTGATGATCTTGTTGGACCAAAAAGGCTGAAGCACGAGCGTATATTTCCAAAAGCTGCTCAGCAATGCATTTTTGTTTCTGAATACATAATAGAAATGCACTGTTATCTCAACTGAAACAAGACTGTCACTGCAAACTAGACTGAAAAAACTGCAAACTCAAAACTGGACATCCGATAAAAATCTAGCTATTTATATATGCGAATTGTTTTAGTTTTAATATCCTCCAGCAATAGGTTCAATAGGTGTTGTCAAAATTCCTTTAGTAATTAATCCTATGATAACATGTTTTTGATTGATTGTTTAATTAGTAGTAGCTATTTCAAAACGTGTTGTTTTCATATCTTTAATTAGTAGTCCACCGCTGGTGTGGTTTTTTAAAATCTTTATTTAACTCAATAGCCATCGCTGTGTTTTCCAAATATAATTTCTTTTTTAACTTTCATTTACATATATATATATTTAATATTATTCTAACACGCATACATTTATTTACACTTGCACACACATATATAATTTATTATAATAAGCTTGAATGAAAAGATATTTATATTTTTTAAAATTTTGAATTACTTATTTTTAGGAATACTAATTTAGAAAAACTTTACTTTCTTTTCTAACACTCTTAGTTTGACTTTAAGAAAACCCCCTTCCCACTTTTAATCTTTTAATTTCTATTTTTTTTTCAAATTCTTTTACAAAAGATTTTAATAATAAATAATTTTTTTTTAGACAAAATTATTTTATATACATGTGCCAATTTGGCCTTGGCACAATATATATATATTCAACAATTGTTGAAAGTTTAGCTTGAAGCTAATTCTTAGTATTACCATTGCTTAACATATTTCTTTATTTTTATATAAAATATCCCTGCTCATTCCTTTATTTATACCATAATTAATCCATGAAAATATTTAATTTTACACATATATCTCTCATAGGGAAATGAATTGATATTTACAGGATCCAGGGAAGATATGATTCTTCAACCATCCTTATATTTTTAAAAATATCTAAGTTTAAATCTAGATAAGACCGTAAATTAGAAATAAAGAAGGAACTTTCTTTTGCTTCCAAGTATATTTAAAATAAAAAAAGATATTTATTGGCTATAGAGCAAGTAGTACAGCTTGGAGCTGTCATAGTAGTTGAAAGTTATCTAGCAACACCATTTCTGAATATTTATTCCTTTGTTTACATTATAATATATACATACACACACAGTAAATAAATAAATATAATTATTAAAACTTGGAAATATGTTTCTACAGTTTTATTTATTGTTTAATGATGTAAAGTTTGAAAATAGTGTCATGTTATATTTATTACATATATTTGGGATAGTTTTATGGATGCTATCTATCTATTTATTTACCTACTTATCTATCTGTCTATCTATCTAACTATGTAATCTATCTTTAATGTGCCTTATTAGTTTTGGGAAATAAAAAATAATGGTTTTTAGTTAGTTTCTTCTAATTTATTATTAGCAATCTTTATTTTTTTTTTTCTGAGAAAATCCACTGAACATACGTCTTTTTATCATTTATCTTTAGTTCTACTTTTATTATTTTCAACTGATAGCTCTTGCAACATTTCCTGAAGTTCTGAAGCATTGCATATAATAACAACTGTATTAGTTCCAAAATATGGCTGACTTAAATTAACTCCATTTACTTTTACTCCCTTAGCTTTCCATTTTGATCTATAAAATACCTTTTGTACATCTGCTGTAAAAATTTTTGCAGATATGGAATCATTCTATTATACACTCATTTCAATGTTAATATAATATAATTATGGTATTGTCATTTTGATTAATATTCTTAAGAATATGACAACATTCTGGATCTATATTTTGATGTTTTGATGCTTTAGTCACTATAAAAATGCTTATGCAGACAAATATAATCTACATATTCGAAGTATAATGACAATTCATATTCATTGTTTTTTTTCCTATTATTTCTCCCATTACATACCATATTGTGATATTTTACATATTGAATGCTAATGAAGATAAAGAGAAAAATAAAATAGGGACTGATATTTTTTATTATTATAATATTTTCTCAAAATGTATAGAAAATATTTATTCATGTTTATGGTTAATTTTTAAATGTAAGATTATTATTTTTTCTTCAAAAAATGTACAGATAGATATATACAGACATAAATGTATTACATACAGATAAATGTTGGGTTTTCATAAATTTTTCATATATATATATATATTATATTAATAAAATAAAAAAAAATAGTTAAATGAATTCTGATGAAGGTGAGATCAAAAAGCAATAAATAAAATTGTATTTTTTTAATTATTTCATTAATAATATACATAAATAATTTTAAGCTCGGAAATGAAAGCAAATTGGTTTTAAATATTTTATTAAATATAATTTTTTTTAATGTATATTACTTTAAATAAAATGAAAGAATATGAAAAAAAGTTTACTATTAATAGATTAAAACAAAATACCAAGTGAACTAATTAAAGAATTTGGAAAACAATTTTGGGGAAAAAATTTGAAGAAAAATACTTTTGTTTATATAGTAAAACAATGTAATTTTTTCAGTGTGTAATGTTACTTCAGAGGTTAGTAAAATTAGTTGGAATGTTATTTCAGTTAACTTCAGTTATAATTAATTTGTGTTAGAACTGCTAAGACAAGCTGTCCTATTTATTAATGGATTGTTATACCAAAATCACGCACTGCTAAAAGAACCAAAGGGCTTGCGCTAGTTGCACTATATCCTGGAAGTATAGTACACATGCTTTTGCCAAGAATTGATCTGCTTGCATCAGAAAATGATCCATGATGCTTCATTAACAAAAATCATAAATGAACAATAACTTCCTTGCATTGAAAAATTATTAAATTCATATGGGCACTTAATTAAGCAAAAATAAAAATTATTAAGAAAGTCCATAATTAATATAAACACACACCTCCATGAACTTACTAAAAAAAAAGGGACTTTTCAAGTTTTTCAGGTAATTATGTCTTAGCAATATTTACAGTTATTCAAAATGAAAAATATTTAACTTCCAGTAATTATATTAAAATTGTAATATTTTCTTGTTGTTTACTTTCTAAAGTCAAATATATTCATCCTATTAGATACATATATGCAGAGATGAGTTCAGTAATATTTTTAAAAGATATTTATTAAGTGCTATAGTAGTTTGTAGCTTTAATCTAGAGGATATATATATATGCAAATAAAAGGTACTGTTGATAGAAGGAAAATAATTTTGTAAACTCAATATATCTTGCCATAACTTTTCATGATTTAATCTATATTATAAATTAGTATTATTTTATTAAAATAATTATTTTATGAATTATTATTAATCTCTATTAATATATCTGTGTTTTATATTCTACTAAAACTAATTGAGGATATATATGAGTATGGAAGGACATAAACAATATTTAGGAGTTTAATTGATATCGTGCCTTTATAATTGATGTCAAGTATCCTGATCTAGCGTCTTGCTTTATACATAAATATTCGCTATTATCTTGAGAGAATCTATTTATATAGCTAATGCATTCTGTTGTTTACTTTCTTTCTTATTGTACTTTTAATGCTGGTTCTTTGGATGATCATCGTAATAAATATTGGTATAATCGTGGTACAGCTAAATATTGTTATAATTAGTCATTCATTTATTTCCCCTTATAAACAAAATAGTGAGGCAACATCTGCAATTACTAATTTTCATAAGTTAACTTCATTCTTTAATTACCAGATTCCATTGTAAGATAAAGAAAGAAAAAGATTAATTACAAATATACATCTCAGTAATTATGATGCATTTTTAAAAATAGAGATAAATAGTATATTTTAATAGTGTATTAATTTAAATAGGTGAAAAATGTAAATAAGTAAAAGTAGAAATGTCTATTACCAGTGTACTTTCAAAGTGTTATCACTAACCCTATTTTAGAATTAGAAAATGGCCTTCTAATTTTAACACGGTTCAATAAAATTTTTTTATTATTTAATTTTGAGCAGCGCGAAAAAAAAGATGGGGGGGGGGATCCTTTTTATATACCACCTTAATAATATTTAGCAAAGTTGTTAATTACAAAAAGTTGATTACTTTTGTAGTCTAAATTTAAATTCCATTAGTCTAAATAAGATTTTCAGTAAGATACTTTTTACGAAAGTCTTTCAAGTAATTTGTTCTTCCGCTGTAAATAAGATGTCCAAAGAAGATGCTTTCATTTTTAATTATTTAAGCTCAAACTGATTAATAACTAAAATACAGTTCAAGCTTTTAATAATTAAAATGCAGGCTTTTACTTAAATAGACATTTTTCAAACTTTTTTTACGTTGCCCCCCCCCCCCTTTTTTTTTTTAAAAGAAAAACATCAGCAAATAATTATTTTTATAATAAATCAATTATCAAAACTAACTGCTGACCAAGAGAAATAATAAGTTCTCTTTGTATATATAATAATCGCAACTAGAACATATTATTTTATATAAAAGTATTATAGATATAAAAAAAAGAGGGAGGCGGAAAAATTTGGGGGAGATTTGTTTTGCTATGTTTTCTTCTTCTTATTAAAAATATCACACACACACATATATGTATTGTTTTAGCATTCAGGAAGATGATGTGATATTTGAGCGTTCTAATACCAGATTAGTTGCTGAGAAGATCATGTGATTTTCTAATACCAAGCACTAGATCAATTACTTTGAAGACCAAGCGATATTTGAAAACCAAAATACTAGAAAATCAAGTGATATTTGAGAATCGTAATTCTAGGTTGAAGGCAATTTGTTTTATTCAGTTAATTAATTTAGAAATTGATCCAGAAACTTTTGACTCTTGAATCTATCACTAGCCTCATAAATTTATAATGTTATGGTTAATTTTAAATATATATATTTCAGACGTCTATTATATATATGTTCATCTAATTAAATTATAGGTGACATTTTATTTGCAAATACTTTATATTCTTTAATTAAATTTCCCTATTGCTTTACTTTTTTGAATACCCTAGTTAAATTTAGGCTTCAAAACTCTCATAATTTACTTCATACTTTGGACAAAAAAAAATTCTGTTCTGATGAATGACTTAAATTTTGATAAAGATTTAAAATAGTAAAAATATTTGGTATATTAAATAATACACCGTAGAAGCCAAATAAATTAATTATAACTAGATACATTTCTATACAGGGATATTTATTTATATACTGTATTGACTTAATCTGAAATATAGAAAGTATATACTACATTGCAATTAAATTACAAGAAACATATAGTTTTGTTATTAAAAAATAGACTTTTCAGCCTACTTTTTCACCATCTCTTTGCCATTTAGATGCTAAATGATAGTGCTTAATAAATCCTTATCCTGTCCTATCCAATATTCCCTGATTGGTTTCAAGCTTATGGCTTTCATCAGTGAGGAGCTTTAGGTTTTGGAACACTGCACTGGAGCCCTTTAGATCTAATGCACCTTCCCTCCAGCTGTTATCATTTATCTATCTTTTATACTATCAACTTACCAATCCAAACTCAAAAACATAAATGTTTTTAATCTAAGCCAACTAACACATACTTTATACTTTGGATCTATATAACAAATGGATTAGTTGGCTTAGATTGAAAGCATTTACATGTTTTTCAGTTTGGCTGATAGCTTATAATATATAAGATAAATATATGATAGCAAGATGCATTTAAATTCTAAAGATCCAAATGTAGTGTTTCAAGATCCAAAGTTCCTCATTGATAAAAGCCACAAGTTTAGGACAGCTCAGGATTAGACATTTATTAAGCACTATCACCTGGCATTTCTTATTACAGATTGCAATAAATGACATAAGATGCTGAAAAAGTATACTGCTAAAACAGCAATATCCAAACTGAAGTCATTTGATAGAATCATATAAAATTTAGAATTCTTTATTTGTAGAATATATAATTTTTCAAAAGTATGTGCAATATTATAAAGATAGAAGTTCAATGTAACCATGATCCTTTTATCAATGTGATAATGAGTTTGACTTCAATTAGAATTGATAGCTACAACTAATTGGTTACAAAAAGTTTTCATTTCAATGTGCATTATGTATAAAAGTCTTTGTATAAGGATCTTACAATAAGTGACATGAGTAAAATAAATACCATTCTCTTCCATTGAATCTATAATAATGTGTTTGATCACATATAAAACCCACAACATAAAATGATAATAAAAGAGCGTTTAATGATTTTGTTTTTTATTTTTAGATATAGAATTGAAACTAGGAATTGACCAATAACATAACCATAACGATGATAATTTCTAATTTTAATCTTATTAATATACATTTATTGTTCATAGGATGAAATCAGAATGCAAATATTATGTATAAAAATTCAAATTAGAGTTATGTATTTTATTAATTAAGTTTAGTATTTTAATATATATATATATATTGATAAAAACGACGTACTTATTTCAATCATTTATTTTGAAGTAATAATAAACAATTGTCATTGATTTCAATTCATATATATTTATAAGCACACATACATGTACTCCATTGTGGGTTTATTTTACTATTAAATTGTGCAATTATTTTATCTTTGACTTTAAACTTCGATCTTTTAAAATAAAGAAAAATATAAAACTATCTATTATATCTCATTGAAATAGCAATACTTTTTTTCATATAACCACCTGCTAATATATTTAAAATATATTTAAATGAAAGTATTATGGTATTTTTTTTTTAAAATACAATATTAATTACCTTTTATATATTTAATAAATTTTATTAAATTGAGATATATATTTTTTAAAATATCATTTAAATTGAACTTAAAAATATAAAATATTGTTACAAATACTTGACTATTTATTTTTGACAAATTTTTCAAAATTTACATCACGTGGCACGAAATATTACATTTCTGTTGCAATTTACATTCATCATTTCACCAGGATCCACGGTATAATTTACAGCCAATTTTACAAATAAATGTTCATTTTAAATTCCTTAATGAAGATAAGAGGTAGGTAGAATCTTATTGCCAGAAAGAAGAAATCATTAAAAATTTAACACATATTTTGTTGTATTTTGCATTCATCATTTTAACAGAATCCATGGTATAATGTGCAGCTAATTTTACAAATATATGCACTAATGAATTTGTCAATGAAGATAGAAAACAGAACCTTAGTGTCCAGAAAGGAGAGACTATTAAAATTTAGTATGCCATTATGATTAAATTATCTATCACAATGAAAAGATATTTAAAACAACTCGTATTCTTACACATAAGAGGAAATTATTATTAAATTTTCTTTAAATATGAGAAAGACATAAAATGTCATATGCTTTTATATAAAAAAGGTGAACAGTAGTTTTACATAAATGCTTGATATGGGAAATATGACATTATAAAAAACACTATCATGCTGCATTTAAAAGAATATTATTTAAAAGTTTTCTTTTTTATTCAGAAATTTGTCGTAAATTACAAACAAAAATTCCACAATTGGGAGAATCTAAGTAAACAATAAAAATTAAATCAAGAATTGAATTTCTGGTAAATATAACTATACAAAAAAAAAAAAAACAGAAATTGTACATATGGCACATATAATTTCTTGATAAGTCCAAGCATAGGACATTTAGATATTTATCTAAGTATGTGAATATTCTCTAGTGTAAGCACAAAAATATTTACTCCTTTGCATATGACTATTTTAGATTCATTTGGCTTGTAATCCTTCATAGACAAATATACCGAAAACACACACAAACATTTAATTTTACACTGCTTCAAATAACTGAGGAAAAAAGATCCCTTTATAACAACAACATAAACAAATTGAGACACAAATTAAAAATATTGAAGTAACCTCATCATATTTTCGCTTTTATTTTTATTAGATCTTTGCCAAATCTATATTATATTTCACTTTATTCTCTCTAGAATATAAATATATTGAAACCCTCTTTAAGAAGCCAGTTTTAATAACTGATACTATTTCCAATGTGGGCTTTTTAACAAAATATTCCTATTGACGTAAATTTTTGAAACCCCATTTAATTGTATCATTTATAATAGTAGATGTTATATAACAGACTAACAAGACAAAAGGCATATGTATGTGTAAATAGGTTATCAATTTGCAAAACAAAATTATTATAAATACACATTAGTACATTTGATAAAATAAATAAATATTAACCTAATAAGCAATTGAAATAAATCGAGATAGTGCCAAATCTCTAGCGCTCGTTACAATACATAACTGACAGCCAATCAGATGTCAAGGATAACTGTCTAAAATGACGTCAAACCTAAACACAACAAAGATTTTACGAGAAAAGGGTAGCCACCCTTGTCTCAACTTTTCTTTCTATATATCTAAGCCAATCGTAAGCATTTAGGTTTGAAAGCTTGAAGCTTTAAATATCTTCACAATTAACTCACTGAGTCTAAATCATAAACATACAACGCAAAATCCTATGATTTACTACGAAGTAGTTTTTAGAATACATAACAAGTGGTAAAGTATGTAAATAATATTTTAATTTGTGAAGCACCGATAGTTGAAAACTGAAATAAATCATAGGATTTCGCATTGTACGTTTATGATTTAGACTCAGTGAGTTAATTGTGAAGATATTTAATGCTTCAAGCTTTCAAACCTAAATGCTTATGACTGGCTTAGATATATAGAAAGAAAAGTTGAGAGAAGGGTGACTGCCCTTTTCTCATGAAATCTTTGTTGTGTGTTTAGGTTTGACATCATTTTAGACAGCTATCCTTGACATCTGATTGGCTGTCAGTTATGTATTGTAACAAGTGCTAGAGATTTGGCAGTATCTCGATTTATTTCAGTTTTCAACTATCGGCGCTTCATAAATTAAAATATTATCTAATAAACAATTGTATATTAATTAAAAAAATCATTTTGTCAATTAATTTATTTTTGATTTTTAATCACTTGTGTAAGAATTTATGAATGCTGATTACCTTTGAACATTCATTTCATACACCAGTCCAAGAAATCATGGTGCTTAATACTATGAGCATTTATTTTGTGTACCTATCATCACTTATAACTGCCATTGAGTAGTCATTTATTGCCATATGATCTTCATTTCTATTGAGCATTTATTTTTTGCACCTATGCACCTATTGGTGATTGTCATTGAGCACATCATTCAGTTTTGCAAGAACTGAGTGTTCATTTCATGCATTTGTGTAAGAATTTGCCATTGCTGTTTACCACTGATCATTCACTTCATTTATCTGTTCAAGAATTCACCATTTCTGACTATGATTGAGAATTTATTTCATGCACCTAATACAATAATTTATCACTGCTGACTCTCATTGAGTATTCAAGAATTCAACACTGCTGAACACTACTGAGCATTTTTTTCACGCACCTGTGTAAGAGTTCCCCATTATTGACTACCATCAAACATTTATTTCATGCACCTATGCAAGGATTCATCACTACTTACTACTTTTGAGCATTTACTTCATGTGCATTTTTGTGTAAGAATTTCTTATTGCTGAATATCATTGAGCATTTATATCAGTGAAAGAATTTACCAGTGATGATTGAAAGTGCAAGAACTACCCTTACTGATTACCAAAGAGCATGTAAATCATGCATCTATAAATTCACCATTACAGATGGTAACTGAAAATACATTTGTGCAAGAATCCATTGCTATTAATAATTGAGAAGGCTTTTTAGATATCACTATTTATTACCATTAAATATATACTTCATGCACTTGTGCAATAATTTACATGGTTAGTAACAAATGAGCATGCAAAAAATCACTTTCTAATTGCAGTTGAGTTATATTTTATGCACTTGTGAAAAATTTCACTGCTGTTTGTAATTGATTGATGAGATTTAACTTATCAGTGTATAGTGAAAATTTTGAAGTGTGTTGCCAGATTAAAAAAAACTAAGAAGTAAAATGAAAGAAATTAAATTATATATATTGTAATGATCTGGAGAAGGTAGACTTACGTAAACTGCACTACAAGGCGCCATCTAGGCATTTGAACCTAGAAAAATTTATAAAGTAGGCAGATACGTAAGTCAAAAAAAAATTTTTTTTTTCCTTTTTTTAAATTTTGATTCTGGTCGTTAGCCCAAGTCACTAGCTCAGTGGAAGAGCAGAGATTAAATAATATAATCTAAGAGTATATAAAAAAAGAATAAAATAAGCCACTTCCAGTAATTAACATACAAACATTTATTAACGCACATATATAAGATTTAAAATTATTTTAGCATCAGTTTACCTTTTAAAATTTAACTTACATTTTTAACTTTGATTTTAATTTACATTTTAATTTTTACAACTTTACATTTTAATTTTTTATAAGTTCGCACAGAGGAGTTTATAAAAGTTTGTTTTAAAATGTTGAGTATAGATCGGTTACATAGATTACAACAGTTAAAAACATTTCAAAATAAACATAAATGATCAAAATATAAAATCATTGATACCGACAATTGCAGAGGGAAATTTATAAGTAACCCAATAGTATTCACCATAAGATACTTGCATTGTCATCAATAACTTAAAAGACATCCGAATAAATACATTATAGATACTCACCGTAAGGTATCATTATTTATCGAATGTCTATATATTTTGATCAAATATGAAAACCCAAAACATACTTAACCGATAACCAATCCATGCAAGCATCTATAAACAACTTAAATTTAATGCATTTTTATTTAGTGTCGAGTATGAATAGACTACGTAGATTTGCATTTGAAAATAAAACATTCTATCCCTATTTAACCTTAGGCTAAAGATTCGCAGCCAAAACTGGCGTCAATTTATCTGATATATCGATGCATTCAATGTAATACGAAATACGGCAGCACCAAAAAGTTAAGAGAAGAAATTATCTCTCGTCAAATAGGAATATGACATCCATCTGACAAGAAGAGCAATAAAAAAAAACTCCATAGAAAGGAACTGCGTTCTCTGTCTTATAATTCCTTCCATAGGCAAACAGGTGAGTGCGGCATATGAAACGATTCTGCTCATAGCGAATCTGATATTACATCTACTAATCACACCAATATATCCCATCCATTGACCCAATTCAACTATGACACAAATAACCTAAGATTACCCTCCCCTAATATAACTTTACAAATCTATACAGCCATTCACGCCCGACTTAAGTTTAACATTTATATAATTTACTTAACGGACAACAGAAATCATAATAAAACTTAAAGAACAAAAAATAAATAAATGGAAATGATTTTAAATAATAAAAAAATATCAAATAACATTATTAATATTAATTTACGTTGGTCAGATAGGATTATATTTGTATTTTTTATATATGGAAAGTTTTTAATTTAATGTTCATAAATTATAAAGTTCTTATGGTTTTTTTTAAACAGTTCATCTTTATATGTTCGTTGACATTTGAACGTGAATTCCCACGCTGTCCTAAAAAGATTGGTATCCATTTAGCCATTGTTTTATTTATTCATTCGGAGGTTTTTTAGTTTAGTTGGTCCTCAATGTAGAAAATGATAGTTCATTTCTTTTTCTTTCTTTGGCAAAACTGAAGGGATTGAAGAGTGCGTCTTTTCCATCCCTTCTCCTTCACTCCCGCACTAACACATATCTGTCACATCATAAATAATCTATCATTCCCCTTATAATTTTCAAACTTGTCCTTTTATATTAATTTGAAGGATTGAATTTACATTACGTCATCGATGCGATAGTCCTTTCACTGAGGTCCGATTCCATAGGGATTTCTTTTTATTTGCTAAAAGTTTCTATTGTTTTCCTATCTGACCGATGTTTTTACATTTAAATGCCCAAGGCTGGTTTACATTTAACTAATTAAAACAATCATTTCCATTTCTGATTTATTAATGTGTTTTCCAAGATTAAAGATATATTTTTATATCTAAATCTTTTTAGGTCTTTGTTTTTAAAATACCTTTCTATTTTTAATAAAGTTTTATTTTAATAATTTTTTTTTTTTTTATCTGTGCGATTTATATATACGAGTTTAAGATGATATTTAATTTCAATTTTTAATTCTTAAAGAAAATTTTTAAATGCGAACATGTTTAATAATAAAAAAACAATGTAACGTCGTCTGTGCTTGTTACAATATATATATTTGAATATCCCTTAAATAAGAATTTCTACAAAAGCAGAAATAAAAAAAAATACAAAGGTTTCCTTATATTTAAATAAATATCTGACATCTTCAAGCATATTTTGTTTAGATATCATTGTGGATACTTGCATTCAATCATTTAAATCATATCTAAAGCATTAAGTGAGAAATTAAAACTATACTTAATTTTAGTTAAAAAGCGTGTAATTTTACTATAAAGTGAACACATTCATTTCCATAAGATAAGTTGTTTACTCTGCATATATATTCTTAAGTGAAAAATGGAAGAGGGGACTATTATTAATATTAAATATATTTTAAATATTTAGTTAAATTCACCATTCTTCATAACTAAAGCGCCAGGTTTAATGTGGCATTACTTTTTAATGTTTCTTATTTTTTTAAATTAAAGCTGCTATTGCTTGAATATTTTGAAGAAAAAGAGGGTTAAAATTACAATGACAACATTTCTATTAGTATGACATTTTTTAATTTCAAAAACACACATCAAAATAATAAAAATATTAAAAAGTTTTTTAAAAAAACAAACAAATGTACTATACTAATAACAAATTTCTGCAAAAATAGAATCCCTGAGGAATTCACCATTGCTATTTATAAATAAAAACTTAAATTGATGAGTACATTTTATTTTTGTCATTTGAATTACCAAACTTGTAAAGTACCTATTATATATACTAAATTAGAAATTTTTGTTCTCTGCAGTTATGATGTGAAAGGTAAAGAATCATGACTTTACATATCTTTTGAGACTTAATACAAAATCACAAACATCTCTAATATTGTACTGAAATGCCACAATTTTATAATATTATATGATTTCTGAAAAAGATTCATAAATGCTCATTGAATGAAGTGTTCAAATGCCAATATTGACATTGTCAGAATGTGACTATAAACTATCATACTGACAATAATTTGCAAAGTTAACAGACATAATCCAAAAATTTTATTCACTTGTAATTAAGCCACTGATGCAATGGTCCAGAATGCAAGAAGTGGTTATTACAAATGGTATCATCTCATTCAGAGACATTTAGTAAAGAAGCAAAATTTTGCTCATCATCATCAGATATATACTGGTGATAAACATGACAATATTACTTCTGTCATTATGCAGTTCTGTTATTCTCTGAACTCATGAATTTTTTATAATTAATAAGAATCATAACAAATGCCATGATATCAAGCCTATGTATTGCAGACTTTAGATCATTTATAATTCATGTTAAGTAATCTTACCAAATATTCTTTGCAATAACTTATGATTGAAGAAGAACAACCGATGAGACAATGATTTATCAGAATGAAATTTTCCTGATTTCATCAAAATTTTTATGATTATGAATAGTGCCAACATGCAACAATCCTTGCCAAAAATGTTCATTTGGATGTGATTTTAAAGCATGGATTTATCTGTTGTTTGTAGGCATTAAACACATCTTTACGAAACCATATCCAATTGTTGCTGAAGTTTTTATGAAGTCCTTATCTTTTTTTTTTTGGATATGTTTAACAATATTAAATATGGTGTATATTAACATGTAATATATTACAGAGATTATAGTTTATTTTCTCCAGATCAGTTTTATATTATTTCACAGTTAATATATAATAAAGTATTAACTTCTGGTTTATACCAGTTGTTTTGCATGATGCTATATTACTTCTTCTGGATATAGCAATTTCTATATACAGAAATGTTGAGAATAGTATGATATTGATTTATATCTTTATTACAAAAATTTGATCATAGGATTCACTGAACTCCCCGAATATAAGTTATAAAATTTCTTATTACATTCTTTAAAAAGATTTATATGTAATATTTATTAAAGCAATAAACCTAAAGCATGCGCAGTTGAAAATGCAAAGGTAGGAACTTCTACAGGTCTTAACCACAAGCTTATGCATTGGAAGAAAAGAGGGGAACCCCTTCTTTACTTCAACCTACTTTCTATATAAATAGGTGAAGCTGAAGAGGTTAGATCTAAGAGCATGAAGCTATTCAATACCTCACTGATTAAGTTCACAATTCCTATTATACATTAATACTCACAAAATCTTTCGATTTACAACGAGTCAATGGAAAGATCTTATATGTTAACAATGCATATCAATAGTCAGAGGAATATGACTTTTTGTTTTAATGTAAAATTTCAGTAGTTTATATATACATATTATTACTTAGACTTATAAATCTGTTATCAAACATAAATGTACATTGGTAAAGCATCCTACTTATAAGATATACTTACTGATTTGCAGTGGAAGACAACAATTTCATCCTGGTAGGGACTGAGTGAGATCTTGATGATTTCTGTGACAGGAATACGATACTTGTGAGTCATTGTTCTTTGATCCATTACCAATAATGCATTAGTTGAAACTACCAACAGTGTATGAATACACTAAAATGATAACAAAAAAAAAGATTTTCTGAGATTTAAGTAAATATTTGAAAAATATACAGCCACTTTACTTTAATTTAAATTACTATTAATATATATTATATTACTTGGAATCATATTTATGAATGGTAAATTGTCTGACTGAAGGAAGAATACATATACTGAATTAGATGAAGTAAAATAAAATAAATGGTTATTACTTAGGAGATCATGTGATTTTAGAACAATAAATTGGAAGATGGAACTTTAATATAAAAACCTTTAGCATTTGAGTCCATCACGTTGCCACTGCATCAAACTGCACAGAAAAAAAGGCAAATGATAAATCTATTGGAAGATCATATGAAATTCAAACATCAAAATAGTAATGTCAGTCTTCAATTCATGAATATTTTGCTCTCAAATCCATCATAATACTGCTGTGCAAATTATATAGGACAATGCTTATCAACATTATCTATCATGTATTATGAACTTTCTTTAGCTTGATTTATAATAATTCAAGCTATTTGGATTATGTAATCTTTATCAAATAGAATTTGTCCAGAAAAAAGGGATTCATAATATTATTCCTTATAATAAAACTATTATAACATCACATGATGACCATTTCTTATACAATCTGTTAAACAGTAGCAACATTCTCATGATAATAGTGCCATCTAGTGCAAGCCATAGTAATTAGTAGATGCTAGACATATTTAATGCTCATTAATGTTTATTAAATATTTTCCAGCATTAAACTTTTGTGAGCTGCTTCTATTTTCAGATTATTTAATTACTGTTTTTCATTCAAAGTTTTTTTCAGCTTTTTAAAATCTCTTATGATTATATCAACATTTTAATATTCATTTCATAAGCCAATATTTTCATTATCTCTTTTTATATCTTTGTTTTATTTGAGATATACAATATTTTTAAGCTTGTGTTCTTAATGTAATATATTTTGTTGTAAAATACAAATCACACTATTCAAAGTATTACTTTTATAAATAAACATCAAGTGGATTAAACAATTACCATATTACTATAATTCTTTTGTTTAAAAATTTATTATTGATTTAGCTGATGTTCTGTTTATTTACTTAAACGATAACTGAGTTAATGAAATAATATTATAGCAAAATAACTTTTGGCTAAATTGTAAGTAAGTGATAAACATGTTAATCAATTACAAGAGGAAATCCAAAAAGTAAGTCTCTTTTTAATATTACATGTATTCAAGGGGTAATGGATGACACCCTTATTACACCCACTCTTCATTAATATATAAAACCAATGTCATCACATGGAAAACAGATTTCATCTTCATGACTCCTGGCTAAAAATGGCAAATTATAAAAATACATAAACTATTAATATAAAGTCTGATGGAATTATGGTGAATAGTTGCACTAGGAATACAAAGATAATGGACTTAGGTTTAAAAAAAAAAACAATGTCATGGTGTTTATAAGAATATAAAACCTCAAATTTAATTTTTTTTTAAAAAAGTGTATATAAGTGTGTGTGAGCATGATGATGGGATGCAAAACAGCTTCTACTTAAGTAAATTGGAAATTACTATGTATAGGTTATATGTTGAAATATCTTCTTAACTAAGTTAAATATCCACCCTACCCAATACACAACCACTTTCAACTTCATATTATTTTTTTTAATTATTCTTTGGCAATTATGTTTTTTTTCATCTAATCTATTTTAATAAAAGGTATTTCATTATTTGTTTTTACATTACCCATTTTTGTTATAAAAACAAACAAAAAAAAATCAGAAAATCTTTACCTCATTTACTCCCTTCATATTTTCAATTTTTTTAAATATAATTTTCATGAACATCTTTCAATATATTTTACTTCAAATTTAAATGTTCAGTATTCGACTTCCATCTCTAGTGTTATCACACATATTTCATATTATTATTATTATTATTATTATTATTATTATTATTATTATTATTATTATTATTATTATTATTATTATTATTATTATTATTATTATTATTATTATTATTATTATTATTATTATTATTATTATGAGAATTATCTATTTATTCTTCCAAATATTATATTCTCCAAATCTTACCACCTATTATTCTTATATTTCTCAAACCTCCCCTCCTTATTTATTTCATCCCAAACATTTTCATTCTTAACTATCATTTTAATCCCCCTCAAAAACACACCTTATATTTTAATTATACATTTTTTATTTCATTCTATTTTATTTTATCATTTTATATTTTTATATATATTTATTATTACTTTTATTAATTTCATTCTATTTTATTTTCTTCTCATTTCCCCCTTTCCACACTCACTTTATCTTTCTTTTTTCCCTTTCTTTTCATTATTATTATTATTATTATTATTATTATTATTATTATTATTATTATTATTATTATTATTATTATTATTATTATTATTATTATTATTATTATTATTATTATTATTATTATTATTATTATTATTATTATTATTATTATTATTATTATTATTATTATTATTATTATTATTATTATTATTATTATTATTATTATTATTATTATTATTATTATTATTATTATTATTATTATTATTATTATTATTATTATTATTATTATTATTATTATTATTATTATTATTATTATTATTATTATTATTATTATTATTATTATTATTATTATTATTATTATTATTATTATTATTATTATTATTATTATTATTATTATTATTATTATTATTATTATTATTATTATTATTATTATTATTATTATTATTATTATTATTATTATTATTATTATTATTATTATTATTATTATTATTATTATTATTATTATTATTATTATTATTATTATTATTAGCACAGACTTTCAGATGATCCATCACTCTCCACTCTATCTAATAACAGTGATACACTCAAGCACATATATGCTGAAAAGATAAATAATCACCAATATACGTATTTCATGCTAAACCAGCAATCATCATCATCTCCCACATATATATATATACTATAAGTGCTCAGATATATATTAAGATAGACAATCTTCATACTTTAATGGACAGGCTCTAATCTACTACCCACTCCAACTCTTCAACCGTCCATCCAATTGAAAATCTGATGATGGAATGCTCGAAGGCCACCCTGAGGCTGAGATTCTTGTCACACCCATGTTGACCTAAGGTCAATCTGAACCCCACATGTACAGGACATAATCCATTAAATACATATGCAAGGATGGGCAGACATATATGTGTGCTTGAGTGTATCAGTGTTATTAGATAGAGTGGAGAGTGATGGATCATCTGAAAGTCTGTGCTCATATACCCTATATTACATATATAGACACAGGTATATAATAAGCCTGTGTTTCAGTTATTATTATTATTATTATTATTATTGTTGTTGTTGTTGTTGTTGTTATTATTATTATTATTATTATTATTATTATTATTATTATTATTATTTAAAAAAGCCATATCATCTACAAAAAGAAAACTACCATGTTAAATGTTTTCTCAGCTCCTATTATGGGAATCTTGTTTCCTATACCCAATCTTTCTAACTGAATTTCCAAATTCTCTTATAAATAAAAATAAAAGTGATCATAAATATTTTTGTTTCAAATAAATTTCACATTTAATTTCTCAGTAATTATTAAAAATATACTTATAAAGACTTAACAACCCAAGATTTCTCTACAACTACTGTGTTTTCTATTATAAGTCTTTTTTATATTTAGAAATGCAATGAAAATGGATTATTTTACTTATATGATAATTCAGACTAAGCAACAATAAATATATTTTTTTCTAGCTATCTTTTTAATCATATTTACTAAGATATATAAAAATAAACTACAATTCTACTAATATTTATTTATTTTTTTCTGTTACATTGTAATTCTATCATAAGCATTTCACTCACTCTTAAAGTAAAAAAATATTTTGCTTTAAACTTTCAATATATAGTTGAGTATGCTTTTGGCCTAGGCAATTGAATTCTTAGTGCTCAAACTCAATGGCTAAAGTTTCTGATGAGTTTATAATATTAATGCAGTAGGCATTATGCAAATTTATAAATTTACATGTTCCACTTTTTGGACAAAGTAATGCAAGAGTCTTTTTTTGTTAATCATGTGGGAATCATTAATGATATACCACACTTCTTTGATCTTCCTCTTTCAATCATCACATTCACAACTATGCAAAAATGATCCCAGTGGTAAATTAATGTTTCTCAAGGATGAAATAAATTCTGGCCATAGCTTCAACCCACAAAATGTTAATATAATTGTGTTAGAGGAAGTTCAAAGAAGCACGATACATCACAAATGATTCTCATGAATTAAAAAAGATTCTTACATTGATTTGTTTATAAAGTGGAACATGTAAATTTATAAATTTGCAAACACCTGCTATATTCATATTATAAACTCATCACAAACTCGAGTCACTGAGTTTGAATTTGACCAACAGGTTGAAAGCATGCTCAACTACATATTAAAAGTTTAGAACAAGATAATCTTTGCTTTATGAGTGGGTAAAATGATTATGATAGAATTAAAAATAAACTATGAAAATTATTCCTACATGTGTGTAGCTATGTGTTTTATTCATTTGTATAATACATAATCTAATCTCACATCTTTATATTCACTCCCATCTTTCTATTCATCTGAAGTCTCATTTTCATCTATAATTTTATTAAAGACTTTTTTTTTTTAAAAAAAACCCTCTAACTTGCATGCTTTTCCATACTTACAAATATTTCAATTACTATACCATATTTTTCTTTTTTGATGTTCTTATTGCTTATTATGAATCAACCTTTGTATTAATCTCATGAATTATGCTCTCTATCAGATCACATTCATTTATTACTTTTTTATCATCCAGTTTTTATTATAAATTCATTGAATATTTTTGCAGTATCTTTCCTACTCTCACACTCTCTTCATTTTATATTTAACAATACAACAGTTTTGTCTTTTTTCCTTTATCATATGTCTTCAAAAATTTCTACAACTCTCCTATCTGCTAATTTCTTATTCTGTTTATATTATTACCATATTAATTCTATTCTAGTATTTTTTTTAAAAAAAATAGTATCTATATCTTTATCTCTCATTTGTTTTAATAGCTCCTTTATATTTCCTATCTCTACCCCCTCATATTTATAAAATATGTTTACTTCATTTTTTTATTAGGCGTTATTAATTCTAAATAATAACTAATTTGCACTTTCTTTACCCTATTTTAAATTCACCAGCCTTTAATAATTTTTTCTATAATATTAACAAATTTGTTCAATTTAGACTCAACTCTTATTCCTCATCCTCATTATAAATATTAATTATGTTCACAGAGAAAATTTTAAGAGAATATCCTTTACCATCACTCATCACATATCAGTTTAGGCTAAAAGCTTATTTTATATAAAATAAATTTTAAATGCTTTAGTAGAAAATGTAATACCCATAATTATTATATATTTGTAACCAGAAAACACATAATTATATCACTTCTAGATAAAAATTATTATAATTAATTTCATTTTTTAAATGCTTTATTGTAATAAAATTATAATAAAAATAATTAAGTATAATGGTGATAATATATTTTACAAATAACTATAATAAGTTGCAGAAGTAATTTCAGTTAATTTCTTAAATTTTCTTCATATGGTTTTCAGTTGAAGAAAATGAAGAAATTAACTGGAAGTTCTTGTGTAATTTATTATAGTTATTTATAAAATATATTGTCACCTTTATGTATTATTATTTTTGTATGTAAAATATTTAATAAATGGTAACTTTATTTTTTAAATAAAGTTAAATCTATAACCAAAGTATTTCAAAGTGCATTAACTAATCAGTCCAGTTCTGCAGGCTGATAGAAAACAATAGTAAATTTGTCCAAGCTTTTCCTAATAAAAAAATGATCACTTTTGATTAGCACTCAAGCTATTATGTATGAATTAATAGCTAGACATTATAGCTATAAGTATTGCAATATAACATATAACAACTTTTTTTACACCCCAATTGAAATAAAACCTCCCAAAGCATTTAATATTTTAATGGAATAAATAGGTGGTAAATTATTTAATAAATAAAAGCATTTTTTAAATGAAGTTAAACCTGCAGCCAAGATATTTCAAACTGCAGGCTGAAGGAAAACATTGGTGAACTTGTCCAAGATAGTTCCAATCAAAAGACTACCACTTTTGATTAGTAATCAAGCTGTTATGTATGTATTAGTAGCTGAATATTATAACTATAGGTGTTGGGATAGAAAGTATAACAACTTTTCTTTAATCTCAATTGAAATAAAGACTCATCCAGCACTAAGTAATGCATTATAATTTAATATTTTTAACAGATTAAATAGGTAGTGCACTATTTAATAAATAAGAACTCCATTTTTAAACAAAGCCAAGATATTTCAAAATGCAGAACTAATCAGACAAGTTATGCAGACTGAAAGAAAACAATGGCAAACACTTCCAAGCTATTCCTAATCAAAAAATCACTGCTTTTGATTAGCACTCAAGCTTTAGGTATGAGTCTAGCTGGACATTATAGTTATATATAAGAAATACTTGGATATCAACACTTATAGTTATAATATCCAGTTACTAATTTATATATAAGAGCTTGAGCAATAATAAAAAATGATTGCCTTTTGAGTAGGGATAGTTTGGATAAGTTTACTATTTTCTTTCAAGCTGCAGAACTGGTCTGATTGGTTTCTTCACTTTGAAATACTTTGGCTGTACATTTAACTTCATTTAAAAAATGGAATTCCCACTTATTAAAAAATTTATCACCTATTTAATCCATTAAAAAAAAAAATATCATTAAAAAACAATCAAATTAATCAATCCCAATATCAATAACAATCAATAATTTCACAATGTTGTCAAGGCACTAAAGATTGAAAGTTGATCACATAGATTAATACAAAGAAGATTAAATAAACCTTTTTAAACAGGTAAATATAACCTATTCTGAATGCAGAATAATAGTCAATTATAACATTACAAACTGCAATTATAAATTTCAAATTGCATCCAAATATTACTTAGATAATAAATGTAATAATGCTCAAGGCTAAACGAGGTTTTAAGTAATCATTAAAAACTAGTCAACACTTAGACAATCCCAATATCAATAACAATCAACCATTTCAAATTGTTATCAAGGCAATATATATACACACACAGTCAATGAAGCTGCAATATCCATTATATTTTATCCCAAAGTACTCTCATAAACATTGTATATCGTAGATAATTTCTTTTTACTTCTTATTCTGCATTGATTTGTATATATCTATGTAATATCTTTTGTATATTTTCTTTAATCACTTTTTACAATGCAATCAAATAAAATTTATTCCTTAATATTGTATTACAGTTTTGAGTGATCAGCAGTCTTTATCATATCTCTAGTATTCAAATATTTATGACTTTACAATTAGTATATATTTATACATACATAAAAGATATAATTATATAACACATTATATATATAATACTTTATATATAGATTTTACAAAATATAATTATTTTAATGAAACCAGTATATACATTTATATATTATTAACAATTTTAAAAATATTAACCTTCTTATTTTATATTCTAATCTTTATTGTTTTCTTTTGTATAAATTGTTAATATATTTATATAATCATTTTGCAGTTATATAACTTTTAAACTTTTTAATAATTTAACTTTTAATTATTCCATCACAGTTTTAATCATACATTGTTTAATTACAATCTAATTATATATTTTCTATATGTTTGAAAATGTTTATCTTTTTTAAATATAATCTTATCTTCCTTCAACTCTAAAACCTTTTAATTTTCCTGCACATCACCAGATTTAATTCTTTTCCTTGATGAGACTTTTTATAAGCTTTCAATTTTTGATTTTAATATTAAAATGTTATTCAATAAATTTAATTTCATTTGGTAGTAATATATGTTTTCAAGTGAAAAAAATTCTAAAAATTCACGTATGAACTTGGCAAATATTGAAAAATGAGATCATAACAATAACAGGCATGTCTTGCATTGGTGGTCAAGAGGTCAGCGCGACTGCCTTGCACTTGCAGGCAGTTGCCCGGATTCATGTCCCGGCCGATACTATGACACTTAAAAAAAAAAAACAATAACAGGCATCTTCACAGTTGAACACTTAAGAGAACAGAGTCATTCTTATAAAATGATTAAACTTTTTTTTAATTGACATTTGTTTTTAAATTGTGAACAAAAATATTAATCTCTGATAAATCTATCAAATTCTGTTTTAAAATATTATAAATTTATTTTTAATGTTTTTAAATATCAATTCTAATAAGGTATTTGCAATGATGCATTATCTATGATTGTCATAAGATGTGGTAAGCATGATTTTCATGCTAGAAATTATTTCCTTCTATTTTTAAAAATAAAATATATTTGATTTTTAATAATGATTGCACAAATAGTGTTTAAATATAATCATGAATCTTAATAAACTTCACAAAAAATAACATTTTTATTTATTTTAAAAACATTCTCAAAATAAGTTTGCTATTAGTCATAGGCACCCATAACTAAAAAATAACTCAAAGGGTTAAAACTCTTTATTCTGCTGCTATTCAATTATATTGGCTTTTTATTTTATTAAGAAAAAAATCCATTTATAAATTTAAAAAAACTAGTGAAATATCTTAATAGATAACTATACAAATGCAATTTTTTAATTATATACAATAACTGTGTTTTTTTTAGATTGTTTCAGTATTGCCTTCATGCTCATGATTATACAAGTTAACTGACTAAATTTAAATTGATTTACACATTGTATACAAATCTATGAGCATTTTTAAAAGAGTTTTCTTATTCCATTTATAATCTATTTATTTAATAAACGATACTTTTATAAAATTAATGTTTAAATAAGCAAATATTTTATTTAGCGCCGTGCTTGCAATTATATTTCATTCCAATATCAGCCTTTCAAGCTAATTGAGCATGCACCTTTTGATTGTTAAATAAATGAATACTCTCTTCTTCCTGCATAAATACTATATCTTGGATTGAAGAAGAGAGTATTCATTTATTTAACACTCAAAAGGCACATGCTCAATTAGCTTGAAAGGCTGATATTGGAATGAAAAATTAATGTTTACAACCCTAAGTTTATATTTAGAGTTGGTCAAATATTTTTAATTGTGATAAAAGAAGTAGAAAATTAAAGAAGCTATTATAATTAAAAATATTGTACAAACTTTAAATAAAGATATAGGCTTGAAAATATTAGTTTTATAAAAATATGGTTTTTAAAAATAACATATAGATTGAAAATAGAATAAAAAATAGTTTCAAAAAATACTCAGAGAGGAAATGACTACAAAATATAAGAAAACTTAAATTTTATCAGTTAAATGTTGTTAGAGTTGAAGGGAGGTAAAGTTATATAAAAAAGAATTAAAAAATATGGAAAAAGTAAAATTATATTGTAATTAAGTAATGCATGATTAAAATTGTAATGGAATAATCAAACAAAAATAAGAATAAAAAAAAGGAAAGCTAATATTTGTAAAATTGTTAAAAATATATAATGATATTTAATTACTGTGTTCATTAAAATATTTGTATTTTGTAGCCTTTGAAATCTATAATGTAAAGTATTATATATAATGCATTATATAATTATATCTTTTTATGTATGTATAAATATACTATTTGTATGGTCATATATATTTGAATATCATAGCTGTGATGAAGACTGCTGATCAGTCAAAATTATAAAAAAATAACAAGGAATACATTTTGTTTGATTGCATTATAAGAAAATGTATAAATGGTATTATACTGTAAACAATAGCTCAGTATTTTGTTGATAAGCTTTGATTACAATATAATACACATTATTTATTATACTTTAAATATACAGTATTTTTGGCATAATCATATAAATATGTATAATATTGACACTTTTTATATTTATAGTATGAATATGCACATTTAAACATATATTTACTATGCATATGTTCACTCATTCATATTCACTCAAAAAATAAAAATAATAAAACATGTACTATTGTGTGTTTATTTTTTAAAAAATAAAATGTGAAATGTTAAACTTTGAGATTCTTAATTTATCGATATGTCAGAACAATCCAGTTTCATCATGATTAAACATGGTCTAGATCTGGAATGGGCAACATCCAGCCCTTGGGGCAACTGTCTCTCTCCAAAGTTGCTAATCTGGCCTGCAAATGTTTTAGAGGTTGTATAATGAAACAGTCTTTAAAACTATATACACTTATGTTAAAATGTTATGTTAACTGTGATTTGACTACTATTATTTTTATGGTGCCATTTATGTAATAAAATATTTGTACACTGTCTTACATTTGCTTGACTAACTTCATAACTGCTTTGTCACTGCAAAGACATCATGTATGCATGTGTATTACTCACCACTGCTTTTTCTAGTTATATTAATCCATGTGAATCATATAGTAAATATCACAAGGTAGTTGGAAAAATCTAAGTAAAATGCAGTATTTTTTTTCATATTTCTTTATATTTATTATTTATGGCTTCTCATCCTAAAAATAACCAAAGCACTTTGGTGTATGGTTAAGGAGACCCAAAGCATTAATGTTGAAGTTTATTTATTTATTTTTTCTTAAATAAATGCTTTTTAAAAATTTCTTTTCCTTATTAGAATGGCTTCATGTATTAAGAAAAGAAAAGTTGATACAGAAAATCATGCATTCCATAAAAAGTGAACTGTTGTATATTGTAATTGAGCAGAACAATAAGCCAAAATATCTCATTTATTTGGATGACATTGCACAGTTAACAAAGAGCATAACATTAACAAGACATTCAAATTATAAAAAATATATTTGAGAAAAGTGCAAAAATATCAAATTTGAAAGAAATGTTATCTGAGCAGCAACATTTTTTTTTTTTTTATAAAAGTAAAAATGAATCTCAAATTTTTATTAAAGCCAGTCATGTAATTGCAATGAAAATAGCACAAAATTCGAAACCATTTTTGGAAGGAGAATTTATTTAAGACTGTATGCTAGCTGCAGTAGAATTAGTTTGTCCTAAATATAAAAGAATTTTGAGAATATGAGTTTAACGTGAAGTACCATTACAAGGCAAATTGAAGAACTGTCCATCGAAGTAAAAAGGTCATTAAAACAAAAAAATTTCTGATTTGTTTGGCATTCATTGGCTTTCAATGAGAATACTGATATAATGGATACTGCTCAACTATCAATTTTTTTAGTGGAATTATAAATTTTTTTATTGTAACAGAAAAAATGTTATCTCTTGCACAACATGAGACAACAACAATAACAACAGAAGAAGACATATTTAATAAATTCAAGAATGTTTTGCAAGAATATAATCTTGATTATCATAACTTAGCTGGATTATCTACTGATGGGGCCAAATACATGGTTGGGAAAAATAATGGCATTTTAGCATTTTTAAAAATGACATGGGTGAAAATGAGTTCAGTAATAAATATATTTTTCACTGTATTTATAAAGTATTGAATGCCTTTAGAAAAAATTAACTTTATTTAAAATTTCAAAGTACATTCAACTGATAGTAATAGCCCACAGGTTAGTATGCATACAATGTTTCAAACGATATTCTCTCTTGTTTCAGGTGTTGTTGGCCTGACCAATGATAGCACTAGCATGAGAATCGAACCCGGACTCTTAGATTTTTGAATATTGCATTTTAAATAACACTCTAGCCAACTGAACCATCCTGCTAAAGGCAACAATCAGTAGGGTACAGGTTTGATTCCCATGTCAATATGGTCACTAATCAGGCCAGCAACAACTAAAGAAGAATGAGTAATACCTCTCAAAATGTTGTGTATATACTAACTTGTGTGCTATTACTAATAGCTGAATGTACTTTGAAAATGTATATAAAGTTACATTTTTCTAAAGACATTCAATACTTTATATTAGATGATGGAAATAGTCCAATATATAAATACACTTAAAATACCATCATCACAAACCTTCAGCAGAACAATATTTTTCACTTCATTCTTCACCTGCAAAACTTGTATTCCAAAATTGTGAATATGGAAACTGTGACAGATGTTGTTGTCATTAAATGCATAAATGAAATTAAATCCAAATTGGTTCTTGATCTCCAAGAATTCTAGGAACTTCTTAAAAGACATTGCTGCTGAATATGCAGATTTGGCATATTATGAAGTTTAACAGTTTTCCAAAGGGGCTATGCTAAAATGATTTTTGGAATTAATAAATGAGGTGTAACTATTCATGGAAGCCCATTTCTGAACTCTCTAATGAAGAGTGGATAAGCGAATTATCCTTTTTAGTTGATATAACGATTTTATAAATTTTGCACTATTTAAAGGTAATTTTGATAAACAAAAATATATTGACATTTTAATTATGGTCGAAAATCAGTTTAATGAAAAGTTCACTAATTTTGTGAAAAAAGAAATTTATTTCAAAATATTTCCCCCTCCATTCAAGATAAGGGACATAAATAAAATTCCTGAAATTAATTCTGGTACTTTAAAGAAAAACTAAATTAAAAATGAAGTTCCTGGAATGTTCAAGTAGCGATTTTTATAAAAATTTGGTTGCCCAGGAATTCCCTAATTTAATTAATAACGCAAAGAAATTATCTTTATTCAAAAGCACATACAAATATAAGCAATTTTTTTTCCAAAATGTCATTTACGAAATCAAAAACAAGATCTCGAATTATTGACAAAAATTTGTAGCACCTTTTACGAATCGCCACAATTAATATCTCGCTAGATATTAATGCCTTAATAAAAAATAGATAATGGCAACCTTCACATAATAATTTTGCATTGAATTAATGTTTATTTTGTTTATAAAATTAAAAATATATTATTATCATGTAAGAATTATTATTATTATTTAAGCATTAAAAAATATAATTTTGTAATACATGCTTTTGTAATTATTTGTCAACTTTAAATGAAGATGTATTTATTATATAAATAGAAAAATTATAATGTATATAAATTTTTTCACTTTTAACTTGAACATAGAAAATTACGATCGTCATATCAGAAAAGTTTGATGTGGCCTGCCACTAAAAAAGTTGCCCCCTCCCGGAATTTCTTGATGCGTATCCTTTTTTTTTTCAATACATTTTTCTCCCAATGGGTTTGTAATAGTAGTCTTATTATCTGCAGATTGTTGTCACATTAGTTATTTTAATATTTTAAAATCCACATTTACTTCAGGATCTAAGCAATCATCTTCCATTCTTGGGTAAACTCTTCAAGCTTTAAACTTTCTGATACACTAGAAGAACATTTTGCAGTTCTTTTTTCTGCCATTATCAAATCAATGACTTTAATTTGTCACTTCACAAAATGCTTTATGAATTTTCTTAAATTTCATAAAACTTCTAGATTTATTCGTCTAAGCACTTTAATACACAAAATACTGCACCATATCCAAATTTTTGGAAGGATTAAAAAAGTAAAGAATAAAATATATGGGCTTTTAATGCAATTCAGAGAAACATTATCAATAAACATGATTGCATATAGTGCTCGAGATATAAAAATAACTGCTACTGTATTATAAAACTTATTAAATTTATAAATTTTAATGATTTGTTTATATATTTTTTGGATAGCATATAATTGAAGTAGTGTATATTGGTGTAGCGCAGCATATATATATATATATTGTAACGTTTATTTATAAACCTAGTATATATATATATATATATGATATTCTTTTGGTTTGAATGATAATTAGACATACGATTTTCTTTGAAATTTTGAAATTGTTTGTGTGACAATTGGAGGGATCTTCAATAAATTTATATAATTTATATATTTCTAATATTAAGCACACACGTTAAAATGAAGATTTTCATAGAAAAAAAATGTGAATACAGTACTTCAGATTTGTCCATGTAAACAGTTTTAATTAATGCAGAAATAGTTTAAAAGAAATAAGTTAAATTAGATATAAATTTAAAAAGTTCTGAGAAATCCATCTGTCACAAATCAAGTTCTGAATTTGTTCCTTTCACATCATTGAGTTCTAATAGAATGATAGAAATGACTCAAATTTTATTCAAGTTTATAAAAATTGGCTAATAAACTACAAGATTAACATTATTAAAAAAAAACAGGGTATGCAATGCCCTGTGCTATTTAGCTTAGTGAAAAAGTAACAGATTTGAGAACAAAAAGATTCTTGGATTATTTAAGATGCTCAAATAACTAATCATTTATTATTTTTAATGTACACATCATTTGTTTCATTTCTTCAGCCTTCAATATCTCTGTTCTGTCAAAATTTAATTTTTTTCTATACATTCATTTTTTTTGTTTTACTGACATGTACACAGTTCTCTAAGGATTTAATACCTTCTGCCTCCAATTTGATTAATAATACAAATATGGATAAGAATTTTCATTACTTTATTATACTGTTATTGATGGGCAACCATAAATGATTATGGTTGCAATTTTATTAAGAAATTGCTTTTTTGATTGAACTCCCACCCCTTCTCACACAGGGGAGAGGAGGACTAAACTGAGAAATAGTAAAAGCAGGAAATCCTGAAAAATATTCAAAAGTGTGTGTAATGCCTATTATTTATCAAACTAACATCCACATAATATTTATTCTAAGAAAATTTAGCAAAAGCTAAACTTCCTTTCTTTAAATTTTAGCTGTTTGCTTATTATATATTTTCAATACATTCATAACATATTCATTCATAATTATTGTTATTATACCACTAAATTTTTTTAAAAAAGGTTAGATAAACAATTCTTTTTTCTTTTTTGATACATCTATTGACAATTAATTTAATAATTATTTTATTCCAGATATAAGTGATGCTTAAGTGGATGTGGCTTTACTAAATAATTCCAATACAGAGTCACTAAGGACTCATTTTTAATAACCCTGAGAATAATCAAATCAATAGGACTGATGAAGCACAACATATTCCAGCTATGCGGAAACCTCTCATTTTATCTAATGTTAACTTGAAATTAATAGGTGAAAAAATTGAGGGAAATAAACATTTTGATAAGCTTCATATTGTGAATACTACTTCAAGTTTGAATCTCATTTCTCATCTCGCACTGAGTCATGTTATTGTTTCAGATCTAATGATTGTTCTTTCAAAAGTTAACCTTGATAATGGCAGTTGCTAGTCCATCGAAATATCAGATTGTAATGCAAAATAATACATGGTTTGTACCCAAACATATTATTTTATCTACATCATATAACCGTGAAAACATTAAATATATATATATATATATAAACTAAGATAATTAACTTACCTTCCCACTTGCTCGATTGATTTTGTCCACCATGTCAGCAAATACAACATACTGATCATTGGTTTCCATACAACATTTTTTCCATTTAACATTCTGTCGTAACCTTAAATAATCCCCCCGGAATGGATGAGCAACACTGAAACACAAAATATACTAATACAATTATTTAGAAGGTGATTATTTAAATAGTAAAAGCAGTTTTCTATGAGTGCAATAGCAGTGTAGCTGTAATGAATAATAAAACAAGAGAAGTGATAATATTTACTGAAAAAGTTCTGTTAGATCTGCCAGAATTTTTTTTTAAAAGAACAAATCACAGCTATATCTTACTAACACAATTTTTTCAATAATATTTAGTAAAATTAGTATAATAATATTGTACAAAAATAATGTTGAAAATATTATTGGACATGGTAAACACTGAAGTAATTATGTTTCCCAGGATTAAATACATGAATTCAATTCAGCATTAGTTCAAAAGTCTTCATGTTTAAAAAGGAGTAGTTTTAGAAGTATGGAAAAACTAAGAAAGATGAAAAACTTAAATATTAAAAGTGAATTTAAAAAAAAGAGATACTGTAGATATTTACAAAACAAAATGAAAAGAAATGTATGAAGATCAATAGAAATTTATTATTCTGGCAATCAAGTCAGATATAATACTATAGATGATATTTTTGGATTAAGAATTGTGATAGCTTTATAAATAGTAATTTGGTATATTGTTGCTAATGAGGTCAATAATTGTTTCACAAGATCCAGTGTTAATATATATATATATATGCCTACTAAGAATTATAATGATGACTATACTGGGATTATATACAAAAAAAAGTAATTGCAATAGTTATATAATGGTAGAAGGAGATTGTGGGGACAAGACTTAACAAGTAAGAAAAATGAAAGGGAGAAAAGTTTTATAGAAAAATAATATTATAATAAATATTTTTAGTTTAATATTATGAGAAGAAGATTTTATATATAGAAAGCTCCAAGTGACATCATTTCATTTAGATTTTTATATGAATTCACAATAAGTTAGAAAGAGCATGAAGAATACTTGAGCACATGAATAGCTAACAGATATGCAGGTCAAAGCTGAATATTACAGAGTTAAAACTAATTAAACAATAAAAAAGTTTTAAAGCAAAAAATAAGCTATTAATAATTTTAAGATGAACATTAAGGTAAAATTCTCAAATTTGTTGGGTAGAAAATAAGGGTAATTGAATAAAACATCTCTTGAATTTCTTAACATACATTCAACATATATTTAAAAAACAAAAAGACAATCTGAAGATATGGATGTAGTTTTATTATCTAGCACCCATTATTTACTTATGTGAATGTGGGAGGACAAAAATCAGTGAAACCAGATGATCTACTGGAAAATGATTAAAAGAATACAAAATAATAATAAAAGAGGAATGAACATGTATATCTAAAGTAATAGATCATGCATGAATTAATGAATATATATTTTATTGAGCAAAGCAAAAATATTAGACAAAAGAAAGACAAATTTAAAACAGCTGCTCA
This sequence comes from Epiperipatus broadwayi, assembly GCA_028023455.1. Taxonomy (NCBI): domain Eukaryota; kingdom Metazoa; phylum Onychophora; class Udeonychophora; order Euonychophora; family Peripatidae; genus Epiperipatus; species Epiperipatus broadwayi. The sequence continues at coordinate 1,633,664 of JAQFVV010000196.1, read as the reverse complement.
CATTATTATGGTTCCATAAGTTAATATTGTATGACAATTTATGATTGGTGACCCATTAATCTTGTTCTTAAAAAATGGGAAAAATTAGAAGGACTTTTATAAAGAATTATATCAAATTTCTATTTAATTGTTGCTAATGACAAATTAGCTAGGTTATAGTATTACTTTAATTTCAGTACCCATGAATCTAAAGATCTTACCTTTGGTCCTACTTGAAATGTTGTATCTATTATTTTAATAAATAATAGTGCCAGTTTGTCCGTGTAATGAATCTATGTCTGTCCAGAGACAGTTAAGGTGCATAGTGCCATTTATGATCTATGCATAATAATAATAATAATAATAATCATAATCATCATCATCATCATCATCATCATCATCATCATCATCATCATCATCATCATAATAATAATAATAATAATAATAATAATAATAATAATAATAATAATAATAATAATAATAATAATAATAATAATAATAATAATAATAATAATAATAATAATAATAATAATAATAATAATAATAATAATAATAATAATAATAATAATAATAATAATAATAATAATAATAATAATAATAATAATAATAATAATAATAATAATAATAATAATAATAATAATAATAATAATAAATAATAATAATAATAATAATAATAATAATAATAATAATAATAATAATAATAATAATAATAATAATAATAATAATAATAATAATAATAATAATAATAATAATAATAATAATAATAATAATAATAATAATAATAATAATAATAATAATAGTAGAATCAATGAATTTCGAATTATATTAATTTGCCTTCAAACTATATAGGGCAGTTAAATAAAATGATAATGTAATTAGCAAAATTCAATCCTTGGTAAAAGAATGAATAGACTGATGTTTCTCATGGATTGCTGTCAATTTGGTGATTGTTTGTATTATGATGGTGTATGTATATACATAAATAAATTTTAATTCCTCATTATTTTTAGCATTTGTCATTTATTGCAATCAATAAGGTTAATTAAAAAATGATAGAGCCTCTTGTATCTAACTGATCTTAGCATGCTGTAAAAATGAGAAAGTATTTGATCACGTGATGTCAGAATGTGGAGCTGCATGCAAATTACCTTCAGTCAATTTTCATGTTAGCTGTCCATTAATGACTATTACAATACAGATAGGATATGTAAATAGGCTGAATGTATTTTATATTTATTCACATCAGATTTAAATAACCCAGAACTGTCATCTGGTGGGAAATTCACGTGCCAACAATCACTTCAAAGATTGACTTACTATATATATATATAGAGAGAGAGCTTTAAATCAAAATATAAAAATTATCATTTGCAATTGAAAATAAATGTTTTTTGAAAAAATAAAAGTTCAAATAAAAATACAGTGCAGTATTAGTAATATGATGGAAATAAATAAATTAATTTGCTACAAAATATAATAACACTGCACTAAAGACAATTTAAATTTAAAAAATTACAATACCTAGTGTTTGCCTGAAGATTTGTGATGATGGCATAATTATATTTATATGTTGGATTATTTCCAACATCTAACATTAAATATTAAATGTTTTTAGAAAAATATAATTTTATTTAAATTTTTATTTACATTCAACTGTTAGTAATAGTGAACAGGTTAATATACACACAATGTTTCAAGTGGTATTCTTCTTCTCCCTTCTTCAGGTGTTGCTGGCCTGAGCAATGACACATAGGAATTGAACCTGGACCTTTAGATTCTTGAATATTGAATTTTAAGGTAATGCATAACCAACTGAGTCTTTAAAATTCAATATTTAAGAATCTAAAGGTCCAGGTTCGATTTCCATGCTAGTACTGTCCATTGGTCAGGCCACAACAGTTGAAGAACAGAGGAGAATAATACTACTTGAAACATTGTGTTTATACTGATCTATGTGCTATTAGTAACAATTGAATGTAATTAAAAATTTAAATAAAGTTAAATTTTTCTAAAGACATTCAATATTTAATATTAGATGATGGAGATAGTCCAACATATAAATACAAATACAATACCTGATTTAAAAGCCAATAAATAAATATTATTTTTAATCAAAGTACAATATTAATAATATTAACAATTATTTAATTTGATTAGAAAAATATAGAATTTGTACTTAAATCACATTCTTTTATTTAAAGTTGTAAATATTAATTCTTATTAAGCGGAATGTCAGCCAGCACGTAATACTTAAATAAGGCTATAACCTTAATACACGTGCCTTGAGTGTTTAATTTATTACAAGAGAGACCTCTACAAATTTAAATGCAAGATTAGATGTCACTCTTATTTTCAACCTATTTTTCTAAATATATAGGCAAATCTGAAGCACTTTGATTTGGGAGTGTGAAGCTAATAAATTCTTCACTGATTAAGTCCACTATTTCTGTTAAATATTAATGACCGCTAAATCTTTCTATTTACAGTGACTTATAGTCAGATCTTAAATTTAGATATATTTTAAATCAATTTAAAATTGTAAATATTAATTCTTATTAGCCGCAATGTCAGTATGTAATACTTAAATAAGGCTATAACTTCAAAGCGCATGTACTAAGGTTATAGCCTTATTTAAGTATTATTTTATTAGTATTAATTGTAGAGTAAGATTACTCTAACAAACAATAACAACCTAAATATATGAAATAAGACTTAAATACAGTTTACTGCATTTATACTTATTATATGTTGTATTTTATTGATTTCATTAATTAAAAGGCTTATAAAGTGATTCTTGAAGTTTAGTTTTAGATTCTCAATAATTTTTTAAAATCGATTAAAAAAATGAGCAAATTTAATTTTAAATAAAAGTGTAGAAATAAAAATGCAAGTAAAGTTAATAATTGAGCGGAATAATAGAAAACTATAAGTATTAGAAAAGGAATAGAATTTTATGACTAAAGATTTACAAATTATGATGATCCAGTAAATGCAAATATTCAAAAATCCACGTGATAAAATTTGTTATAATTAAAAATGTAATAATTAAAGAAAAAAGAATGAATTAAAAGAATAGCACACATTTTTTTAAAATCAATTAAATATTTGATGAATAAATTTAAATCCATGTAATACTTTAAGCTTAAATAGGTCTTGATGACTTTTTTGATATTCATAATATTACATAAAAATTTCACAGTAATTAGTTTTACATTATAGTACATTACAAGTACATAATCATCATCATCATTTTCAACTATTATTGATTCACTGTAGGATAAAAGTCTTTCCAAGTTTAATCCCTTCTTTCCTATCTCTAGTCTTTTTCTCCACATTAGCAAAAAACTTTATTTTATCCATCCATCTATTATTGCACTAAATTTTTTTGTAATAAATGAAGAGTGAATTTACCTTTTAGAATAGAGGCTCTTTTTTCCGCAGAAAATGTTACTGGCAGTGATTTTCTCTCGCATTCGGTGCCGGGCAGTTTGATCAAATTTTAATCTATATTTGTGACACTGGAAGAAATAATAAACTTTGTCATAAAGATTAATTAAAAATAAAAAATAATAATCAAGCTAAAATAAAAAAATATATTACAAAAATAAAGCCATATTTACAGTTTCTAAAATCTAATTTATGTAATAGTAAATTTATTATTTTGTAATATATACATAGTCTGATGTTTTTAATTATATTTTAAAACAAAGATCATAATTTTTAATAATACATTTAGGAAAAGGGTTTGTGAATCAACATATCATTGTGTATGCTACCATTAAAGATTTTAAACACATTTTTAGATCTAGTGTCTGAACCTAGCCTGACACCTCTCTGAGGAGTGCCAAAGCATGAAACCATGGTCAGAGGTTTGGAAAGGGGTTCCTGACAGAGATATTTTAAGTGCTGGCTCTGGCTAAGCATTTATCATAAAGCTTGTAGAGGAATTGGCAATCCTCATTGTTTATAACTTACAAGCTTAAGAGATAGGGTCATGTGATCTATGACTCTTATTTTGACTATTAATACCAAATTAGAATTAAATAGAATAATACAAAATAAATAAATAAATAAGCAAAGTAAATAAAACAAAAAAAAAACAAAACAAATTTATGTTAGTTAAGTAAAATAATACATATACAAAATTTACAAATTATAAATATTTTAAAAGCTAAATTATCAGTGCTTTTTTTTATTAATCAAATACATGATTATAATTTGAGTCATAATTATGAAAGTATATTTACATATAAAGTACAAAGGTGTAATGTATTTTTTTAAAATTCTTAAAAATGAATACTCTTATAAGATTCTTTTGAAATAATAACTATTATTATTCCTTAAAAAAGTTTCATTAGAAACTGAGATGCTATGTTTGATATGATTTTGAGCAGCTGATGATGACATGTTTAATTGGGAGAAACACATATCCATTGAATGATTAATTGATTTTTCATCAAACATTGCCTTGTACAAGTTCATATGTTTCTTCAAATTTCTATAGAGGCAATAAATAAATAAATTATCAAACTCTCCATACTGTAGTGCCACCCAGTGCAAGCCTTAGTAATCAATGGATGCAAGAAGGTTTGTGCATAAAATCCCTATCTCTATTCATCCAATCTCTCCAGACTAGTTGCTAGCTTGTGGCTTTCATCAGTATGTAAGCATTGGAAATGGTAATCATGTGAAATAAGAGATTATAAATTTATATGATATTTAATTAATTTTTACATACATATTCACATGCAAAGTTGAATATTGAATCTTTGAAGTGATTACTACTATTAATAATTGGTACAGAATATTGTAATGGTACAGAAAAGGAGTTATCAGGAAGTTGTGCAAATCAATATCATGAAAAACATCATTGTTTTTATTGAGCATAGCATCAAAAGTGAATGTAAGTACAAATAAGTAATAAACATAACACCACTAGCTAGAATCATTAAAAATCAAGAGTCTTTCTTTGTGACTGGATTTAAAAGAGGTACATTATAAAATCTTAATCTAACCACTTTCTAGTCAATGCCAAACTTATTGCATATTATAAAAATAATTATCAAAATTTCATTCTCAATAACATATATAAGCACTAAAAATAGTTATAAAAGTAATCATATATCCAAAATTCTGAGATTATTATATCAATGCCAATCAACAACAATGCTTTTGAGCACATAATTCTTTGAATGTAGCGGCTAGCAATTAACTAATTATCATAAAATCTATAAAGTAAAGTGAGTGGATGTCAAAGGTAACTTTTGTGATCTTAGAATCAACTAAATAATTCTATAGAGAATTAAATAGATGTTCACAAAATACCACACACACACACATATATATATATAATACATGTCAAACTAACTTAAAGATTGCAAACACCTTAAAAACTGTACAAAAGAACATATGCATGTATAAAACTTCATTGGAATAATTTAAAATAATAATTAATAAATTAATTGATTAGAAATAATAACTATAATAAATGAAAAATCTGATAAATATACCACAATACCAATAGATCATTCTGATTTTGATTATTCACAAATATTACTTAAGTGAAAAATTAAATTGTAACCTATCATTTATCATCATAGTTAATGTAGCCAAAAAACTTCAAAAATTTTATTGGCTTTCTTTTCTAGTTAAACAAAGTAAATCCACCACTATTATGTTTCAACAATATACTTTATTGAACAATAAATAGGTTACATGAATTTCTCAATGGTTTTGTCAGGTTTACAGTGGCATGACAGGTCTAATAAACAGGATATCAATTATAAAAACTTACAGCATTGCTCAAACAGGTTTACAAGTGATTGGTTACTGGGTACATTTTGTTATCATAGATGATTACAGTATTGTTAAAGGGGATAAGATTGCATAGAAATATTTCACAGTGTATATTTATATTAGTATTATACACAATTTTCATTAATAATAGTTTTTGAAAGTTATGCCATAGAGATCAATTGAGGAAACATTACATTGACATAATATATAGAATTGTTAGATATGGATTTAAGTTGTGTGAGAGTTTTGGATGGCTTGTGGGGGGGGGGGTAAAGTTAATATATTTGGAATAAAAGTTCATTTGGCTTGACTTTGGTTGGTAGGTTGGAGGCTTTCTTCAGTGCTGGCCAAGGTTATAATTTCCATTATGTTTGCATAAGGTTTGAATTTTGAATTGAGGAAGTGTTGATTGAAGTGATTAGTATGTTATCATTTTTGCTGCTGTGAATTTTTTACATTGTTACTGATGATATTTGCATATGTTTGCTGAGATTTGAATTTTGAACTGAGGAATTGGTAATTGAAACAATTAAAGTATTATCATCTTTACTGTTGGAGATTTGTACATTTTTTCCAGTAACAATTATATGTTTACTTGAGATTTGAACTTTGAACTGATGAGCTTGTGATATTGTTACTAAGGATGTTGACATGCATTTGCTGAATTTTTGCACTTTGGACTTGAGAGCTGAAGATACTAGTGGAAAACATCTGGACATGTTATGATGTTGATGCCATATTGTCCTTGAAACATCTATTGAACAAATGAATTTTTAATAAATTTTCAATGAAAACATTAGAACAAAACAGCAAAAAAATTATCAGTCAATTTGGAATAACAAACATTATATATAGGTAACATTTTTACTCTGTCTGGTTTGTATTTGAAGTGTCCTGATGATAAAGAAACTGGAATCTGTTATCTTTGTTCCTTGCAAGTGAACTGTTTACTGCATGACTATTAAATACCTACCACTATTATCGGTCAGATAGCAGGTAATTTAGTCAAAAATGAAATTTAAAAGTCTCTCATAGTAGTATCTACGAGAATAAAAATTTGTAGAAAGTATTTAAAGATGTTTTTTTAACAGATTTTATTGATCAATACATATGTAAAATATGTGAGGCTATGTTACTATTTTTTGTTTTGCTCGAAAAATGTAGTTGAATTTTTTTTTATGTACAAACAGAAAAACACATACATAAATATAAAAATATACAAAATAGGACACATTAAATCAAACATAATAAAATAAAATTTGAAACAGTCTTACAATAATTACAATTGATGTTACATTTAGCAGAAATAGTAAAGCTAACATTTCATTACAAAATATATGCTTGCATGCATGTAATTTCTATAGGTTTTAAACTTAATCATACAGTTCAATTAAAAGATATTTATTAAATAAATTTATTAAAATAAAATGTCTGAGAACTTTAAAAAGACATTACAAATTATTTAGTTGTTAAATAAATAATTGTAGAAATTTTAAAATAATTCAAGTTAAGGTATAGTACTAAAAATACGGTTTTATTATTTTTTTTCATTTTAATCAATGTCTGGAAATTTACGTGCTTAGAATAAACTCAGACATTTATGATCAACTGCTATTCCGCATGATCATAGGAATGAACAATTTTTTCTGGAAAAACCAAAGAGTTGTGGATAAGTGACTAATTAAGATACCAGCTGATCAGAGGCTATAAATATGACCTCTTGGCAAAATTAAGTCAGTCTTTATCAAACTATAGTGCATCCAAGATACAATCAAAGTAAATTTTAAAATAGCCATTTTTTTCATCTTCAGAATGACAGAGTAGACAAATTTACTCTGGGCATTTTGTCTCACTGGCAAAATGTTATGTTCTCCTCAAAGTAAATATATAAACTACAACAACAATACTATTTTTATCACCAAATACTATTTTTAAAGAAAATGGAATTTTGGAAAATTGTTTGTGGGATACTCATTGCTCAAAATAATTTTGAAATAACTTGTTTGGAAACTCACTATGAATTAATGAAAATTAAAACTTTATACAATATGAATCTAAATCAATGTATAAATTCACAGCATTGAATAAAATGCTTAATTCTTAATGAAAATCAACAAAGTTAATTTGGTCTATGTATGATTATAATTTATTTGGTAGATCTTATAAATTATTAAAACAGCCTGAAAATATAGCAAAATAAATTAAGTGTATTTAAACCAAAGGATGATTAATTTACTACCTTTACAGTACATTATAAATACCAACTATAAGGATATTAATCTACAAGTATTTTTTTTAAAGAATTAAAGTGCTCCTTTGCATAAAGCTACAATTGAATATCAGTCCTACAATAATGGATTTATGATTATGAATGCCATAATATGAAAATATGATAGATGTTGCAAATTAATTAGCAGATACTCTAAAATGGATTAATGTACTAATTATGCACTTCAAAATAAAATTACTAAATGTGCTTTATTAAATTTGCAATATGCAAGTTAACATGAAAAGGTATAAAAAATAAAATTTTGATTTAATAGCACTAAGCCAGCTTTCACTAGAATCATAATGGAAGATAAAACCTTGCAGTTGAAAGTCTGAATATATAGTGGTTGAGAAATATTTAAATTTGTCCCAGTATGTAAATTATATATTACATTTCTTTGATAGCAGGACATAAATCCTTTCTGTTAATTGAATGCAGATTCATTGTAATTGCTCATACTTCTTTAAATTTTCTTTTACTATTATCCCTCTCTGTTCAAATTGTTTTAACATTTGAGGGAGAAAATATATGTCCAATAGTCAACTCACGTTCAACAAATATTGACTTGTGTTCATGACTTAATTTTGTTTTATATAAATAGGTGTGCTGAGTAATTTTCATCAACCTATTAGTGCAAGATTCTCCATAGTCTATTGAACTGCAGGTTGGGGCAGGGTACGAGATTATATATACAAACTAGGGAGCATGTTGGAAAGGAGTTTTATCTTTGATGTTATTTAGAAGGTTGTTGAGAGAGGGAAGGGATCTAAATCCTACTCTGAATGCATCTGTGCAGATTTTCTGAAGTTTTGTTGAAATATGAGGGATATAAGAAAGGCTGATCCATGGTTTAGCTGGGTTGTTGTTATTGGGAACTTTGTTAATGCTCTCATAAAATTTTTCTACAATTTTTAATTAATTTAGTATATCTAATATCCAATTAATCTCAAACATATAATTCGATGTTAGCTATTCTGTCTGCCTTGTATTCACATGATTTTCTGTTTCTGTGTAAGAAATCTTTAAGACCTGCCATTTTGTGTTTGAATGGACCATTATCTAACTTGAATTGGTTTTACATTCATATTAAAATCAAGTATATCTTTGTTCCTTTGGATACATATTTTCTCCCTCAATTGTTAAAACAGTTTGCATAGACAGGATGATAGAAAAAGAAAATTTAAAAAAGCATTGGAAATTGCAAGAAACCTGCATATAATTAAGAGAAAAGATACTTGTGTCCACTATCAAAGAAATGGAACATATAATTTGCATACTGGTACAAATTTACATATTTTCCAATCACTATATATTCAAAATCTCAACTGCGAGGTTTTATTTTGCACCATGATTCTGGTGAGAATTTTGCAAAAGCTGGCTTAGTGCTACTAAATAAAAATTTTGTTTCTTTATATCTTTTCATATTAACTTGCATATCTCAAGTTTTCAAGTATTACATAATTATATGAAAAGTGGTTAACATTTGATATTTACATATTTATTAAATTTCTTAAAATCATTATATTGTGATATTACAGATTTAAACCCATGAAATGAGTTACCTTGTGCTTCTAATTTAATGTTTAAACCTTATATTAAATTATTGTCAGTAAATTATAAATTTTGGAATAATCTGCAAAAGTATAAAAATTTCCACAGGATATTTTCAACCGTTCATGAAGATAGGATTACATATTTGAGAAATTACTTAAATAAACATTGTTTATAAATGTTGAATCATTTAGTTTTAGTTATTATTAGTGTAGTAATAAATAAATAATAAAGTTCTCAAGATAATGCCAAGATATGAATGTACAAATAATAACTTTGTATTATTATTAATGACATTGGGTATGAGTGTTATATATGGGATTTACATTTTATATTGAAGTCAGATTGCATTTAGTTAATCTAACTTATAAACTTCAATAAATTTATTCATGTTTAATTGACTTTATGTTTTATTAGTCCTTAAATTCAGCTTCACATCAATAGGTAGTTAAACATTCTAGGTAGATGATTAAATTACTAAGAAATATTTATTTGTATAGTGACTATGATTAGTGTAATTTGAAATGCTATATTATGCAATAAAACAGTTTTCTAGTATCAATAAAATAAATCAAAATTATTAGTCAAGGTATAATCCTAAATAATTATTTAAACTTTAAACAGTATAAGAACTATATCAAATCAGTTGCATAAAACATATGAATGTCACGATAAATGAAGCTATGGATTTTGTCTAGCATTGTTAAGAGTACTAAAAAAATATTAGCTTGCCAGATCTTATAGAGTGAAGTTGATAATCTATTGATTATTGTTGCAAAGATAATTAAGTAACAAAAAACACTTATTTATAATTGTTAATAAAGAAGATATAAATTAATATTAAAGTTTATCCGGCTTAACGTTTTCGAGGATCCATGCCTCATATTCATAGCCTTAATAAAATGTATAGTAAAATATATGCAAATATTCAAATAAGCTAGTATTATGCAGCCAATTTCTTCAAGATTTCGAAGCAAGTGTCTTTCTTATTAATAGCATGGATGTTTCCATTAATGTAAAATGCCTCCTTTATTTTTCTTTTGTGATCGTTAGATTCTGAGCCGATAAACTTTAATATTAATTTGTATCTTCTTCTTTATTAACAATTATAAATAAATGTTTTTTTTGTTACATAATATTGAGAAGTAAAACTGTAAAGATAATTAAGAACATTATAAAACATTCTTACCCTCCTATAAAATTAACTTTTGACTTAATATTGTTCAATACTTTCCAATAAAGTGCCTTCTCTTTGCAACACTTTAGAATTACACACATAATCACAACACACGATTAGCTTATTCATGGAAAATAAACAATATTTATTAATATTGTTATAGAAATTTTGTTATTAAATTACATTTATTACAGTATTTGCTTATAATTTTATTATTTTATTTATATACTTGTTATTTATTATAAAACAATTGTTTGTTATTATTGAAATCATCAACTTTACATATTGTTGAAATAAATGGTCATACTTCCTAGCTATTAAATTATATATTCATTTATTAAATTTATCTATACCATTTATTATTACTATTGCTATCTGAAATACAAATTAGTAGACTAGGGCGATGTACAATAAATTTCCCTTTTACATTCATCATACATAGAATAACTTAATAAACTTAAAATCTATCCATCTTTTAATTGGATGATTAAAATTAATTTAGTTAATAACCACGAGAATGAATTAATTGAACATTATATTTAATTTAGGACTGAGAGAGTTAATTTGCTAGCCTTATTTAAAAGTACACATTAATTTATATTTCTTTACACAAGAGATATCATTAACAGAATGCATGTATTTAAGAATACAGTAAGATTATTATCATGTGAGAAACTTATAGTTTTTAAATTTAATGTATTATTAAATTCGGAATAATTATTATCATTTATTTTATGTGGAAAATAAACATGCATTCATTTTAATTTACTTTTCGTAAGTGTGCGATCAATCATCTTAATCGGTCACCTTTTGCTCCTACCTGATTGCGACTTAAACTTTGGGTTACAATATACATATTAAAATAATTCCAGTGCTTAGCACTAAACTGAAATAAATATCCCAATATTAAGCCACCCCCATGGCTAAGAAATTCAGCACCACTCTTTATGAAATAAATATATTTATATATTTATAAATATATTTATATATTTATTTCACAGAGGATCATTTTGAGGCTGGCTATTTTGAAATACAAATTCTAATATATTTATATATTTATTCCACTGAAGGTGGTGCTAAATTTCTTAGGTAATGAGATGTGGGTCAATAACTTGAGCTCTTAGATTATAGAAAAAAAACACATCTTTCAAATGAATAAAATATGTCATCTTCATGATCACAGATTGCACAAATGAATTTTGAGATTATAAATTTTTTTGTTGATATTGAAAAATAAAGATTAAATTCAGATCTGAGAAAGGTTGGGTTGCTCAGTCAACATTTTTAGGTAATATAACATGCACTAAGAAATGGCTTTGATATTTGAATTGTTTTATGTGGCTAAATAAGATACAAATAAAAGTCTTAAGATACAAGTGGCACATCCCATAAAACAAGCAATGACTGGAGAACAGTAGATGAGATAAGTCACAACACAATAGTATTGGTTTAAGAAGATGACTTAAATAGTAATCTCCATCTTCATTTAAAAGTGGCAATCTATTTAAGATAAATGAGGATCAAGATTATTTCACCAAGCAGGAAGTTTTGGATATATTAAATGAAAACATGTGATCACAGCCCAGAAAATAAAAACTTTATGTGATGCATTGATGAGCTAGAAAATGAGAAAACGCAGTGAATATGATCCGATTAAAAATAGAGGGGAAAAGTGAAGCTTATATTTGTTTAGTAATTTTGCCATTAAAATACCATTTTATTAAAATATTTTTAAAAATAAATATCTAGCTAAGGCAGCAATTTAGTAAAAAAAAGTAGCATAATCATGGCTGACTATTTTCCATTAAAATAGTTTTACAATTTTGCAAATGAATATATTTGAAGGATAAACCAACTAACAAACAAATACCTATTTTAAAAAAAATTGGTTAATATTAATATTTGTTAGCATTAAAGCATTGAGCCTTATTAGTAAAATAAGTCCCATCTCCCAACATTAATGAAGCAGGCATAATTTTTACACAGATTTTATTTCATCAGTTGTGTATTGACACGTCTCACCAACTGAGATTAATCTGAACCTTTACTTTCATAATAATTGAATAAAATCATTATTAGATGGTTAGCTAAGTTAACCTGACCATTGGTTAACCACGAAAGAAAACGTCTAAACTCACCTGCATCATTAAACTTATTGTAAATTTTATTTATTTTATGTACCTTCATACAATTTTTTGATATGAACATTACTTTTTATTAAATCTAGAAACTGTCTTTAACTCATATTAACTGAGTATTTTTATCAATATAAAATTAAAATTTACAAGCATTGTTATAATATAAGAGTTAATTTTATTACAAAGAATCTTCAAAGCTAAGTGGAATAATAATTTAGATTAAAATCGCGGTGAAAAGAATTAAGTGTAATTGCTGACAATCAAAAATTTCCTTATTTTATTGCAGAAAATCAAGAATCAATAAGTTTGTTTACTAATCTGATATTTAAATACAAACATCTATTTATTATATTTAAAAATATTCATTTTAATTTTACTTGAATAATATATGTAAAATTTCAACATAATGTAAAATATTCAAAAGTTAATAACTGTAAACTTTTAACAATTAATATGGTTTACGAAAGAAAGATTACGAACTTGTGATTATCAGCAATAATTACACACACAATGTTCAGAAATTAAGACTTATCGCAGTAAAAAAAAAAAAAAATTGACATTAAATTTCTTTACCCTCCATTTATGATAAAGTTTGCGAATTTCCTGGTTGACTTCATGGAACATACGCGGACAAGGAGGCCACTCCCAACAAATAGGAGACTCAGACGGAAGATTCCGCGCCAAATATATAAGAAATTTATAACGCTGGAAAAAAAAAAAGATTGCATTCATGATAAAAGATTAAAAATTTAAATTTGTTATATATAATCTATACATAAACAGAAAGATACATAATTTTCAATCTATAAATGCACTGAAACAATATCTTATTGTCTAAACATGTATAAAGCACAATTAGAATTAGCAGTATGAAATTTACTCTACAAATATTAAGTTTTAACCATATTTTATGATATATTGTTTGGTATAGTGAATATAAAGATCTGAACAAATGAATGAAAATTGTGAAGTTTTCTTCTATTCAGATTCACAGCTGGATCCCCAAATTGAGAATGATTTTGATTGCTTCTATGATTTACTTCATGTAATATCTCCTATAGAAATTGCTGTTTAAGTAGTACTCTTATAAAATTTAAAAGAATGATAACCAGTTTATTTATCATTTCAAAACTTAATATACAGTTCTATTATAAAGGTATTCTTAGCTGGATCATCAGATAGACTAGTATCCCACAAGATACAGTCTTGACACCCAGAATTTCTTCAGTTCACAAACCAGAACTTAAATTCAGTATTCAGAATGTAGTTTTAATGATAATTGGAAAATATGTATACTTACTGATAATTATGCATCATTTACCAACAAGCATGGCAAGTTTGACAAATAAAGATTATATTTGGTCAATTTATTATAATTTCCAGTAATTGTGAATAATTTCCATTTTGTATTGGTAAGTATGATAAATAACAATTATGTTGGAAATTCAGATGTTTGATAACTAGTTAAAATATAAGTTCAAGTATATTATATTATTTTTTTAAAAGAACCATTTTTTCTTTTTATAACAGTGAAAGATAAGTAAAAAAAACATACACATATTAGGAATTTTATTTTAGTAATAATGACAAATAAATTCAAAGAGGTTTCAAAAATATGTATTATAAATATATAACCAAATCAGGAAATTTTTGAAGAAAAATTATTTATGGTTAAATTTGCAACTGTATATTATACAGAGAACAAAGAAAGAAAATATAAATCTTGGTATATTTTATGTAATTTTTTATATTTAATATAAGATCCAACTTAAAATAATTAATATTTTATTTGCAGACAAAATGTGAGATTGAAAAACAAAAATATTTACTAAAACAAAATGGAAATTATTCATAATTATTGATAACTATAATAAATTGATTTGATTTATCAAACTTACCAGTTTGTTGATAAGTATGCATAATTACCAGTAAGTATATATATATATATATATATATTATAACTTATCACATTTACTGTAGCATATAGATAGAATGTATGAAATAAAGAATAAATCAAAATTTTATTATTAGTAATTTAATAACTCAACAAAACTTAATTTAACAATATCTAAAATAATATAAAATGGCATACACATATAATATAAAAAGAATTGCTATAAATTGATCTAAATATTAATGTTTGAAGAATACTTAATTAAATATAAATATTTATTACTTTAATAAATTTCCAATACATTTTTTGATATACTGGCCTGAATTATTACTAATTTCTTATATCAAAATTTTCATACCAGTAGTTTTTTTTTTACACAGTGAGATATATGCAGACAAATTAAAACAGTGGAATGGAGGAGGTGAGTGACTGGCAAGAGATAGAAAAAATACTCCCAAGAAAGAAAGGATATTTTCTTCAAAGAAGAAAAATTATAAAAGAGATACCACATTCAAAAATATTTGATTTGCTAAATAAATATAAAAGTATTCCATTTATAAACATAAATTAAATAGACTATAAATCATTTAAATTATATAATTAAATATTCTCATTTCAATTTTAATTATAAAAAAAAAGTGTGCATACATGCATATATATATAATTAAATTATAGAATTTTTTCAGTTTGCTATCAGTCTTAATTTACCAGAAATTTTTTCGTTGGTTACAACTTTATTCTACTGCTTGTTATGAAGTATTACTGATTTAATGGAATTTCATCAGTTAATTTTTATTTTTTATTGTAGTACAACAGTATATATATTAAAAGATTTAACTATTGCTTATTTGAGAAACAAGATACTTAAGTCTTAATGGAACAGACAATCACAAAAAAAGTTCAGGATATCTATAGGGGCAATATCAGCTTTACATTAGTCTGTCAGGTTAATAAATAATCTAAGTATATATTCAGAAAGTTGATGTACTATTTAAACAAAAGACCTCACCAGCACATTTGGAGGAAATTGCTACCATCAGGTATTGAAGGCATCTTAAGTATAAAAATCATACTTCTACAGACTTTTATCTTTTTTTCCTTTGGTGAATTTTTCAGTTTTAGTTGATCCTCAGCTGTTACTGATGCACTCTGGCTTTACTCAGTATTATTCTGGCTAGCAGGGATCATTTTACTAAGATCAGCAAAGTTTAAAATAGGCACAAGTTTATAAAAAAACTGACGGAAATACCTTTCTGTGAATTTACTGCCATCCTCATATGCAAGTTTTCTATTAATCTTTTGTTTATTAATAACAAGTTAAATCTGTATATCCTGATATTAGTTTTTATTTTTTTTAATAAATAAAGATTTTACCTTTTCAACTGACTTTTTAAATATATATATAAACTTTTATATTTAAAATAACAATTTGATCATATCAATTTTACATAGCAATATTTTCTATATATATAAAAATTGACACCGCCCCAATTGTTACATAAATATTATTTGATCTTATTAATCTTTATTTAATCTTTTTCTTTTTTTACGATATTTAAATTAATAGAAATATATTTTATATCTAAATCATTTATATTACTGGGAGGCATTGAAAATTAGTCACATCAATAATATATGTAGGGTTTTATGAATGTTTGCTGTCATGATGCTACTTTGGATTTCTGATCAAAATAAAGGTCTGATTTAATTATAAAGTTACTATCTTAATTAAAAATATAATAGGTTAAAGAGATCTATATGTCTCAATATAAATTGAAATTCCATGAATTTTGTGCCAAACATAGTATTACTAATTTACTGGGGAGGTTTATTTATATAAAAATGCCAAATTTATGAAGATGATGAGTGAAAAAGAATTTATAATAAAAAAACAGATGAAGATGATTCGAGAATTAACAAAACAAAATATGCTAAAGTAAGAAAACAAAACACAAAATTCAGTGCACTTTACCTATTTTTCTTTATAATTTAATTTTGGGAATACCAATTGCTGTAAATAATCATAAATATTAATTTGTCCAATTCTATTTTTGATGACTATGTCATTATTTTTTAAAAAATTAACATCGACTTTGGTTTTCTCCACATTTATTTTTAAATTAAAGCAGCTCAACTTAATTTTTTTTTATTTATTAAACAGGCAAAACTCTTCATACAGTAGTGCCACTCAGTGCAAGCCAGAGTAATCAATGGAGAGCTTTGCCTGTTTAATAACAGTTATGAGCAAGCATAAGAAATGGTGACCATGTGATGTTTGGTGGTTTTTTTAATTACTATTAATTCATAAGAACTCTTGCAAAAATCATGTTATTAGATCAAAAAGAGAGATCAGTGCTTCAAACTTTTATAAAATGTAACTTTTATGCACAAAAGTTTTACAATAGCTATTTACAAGTAAGAAGCAAAAATCTGAAGTTAGGATACAGCTTTTTGAAACTCATAATTTGTTGATTTTGTTAGTTCATTTTTAAATATGAATAACTTTGCTTTGAAAATGTAATTTTATTGAAGTTTTTATGAATGTCAAACAGTATTATGATTTGTAATATATTGGTGGTATAAATAATTTAAATATCCCCCCCCCCCCAAAAAAAAAAAAAAAACCAACAACCTATTTTTGTAAATATGTTAAAAATAATCAAATGATTTACTGCTCAGAAATTCATCAGAAATTTGAACCCCGGATGTTTTAGAACTGAGTACAACCCATGGAAATTAAAATTCAGAGTCCACTATTCTATCACTGTATCAAACTATCCAGGGCTTAAAATGTACTTACAAAATAAAAGAAGAAAAAGTTTAAAGAAATTGAGTTGTCTGATAATCACAATTAAACAGAAGACTTTTAAAGCCCTATACAAACATATTTGTTGAATAAACTCAATCAAATGAAATACAATGCCTACAAAAATTATACAAATTTAATATATAAATGCCATTTATTTAAAACAATAATCATTCAGTAAAATGATTATAAAATACCCAATTTTTATTAGATTTAAAATTATTATATTTCCTTTAATCTTAGATGTATATTTTAAATCCTATTAAACATCAAATCTATCAAACTTGATAAATTTATATGAGATTATAGTGAATTTAATTAACCAGTTTATATCACTTTTGCGCACAGTTTTATACCTCTTTAAATTATTTCTATTGTTACATTTTACTTTAAATGCATGGTTGTGGTAACAGAAATGCACACACATACACTTAATAAGTGGATCTTGATGTGCATTTCAACCATAACAGATCTTATTGGGCTATCCACATCTTTTCCAATTGTTATATAATGGTCTATGTATTTATGTATGTAAATTCAAAGATTTGACTTTTAATAAGATTTAAGATCTTGATCTGGTAGTAAAGAAAAAATAATAATTTTAACTTAATAAAAATTAAAAAAACATTTGTGTGTTTATTAAAAGATTGTTGTTCGAAATAAAAGACATTTATAAGTTAACTATATATTATTCACATAGATGCATACCTATTCTGTTAAATGATAATTGGAGAGGATTGGAATAAGCAAGCCTAGGTTTCAACATCTGTTCTGTTTGAAATGCATATTGGAGCCATTTAATATATTTCTTTAACAACAACTATGGCTTTGCAATAAAATGTAATGACATAAATAATTTTTAGAATTATACAATTAACAGATATATATGATTAGAAAAATTAGTTTTTTTTATTTGACCCCAGGAAGAAATATAATAATGCATGCAAGAGGACTGGGATCTAACAAAATCTACATATATGATTCTAAATACCCCCTTTTTTTTAATATTGTAAAAATTGTATTGATGAATAATAATTTTCAAATTAAATACAATTTATATGCAAACAGCACATGTAAAATTGTATACATATAATTGTAAACTGGTTGAAGTTGAATAAAGTTTTAGAAAATATGTAGATTAATGATATAGTAAAACCTATACTATACTTTCAAATGTCAAAATCTGTTGAACATTGTTTGGGTGTTAACATTGCATTCAGATGCAAATCATTCTTATCACTTTAAATGATTTTACAAAACCACATTGTCTATTTTCATACAAACAAAATATTTCAAGATAAATATTTCATATGTATAGGATATTTTTGTTTAAAAAATGCAACATTTTGAACAACTTTTGTATACCATTGTGTAGGACTTATTTGCTTGTTTTGATATTGCTCAAACAACCATTGTTCATGTCAGTCTAAAGAGGGTCACTTGGTTTGGAAATTACACCATCATGGTATCATGTCTAAAGATTCAATATTTTAAAAATAAGAATTATTGTTTAAGGGTTGTAAAAGCTAATTGGTCTCTATCTATATACTTCACACAATAGAACTCTCTGAGTACAAGGTTACATTAAAAAAGCATATTAAGCAAAATACATCTTTAAACATCTTTTATAAAAATGGTCTGGATTATTTTACATCTTAATTATATTCATTGAATCATCAGCAAAAGCAAGACAAAATACAAAGATTACAACTTTACAATATATTGTCACATTATTTCTCATGATAAACAACTGATTTTTTTTCAACTCATGGCCATGTCTGAGAGAACACATATCAATTTTAGATGAGTTTTGTCAAAAGTATTTCTATATATGGTCCTGTCTCTAGTTTAAATTTATTTATAATGGTGTTTTAAATGATATGAATAATACCAGTATCAACAAAAAAATCAATAAATATTCATTAACTTTTTTCCAGAATTGGAAGAAAGCGATCAGTGGCAGCATTAAAAACACTTTCATTTTAATAGTTTTTAAAACATGATACTAGATGTTATATAAAATTAAAATATTTTTATGCAGATCAATCTATTACAAAACTGCAATGTTCTTTTAGCATAAAATTTATTTTTATATGATTTAAAATTAATAATTTTAATTATATTTAACAAATTGTATCATAAAGAGAAAATTTACTTTTTTATGTTTCACATCAAACTCACAAATATATGTCTATTGACAGTATTTATATATTTATGTCTGTATATGTTTCTATAGCTACATACCAATATGTATGTGAATGATGTTATAGAATTAGAGATAAGAACAAATACAAGAGAGTATTTATTAAAGAATAAAAATTCAATCTTGAACTTGGAGACACAATATTAGGCAACAGACAAACTAAATAATTGATTTTATGTCTTTGAAAACAAAATAACTAAGTTGATTTTTATCACAAAGCAACTCAGGTGAAATCAGTCAGACTTTCAAAATTGAAGTTCTGGTAAAAGGCAAATCAATAATAGCGAGTCTGAAGTTGAGTGATCTTTGAAGGCACTGTTGACTATTAGCATAAAAGATATAAGAAAAGATGGAGAGGACAAATACTATTAAGCTTCATATTAAAAACAAAAGAAAAAATACATATAAGTGGCAAATCCTTTATGAGAATTAATCAAATAAAATTCTATAAAAGGAAGTGTAGTGTATATATATATAGACTTAAAATATTAGTTTTAATTATAAAAAAATATACTTTTTTTTAGCGTTTAGTTTATAATCTATGAAAGTTATTTTACATAAGGTATCATGTTTATTTTACAATTTATTATTTAATTAAAAAATAAGCATCACTCTTATTCTAAAAATATGAAAGTTAATTGCACATTGAAAACAAAAAACAAAAAACGTATTAGAAAACTTTTATTGCAAAACGTTTTTATCTCAAACATCTTTTTTTTTTTTTTTACTATTAAATACAATTGTTTTCAAAACTTGTTCTAGTAAATATTAATGAAAAAAGACTGAAAATTCATAATTAAATCAAGTTTTATTTTTTGAAAGTAATGTAACAAAACAAATACTAAAAAAAAAAAGACTTTTTTATTTTAAATTAAAGAGTGAAAATTATTCAAATATCAATGGAAAAAAGATATATTACTTTACAAGTTTACATGATATTGTTTTTCTAAGATGTATCACCGATTAATTATCAAATTAAAGATCAATTTGATGTTACAAATTAATAACTATATTTCCACTTTATTAAAAAGCTGTAATTTTTTTAAAAATCTTGATCAGTTATAATTAGTAAATATAAAATTATCCTTTCACATCTTAATATTTTAAACTTTATTAACTCTGTTTACTTTTTAGATTAATTCTTAGAACCTCATTTGTCTTTTTTGTTGCAGATATGTAAATATTCTTCTATAAAATCATATTTCATGAGACTATTATCAAATCCTCAATTAATTAATTAATTAATGAAATAATTTAGTCTCAATAATCAGCTCTATTTATTTTACTCTTATGTCATTTACTGTAAACCTTAATAATCTCCTTTTCTACTTTCCAAAGTATAACCTGTATTGAAAAAAATACAGATCTGATCATAGGTCAACAATTATACAGTTTTGAGCCTTTGCTTTGATGGAAAAGAAATGTAAGAAATAACCAATAGATCACAGCTCAACCTTATCACCTTCAGTGCTTGAATGTCATATGACATCCCAAGCAACAATCTATTCAATTATTTATTGTCTTTTAGCAAGAATGGAAAATACAAAATAAAATGTCACATGGGTTTCTCTCCTTATTTTCAATATCTGCATTGTGATTAATATTTTTTGTAAATTTTTTAATTCAGAGACATTTATTATAAACTTTAATAAACAATGAACACCAGGTAATAGTTCTGTATATGGCAACTACTGCAGTGAAATAATTTTTGAAATTCTCTTCTACAAGATTACAGTATTTGGCAACAATATAACAAATTTTATTATCTCATTATATCTATTTTTCAAAAATATATTTTTATACTCATAGATTTTTTTTAATCCCATGATACTCATGAAAAATTCTTAAATATTTATTTCGCAACAATGAGTAAAGTCAAGTATAATTCAGTGATTGACAGTTTTTTAAATAATAGGATAAATACCAACAAATATTGCTTAATTTCTGATGGTGTTGGAAGATAATTGCTCTTAATAACACTAGCACTTAGTGCCTTTAATATATTATTAAACCCACAAAATTCATTCTGTATCATTTTATTTAATTTATCTAATACTATTACATATTTTTTCCAACACCTATACAAAACTCTTCTAATACCAAAAAATACTTGATCAATTGACTCTTCTAAAGGAATTTATGTAGAATATTAATAATTAGATACAGTTTATCTTGAGTTATAATCATGTTCTTCTGCCCAATATAATGAGCTTTAAACTAAAGAATAATAACCAGTTTTCCCACTCCATGACAGCAAATTCTTTAACCAAGGAATGAAATATTTGAAATTTGTTAGGCAAAATATAGTTCTTATTTCAATAAAATCACTAATGATGGCACTAATAAGTATATATTAACATCATCACTGATTTATCTAAATCCTTCTTTCAGAATCATACATGTATAGATAATGTTATAACTATTGTATAATTAAGATTTTCTTTTATGTGTTTAAGTTATTTAAATGTGCAATTGTTAGACCTTAATTGTAATTCATGTTTTTCATTCTGTGTTATTTTTTGCAAACATTTATTTTTACAGCAATTAGAACTCTATAAATTTTAATGAGATTTGTCATCATTAAAATACATAATCATAGTATCACTCAAGTGGAATAAGCTGAATTATCTAAGGTGTTATAACTCAAATCATTAAATCTAAAATGGTTTTGATAAAACCATTTATATGAAAAACTGATTTTGCCCATCAAAAGTTTAAAAATTTATAAAGTTTCATTAAATAATTTCAGAATAATTAAATCATCTTTTTCTGTCAACATTTTCTAGTAATTTTCTATAATTTTGTTAATAGTAAACTTTCTTAATAATTTCAACACTTTCAACTCTTGAGACATGAAAGTTAAAAGTAAACAATGGGTTCAAACTCCCTAATAATATAATACAACCACCACCAGTTGTTAAGGGTGCATCATGTCACAATCTTTTCTTTGGTTATATTGACAGTACATCATTACATTTGCGACCTATTTGCATTATCTAGGAATCATTACTGTCTTGGTAATTCTATGTAGATACTTAATTACTGAGTGATATTAGATAGCTAGCCCAGTTGGTTACAAGTTAGCTATGATCAAGAAATAACTCATTTGGATTCAAATCCCAGATTATAGCATGATAAATGGGTATACTATTCACTATAACCCAGACTTTTTTTAATACATTAATAAAAATATTGTTATTCATAATATTCTATGAATGGATAATCAACATTTTTTTCTAGATTTCAAAAATTCACAAATTTTTGTACTCATGTAATTTTTTTCAAAAAAAATAATTATTCTATAAATAACAAAATAAAGCATATGCATACAACTTTGGATAGTCTTTTGTTAATAATTTCAAAAGCCTTCACATAATCTAGATATATAAGCTTTTATGTTTAAAGAAAAAAGCTTCTTATTACATTTTTTTAGATATTAGTAAAAGTATCAGCTATTCACAAGTAAAATTAAAACAAAGTTGTGGAAACAACAAGTAGCTAATATATAATGATGCCTCTAAAATATGGCTTACTGTATTAAGTAATTGATTTGGATAGTTAAATGTTATAGACTCATTAAACCTTACAAAAGAATTCATTTTGTCTATATAAATGAAATCTAAGTGGTGAATATAAGAGCAGTAAAAATATTATATGAGATCTAATATTAAATTAATGCATGAGGTGTAAGAAAATTTGCTGTAGTTATTAAATTGAATCAGTTGAAAAAAATAACTATTTTCTCCTGTAGTTTTAGAAACAAAATTATATAAAAGTTTAAATATATGTAAATAAATCATTTTTTATAGCACGATGTTTGTAAAGTGTAATATTTAACACAGAATTATGCTGTTGCACATGCACTTTGAAGATTTTAACTATAAATGAATGAATACTAACACTCAACCACATGATAAAGTCTTTGGAAAAGACAGAATGGCATCTTCAAAGCGCATGTGCAACAGCATAATGCTGTGTTAAATATTACAGTTTACAAACATCGCGCTATAAAAAATGATTTATTTATATACATTTAATATCAAATAAGAAGAATGACGTATCATAAATTATAGTAAATTTCATTAGCGTCTTTCATTCAAGCATGTAATAGTAATTTAAAGTGATTATTTAATATATTCACGCTTTCACTTTCAAACACTTAAGATTCGCCCATACAAAAGCGTTTGGGTTCGAAAAGATAGATGGCCTTGGCCATTCTGTCTTTTCCAAAGACTTTATCATGTGGTTGAGTGTTAGTATTCATTCATTTATAGTTAAAATCTTCAAAGCGCATGTGCAACAGCGTAATGCTGTGTTAAATATTAAAAGTTTAAATAATAAATTATTTGACTGATTACTGGAAAAAGGTTATTAATTTTAGAAAGTGGGCAAAAATAGAGACATATGAGTTGGTAAATAACATTTAAAAAAACATTAAAATTATTTATATTATACAGAGTCCCTCCAAATAAACTTTATTGTACATCTTTATTATCATAAATATCTTAGTTTTAATAAGTTTTAATATCTTGCTTTTAATTAAGTTTTAATATTTAAACCTTAATAGTTTCATTACATATCTCTCTGGTTAATTATTATTTTATATTTTCAATATTAACATTATTTATTAGACAATATCTTGATAACTACTTTTAAAATAACTTTTTGGGCAATGTGATTGTACTTTGGCATCATTCGTATTTATTTTGAAAGGATATTGTTTATTCTTGATGCAGCAGTATTTTATTATTATTGGAGTATTATTTATTTAATAATATCTTTTTATGTTTATCATTTCATTATTTATTATAAGACCTTTCTTTCATTATCATTTACATTCACAATTCTTCAATAATATCTTTAAAACATGTTAACAGACAGGAACATCAAGCAGAGGAAAGAATACTATTGATAGCATGACCATCAATGATACCCATGGCCAGATTAGTTTATACAAAGTAAAACATGACCACATTTCATGACTTTGGCTCACCTCAACTGCTGTAACAAAACCCTGCCATGCAAAGCATTTTATTTGTTTTGAGGATCAAACTCAGATGCCAGCCAACATATATTATATAGCCAGAATGTTCAGATGATAGGTATACAATCCAGTGCTTGAAATATCTCAATCTAACTCCTACTGTTAAACAGGGATCTAGCACATTTAACTTAACACAAATAACATTTATATTTTTAAATAAATGGTGATGCAGTGACAAGAAAGAAAGAGAGAATAGACCAAATAACAATTAAGCAAACATCATTTATTTATTAATGCACAGACATATCTAATATAATATAACATCATAATATTTTATATAGAAAAATATAAATGACTAGTTCAGGCTAAATTTTATAATAGTTCTTCATTAAAGTTCATTTCATTTAAAAATAAAGTGTTTATAGACTGTGATCAAAATATATTTACTTAGGTTTTCATGATTGTCAATTTCCAACCAGTTGGTCTTTAGTGTTCCATTGATGGTTTCAGGGCTGGTTGGTCAGTTGATTTTGGAGAGGACTTTTGGGCCTGAAGCCCAGTTGAACATCCTAAGATGGTCTAGCAATGCATGTTGCTAGTTCTGTGGCTTCTGCAATATTTTCCTTAGTAATAACTGGCTCTATATTGTATTTAGATTTATAAATCTCTGTATAACTGGATAAATCAAGCAATAAATATCATAATGAATAAGAGCTAAGGCTGGAATAATTCAGTCACAAACTGAAAACTGAAATGATTTACAGACTGAAGAGTGGAATAATAACAATAGACATTTGCAACCTTTTATACGTTTTCTCTCTCATTGCTTTTTCCTTATGATAACCTTAGTTTTTTATCATACTTTAAATCTATTTTTTTAATTAAATTTTACATTTTCTTTAATCTAACTGATTTTTATATTTTTCCTTAATCTAATCTTTTTTCTAGATTAATCTATTATCTTGTCACAGATATTTTATATACTTTGTAATTAATTCTATTGCCAGTTTTATTATCAGCCAGAAATCATTACTGGCATTCCAAAAGTTTACTTTCACTAATTAATTAATCTTTTTTTTT
The DNA here is from genome assembly GCA_028023455.1 of Epiperipatus broadwayi. Classification (NCBI taxonomy): domain Eukaryota; kingdom Metazoa; phylum Onychophora; class Udeonychophora; order Euonychophora; family Peripatidae; genus Epiperipatus; species Epiperipatus broadwayi. The sequence continues at coordinate 1,607,787 of JAQFVV010000196.1, read as the reverse complement.
TTTTAGATTTTTCACTAACATTTACTTTACCTTATTTTTAATTTATAAAAAGGAGATTTTTCTTTAAATAATTTTTTTCTAATTCTTTTCCCTACCCACTTTTAATAAGTAGTTTTATTCTATTTTAAAAGCATAATATAACAATCTTTTACTTTTAAAAATATGTTTTAAAACTACTTCTTAATTAATTATTACTTTTTTTGACTATTCTCATTTATTTGATTTTTTCTTTTTAATAAATCTGGTCATATATTTTTATGTTATGAAATATATAACACAGATATATTTAATTTTTTAACATATATCTTGCTAGCATTACAATATATATTCTATCCATATTTAGATCTCAATATTGTTTTTGATTTATGTTAAATGAATTTTTGATAAGATGTAAATGAACAAAGAAAATGGAAATAGGTTTAAAAAATTTTCAACAAATATACTGAAATGAACAATCCAGTATTCATTTCAATAAAAAATATGTTTTTTCCTCTAAGAAAAATGATCTGCAAAATTTGTTTAAAAAAATTTAAAGAAATGAAATGAGGTTTCTCTTGATCAGGAGATATTACTTTATTCAATCCTAGGATCTTCACTAAGACATTAGTAACAGTTAGGTAGATTTAATCTGCTTTTGAATAATACTTTGAATAACTCCAGCTAAAATGTTTTGAAGTAGTACTTATTTAAATGTCAACTAAAAATTACATGACTATAGTATCACCGTAAATGGACTTTTAATGTTTGTTAGAAATAAATAAATAATAATTATTTTAATTTGGCAAGTCTTATAATTAAAGTCTGATTTGTATTTTAACTAATATGAATTTTTAAATAATGCCTGTTATCCAGATATTATTTTGAAAGAAACTTATCAGTTTTAAAAAAAAGAAAGAAATGGATCTGTAATAACTTCTCTTTACTTGTTAAAATTATTTTTTTTGACAAAATAATTATTATATATCAGATATGTATGCTAATCTTATAGATGTTATGTAAGTTATTAATAAAAGGAAAAGATAAAAAAATAATGATAATCACGTAAATGCAATGCTCACATATAAATTGCCTAAGTTTCAAATAATCATAGTTAATGATGTAATTGTTTCCATTAATCTCATTCATTCATAGTTAAATTTATATTTGATTACTGATAATGGAATTTTATGTACACAAATTTATATATACATAATTATTTGTTCAATGTTCAATAGTTTACATATGTTCACATCCATACGGAAGAATACATTCCTGAGTCATCCCTGTCTAAATTGTAGTTGTATTTAATTAGGTTTTGAACAAAAGGCCACCCTTATAATTACCATATGGAAGGTTTATTCAGTTAAGGTTAGGCCCAAAATGACCATTCTTTTACAGTTATTATATAAATCAATTATGATTAGGGTCTTAAAAAGACCATTTCTTATGATTATTGTGACAAAGATAGCATTGATGTCTATTCTATATAGAACAAATATATGTATAAGTACTAGTGGACATACAAGTCAAAGAAATGTTCATATTTATGGATTCATACTTGCATAAGGTTATATTTAAGTTTATTGAAGTCAAGGTTCAAAGTTGGAAAATGTGTTATTTATGAATATATTAATACTATGATATATAAAGATTAAATGATTTTGTTAAAGAAATAAATTGCATATCAATTAATGGTCATACTTCGTAAAAAAATTACTGTTACATAATTTGTTAATTTTATTAAAGAAAATAAATTGTATATCAATTAATAAGTACCCTTGTAAATATATTATTATTACATGATTTGTTACTTTGTTTATGTAAGACTGTATGGTCTACTTTTATTCATCAGGAGTAAATTATGTTCTCCACAATTTAGCCCAGCATTATAAATGGGACTGTATAATGGTTATATTATTATGTTAACTAAAATACTGTTTTATTATATACAAGTGCCAATTTTATTTCCTGATACTTAAAGCCAGATGGTGCCCATATAATTTATTTAAATAAATGAACTATGCTAAGTCTGACCATTACAATATTTATAGGATTATTATAAAACACAATGATGAAACTCACAGGAGCCTATATATATATATATATTGTACCAATATTGAAATTGGAACATATATATTTCAATATATTGTACCAATATTGAAATTGGAACATGATGATTTTGCCTAAAAAAAATTATTAAATAATAAATAAGTTATAAAAATCTAAAAGGTTTCTTTAAGTAAACAAAATCAGTTTGCTGTCAAAAGTAAAATTAAAAGTTTAAGAGTTTATTACAGTTTGTTTTCGAAAAATATATAAATCAAATAGTTTTCCATCTTTAGTTTTGAAATAAAAAGTTACAATTAATTAATCAGAAGGGGAGAGGGGTGTTTTATTAGAAAAGATAAACTAAAGGTTTTATAAAAAGGAAGTAAAGAGTTTTCTTATTAGTATTCGTAAAATATAAATAATTTAAAGTTTAAAAAATACAAATCTCTTTTCATTTGAATTAAAGAAAAAATAATCTTAAAACTAGTAATATATGTGTGTATATATGTGTGATTGTCAATAATAGAATAAATGTATGTGTAATAAATGTTTTTATAAATAAATGAAAGTTAAAGAAGATTATCATTAAAAAACACGGCAATGGCTATTAATTAAAATATAAAACTACAGGATTAAAAAGCTTATCTCCAAAGGATTAGATATTAATTAAAATATAAAACAATATGTTTTGCATGGCTATTACTAATTAAGCAATCTTCCAAAACACGTTGTCAAAGGATTATCACTGGAATTTCGACAACAGATTTTGCCGGAGGATATTACAAGGACAACACGTCGCAGGTATAAATAGTAAAATTTTATCAGATAATCAGTTCAGTTCACAAATCAATTGAGTCAGTTAATTTCAATCAGTTAAGTTAATTGTATCTAGAAACAAAAAAATGCAGTGTTGAGCAGCTTTTGGGAATACGCGTTTCTCCACAGCTTAAAGTCCGATGAAAACAGCAAGATCTGCCCATGAAATAATGTCAGTGTAACAACTTGGAAATCTCCATCAATATCTAATTGTCTCCAATAGTAATAATCGTGAAAAATAAGGAAACTCATCAAGGAAACATCCCGGCCAGCTGGAAGTATGCGTAATGGAAGATGAAACAAAGTTCTAAATCTACATTCAAAATCCTCGGTAAAACATTTGCTTATTTTCGTTTATTCTATAATAGCCATTGGATTGCATTAATTCATAAAGCCTCCAGAGACAAGTAATTTGAACTTTATAAGCATGCATAAAATGAACTATTGATGTGCGTGTTTGTGAAGGTGAGATAATTTATCGATGTCTAATATTATTTTTGATTTTCTAATGATATATATTATAATGTGTTAATTTAAAATGTGCATGTGTTATGTTAGTTAAAAAATTATAAAGATGTTTAAATTTAGTAAATTAATGTTAGTTAATAAATTGTCTTTAAAATTAAACTCTATTTGTTGGTCAATTCTTTTTATCAATCTCTTTTATAAATTCCTTTTACAATTCTTTTATCAATTCTTTTAACCACTAATTATGTATAATCTATTAGTGATTACAAACGGCTGAGCTAGTCATGGATGCGTAGACGTTGAGTTAGTGGCCATTGTCCAAAGTGCATTATTTATTCATACTTGAATAGATAGCTGGTGCCTGTGTTTATACACAAACAAAAAAGTGCTTTGAACTTGGTGTTGAACTCAACAGTCAAGAAAGAGTCATGTCCTGGAAATATAATGCTAGTTATATATTTTATAGCTATCATTTGGGCATACATACTCTCCGAGTATGTTCTCTGCCTAAGAGGCCGGTAATTCGATAGACACATATTCGAATCTGGTACAAATGGCTATACCCAACTCGGGGCTGGAACTAAGAAACAATAGTAATTAAATACTTTGTTTCTTGTTCAAAAAATTTTATACAAAAGCTAAATTACATATGTAAAAGCATTTTAATTTTAAAAAAAGAATTGACTGAAAACTTTTTTTTTTTTTAATGAAAAGAGATTTATGCTATTTACATTATTTAAAATAAGTCATTATGTTAAATCAGAGACAATTGGATGTTTGGGCAGAGCTAAAGCATTAGGATCAGGTAGAGAAAAATGGACAAAAGGGGGTGGAATCAGCGTGTGTTTCCGTTTTAGTAAGAAAATAAATAAGTCATATATTAAATTTAGTGGAATAAAATATTCTTTTAAAAATGGGAGTAGTTGAAAAAAAAGATGAGTCAGAGTCACAGATGATGATGAAGTTGGTTATAGAAATGAAAAATCAGCAAGCAATGATGGCAGAGTTTAAAGCCGAAGTTAAGCAGGGCCAGCAGGCAATAAAGGAAGAAATGATTAGGGAAATTAAAGAAATGAGAAGAGAAATAATGGGAGAAGTAGAAGAAACTCAGAAAGTAGAAAAAAAACTTGAGATGGAAAAGGAGTTGAAAAATGAGTTGAGTAAAGAGATCGTAGAAGTAGATTTTGTCAAAGAAAATAAAGAAGTGGAGGTCATGAAAGAGATAGTAGAGTCAGATAGTGGTAAATATAGTAGTTTGGAAATAGAAATTAAATTAGAATCAGATAGCGTTGCTACAGAGAAAGTAGAAACAAATAGAGATCAAGAAATAGAAGAGAGACATAAGTTCAAGGTAGAAGATAGCGTTGAAAAGTTTTTACAAAAAGTTAAAAAGGTTAAAGTAAAAGTTCGTGTTTGTTTTAAATGTAGATTTAAAATAAAAAGAAAGCATAGGAAAAAATATTCACGGTTAGAAAAAAATATGGAGGTCTGTGAAGCTTAAAGGTTTTCTAATTTACAAGGCAGAAAATAAAACGGAAAGGGAAAGAGATAAAGCAATAAATTTTAATCGAGGGAGAGATGTGAGAATATGGAGCATAATTTATGTTAGTGAGTTAGTAGAAAGAAATAAGGAACCATCTGATAAAGTTTAAAAGTTAGTAAATGAGCGGAATAGTAAAGGAAATAAACCAAAAGATAATGAGCACGAATATGATTATTCTAAAGTAAATAAATCTGATAAATTAAATCTGAAACTTCTGTTTAAAACTAAGATAATAAATTTAAAAAATAAATGAGTAATAATAAGTTAAATGTTTGAAAGTAATAATAATAATGGAGGCTTCATAAAATAAAAGATTTTTTTCTCCACGCACATATTAATTAAGACAAAATGCTCGTAAATAAACAGTTCAAATAAATAAAAAAAAATCAATAAAATGAAGTTAAATAAATGGGTCAAGTCAAATAAAATATCAGTGTAATAAAGAATCTTAATAAAGAAAGTTGTTTTTGAATATATGCAAGTTAATAAAAGGAAATAAATAAATGGTTAAAGTATTCAAGTCAAATAAAATAAATAAAATATATCTGTATAATAATGAAGAGCAACAAAATGAAATAGTTTTCTGAATACACGCATAGTAAACAAAGAAGTTAAATTATTGATTTAAAGTTAATATTATAAGATTAATGTAAATAAATATTTAAAATAATATTCGTAAGGGTTTAAAAAAGATTAAAATAAATGAATATGTAAACTGATGTCCATGTTAATTTAAAAAAATGATATTGTAATGTTCATAAATATAAATGAAGGTCAATCTAAGTTGTATTAGGAAAGTATAAGGGTTTGAAATTAAAGGGATGAGGGTAGTATAGAAATGTTTTAGTTAAGGAGAAGTTTAAAGCTGTCGACTGGATAAATTTTAGTACCCGTAACGAATTGGCCAGGATCATTCTTCTTTAAAAATGCGCACTGGCGACAACTAGAGTAAGTTGCAAGTCTCTTTTCCAGGGGAAAATCCCCATATCTCATACCTCATTCTAAAGCGTAAGTCGAAAATGGACAGTTGAAAATTCCTGCCATCCGCAGTAACCGCTTCTTAATCAAAGTCTGATCAAGAGAATCAGCAACCAAAGCTTCATTTTTCCTAGTGTAAGTCATATAAGTCAGCAAATCTGCAACCACCTCATTTCCAAAAGATCCTTGTGCCACAAAAATTAGTTTGTTCTCGTGGTCAATATCCAGGAATCAGAACATTGTAAGCAATGTATTCAGCATAGAAAGAAAAAAAGCATTATTGAAGATTGCCCTTAGTATGGAAAGTAAAAGATACCAAAAAGCAAACTTAGAAAAAATAATAATAATAATAAATTACCAATTAAAGTTGTCAGAGATAAAATGGTCAAAAATAGACGCATTTTACTCTCAAAGAGAGGGCGGTGTAATGTACCAATATTGAAATTGGCACATGATGATTTTGCCTAAAAAAATTATTAAATAATAAATAAGTTATAAAAATCTAAAAGGTTTCTTTAAGTAAACAAAATCAGTTTGCTGTCAAAAGTAAAATTAAAAGTTTAAGAGTTTATTATAGTTTGTTTTCGAAAAAGATACGAATCAAATAGTTTTCCATCTTTAGTTTTGAAATAAAAAGCTACAATTAATTAATCAGAAGGGGAGAGGGGTGTTTCATTAGAAAAGATAAACTAAAGGTTTTATAAAAAGGAAGTAAAGAGTTTTCTTATTAGTATTCGTAAAATATAAATAATTTAAAGTTTAAAAAATACAAATCTCTTTTCATTCGAATTAAAGAAAAAATAATCTTAAAACTAGTAATATATGTGCGTATATTTGTGCGATTGTCAATAATAGAATAAATGTATGTGTAATAAATGTTATTATAAATAAATGAAAGTTAAAGAAGATTATCATTAAAAAACACGGCAATGGCTATTAATTAAAATATAAAACTACAGGATTAAAAAGCTTGTCTCCAAAGGATTAGATATTAATTAAAATATAAAACAGTATGTTTTGCATGGCTATTACTAATTAAGCAATCTTCCAAAACACGTTGTCAAAGGATTATCACTGGAATTTCGACAACAGATTTTGCCGGAGGATATTACAAGGACAGCACGTCGCAGGTATAAATAGTAAAATTTTATCGGATAATCAGTTCAGTTCACAAATCGATTGAGTCAGTTAATTTCAATCAGTTAAGTTAATTGTATCTAGAAACAAAAAATGCAGTGTTGAGTAGCTTTTGGGAACACACGTTTCTCCACAGCCTAAAGTCCGATGAAAACAGCAAGATCTGCCTGTGAAATAATGTCAGCATAACAACTTGGAAATCTCCATCAATAACTAATTGTCTCCAATAGTAATAATCATGAAAAATAAGAAAACTCATCAAGGAAACGTCCCGCCAGCTGGAAGTATGCGTAATGGAAGAAGAAACAAAGTTCTAAATCTACGTTCAACATCCTAGGTAAAACATTTGCTTATTTTCATTTATTCTATAATAGCCATTGGATTGCATTAATTCATAAAGTCTCCAGAGACAAGTAATTTGAACTTTATAAGCATGCATAAAATGAACTATTGATGTCCGTGTTTGTGAATGTGAGATAATTTATCGATGTCTAATATTATTTATGCTTTTCATAAGATATATATTATAATGTGTTAATTTAAAATATGCGCGTGTTATATTAGTTAAAAAATTATAAAGATATTCAAATTTAGTAAATTAATGTTAGTTAATAAATTGTCTTTAAAATTAAACTCTATTTGTCAGTCAATTCTTTTTATCAATCTCTTTTATAAATTCCTTTTACAATTCTTTTATCAATTCTTTTAACCACTAATTATGTATAATCTATTAGTGATTACAAACAGCTGAGCTAGTCTGGATGCATAGGCATTGGGTTAGTGGCCATTGTCTAAAGTGCATTATTTATTCATCCTTGAATAGATAGCTGGTGCCCGTGTTTATACACAAATAAAAAAAGTGCTTTGAACTTGGTGTTGAACTCAACAGTCCAGAAGGAGTTATGTCCTGGAAATGTAACACTAGTTATATATTTTATAGCTATTGTTTGGGCATACATACTCTCTGAGTATGTTCTTCTCTGCCTAAGAGGCCAGTGTTTCGATAGACACATATTCGAACCCGGTACAATATATATATAATATAAAAATCTGCAACAGAGACTAAAAAATTAAATTAAATAAACCAAGTATATTTTGACTGCTTTAGCATTATAATCATGGTTATCAAATAAAAAATCCCACAAACAAATAAATAAGTATTTCATAGTTAATTTTTTCTTAAAAAATCAATTTTTTGCTTATTATAATGCTATTGGCTCTCTGATTCATCATGCTCTCATTTTATGCAATAAATCAAGCCTCCTACTTTCTATCATTTCTTACTTCACAAATCACCTCAATATTACCAGTGTCAAAAACATGTCTTTTTTCCTGTTTATGAATATAAAATACAGACATATTGTTAAATCAGTTTTAGCTTTATAGTACATAAATGAAGGTTGTATCACTCAATCTCAACTTTGACTGCACTTCACCACATATACATTATTAGACTTGTCCAATGCATCTATTTTATTATTTACATTATTAGCCAATCTATTAAATTTATAGGAATTCTGAATTCGACATTGAACTTGTTTGCACAAAGCTTTCCAAGTTTATTCCAATTCCAAATTACATAAATAGTTATTTCAATACAAAAATACTCTCAAATCTGCAGATTTATGAAACATTAGTTCTTGAGTTTTCACAGTAATACATCTTCTAATATTAAATCATTTAACACTCATTCTATAATTAAATGAATTAAGGCTTCATTTCATTTTTAAATCTAAATAACAAATATCTTCATGTTTTTCAGACTCTTTGTTCCAATTCTATTCTGATTTCTTATTTAATTCATCAAATATATACTCAATAATGGCCTGTAATGAACATACAAAAACATCCATATATTATCCATACATGCAGTTTTTATATTGATTTAATATTGGAACAATAATCCTCTTTTGATGCCAATACTAAACTACAAACCAAAAATCAAACATTTTTGTTAAATTTAGAAATGGAAAAAATCTTGTTAGAATTCAAATTTCAAAATTCTTATTTGTATTTTTTTTTAATAATTTTCTAAAAGAAAAAACAAATTGAAGATCATATAACAATTTGTAAATAATTTTCAATTATTTGTTATTTTAAAACTATTAAAACAACAAAATTTACATATCTGAAAGTAAATCAAAAATTAATTTCTATTTTGGTTTAAAAATATAAAATTGCACAATTGTTTTTTTTTCTCCAAAACATATAGATATATAAGTAAAATAAATAATAACATCATTAGTAATAAAAACATATAAATTAAATTTGGATTTAATAAGCAGACATACATATATGTTTAATAATGAGATATTGTTCAAGAAATATGTCTGTAACCACATTTATGAATTTATAGTGCGCCCATTATATTCAAATTTATAATATTATAAACAATTATCTAACGTAAAAATTCAAAACAGCTTCTTTTACTATATTTTAACTATACGTTTATTTTTATTCAGGTGAGTTAGTGATTTGAACACTTGATTTAACATCAAAATGATAATTCAACCGTTATATATTTAATGTGATATAATATTCATATTAGAAATATTAGATTTTATTCAATAATGGAAAAAGATCTAAGCTTTTGAAAACGCATTCACATAACACATATTTTAAGTTAGTTGAAGAAAAGAGTTTATTAACTGAAAGGAGATCCTTGAAGTCTTAAAGGAATCAAGCGGGACACATTTTGAATGCACACTCCAGATGTGCTTGTCATATGATTATTTATATAATAAAAAAACAACAATGGGCTGTTCACCAACATACATTAGTTAGAATAATAAATTTATTGGCTATAATTTTTAACTAAAATATCAGTTGAATTTTCATGAAGATAGGATGAATATTTATGTGAACATTTTTTTAAAGATATTTTGCATGTTAACAGACAAAATTAAATTATGCCCCACATTCCTAGGAAGCTGTGTGAAGCTGTAAAGTTGTCAACCAAGGCAGAAGATCTGAGAGTGCTAAGAATTCACTATTGTGGACTCAGGCTGAAATTCAGTTCTGATATTGTATTTAGATATCTACAATTGGAGACTACTTTTAAACAAAGACTTATTACATGAATTGTAAAAAGAACTGTCTAATATTCAAGAAAATAATGTTGGACTTTAATAACTAAATGAAAAGTGACAATTGATTAAAAAACTGATATTTATTTTATTGCAAAGATTCACATATTACAAGCATAAATGGAGTGGGATTCTTAATAGATAAAAGATGGAAAATAATAGTGTAGATATTGATAGTATCAGATAAGTCAGATTTAAGGATTTTTTATATAGATGTTTTTGGAAAGACTTTTATCCTGCAATAGCTTGATAATGGTTGAAAATGATGATGATGATATGGATGTGAAAATACTTTTGATTAGATCAAACAACATCTTAACATTGGTAAATGATTGAAAGATGAAAGTGATGTGGGTAAGTATAGTTATGGTGAGAGAAATGAAAGAGGATACAGACTAATGATTATTGCTTTGAGAAAAATGTTAAATGGAAATGGATATGAAAGCATCTAAATGGAGATACAACAGAATTGGATTATATTTTAATTAATAGAAAATATGTATGTCAAATCTGTAATATTCTTAATAGATTCAACACAGAAATTGATCATTGATTAGTGAAATGTCAAATATATGTTAGTGCAAAACTATATAAGACAAAATGATTAAAAAAGTCAATATTAACAGTAGATATTCTTAACTTTCAGAAACACTCGAATAAATTTAAATTAGAATTTGATAATTATTTCAAATATGAATAGATTTTGAAGATAATTAAGCTTGATTAAAATCAATAAGAAGATAATCGATACTGTATTAAGAATTGCAAAAAAAAAAAGCTTGTACAAAAAAAATTACTAGAAAATTTTCTACTGAGACAAGACAATGCATGAAAAAAAATAGGAATATGAATTTTTAAAAAAATGATATATTAAGAAGAGTTGAATATCTAGAGTTTTCTAAAATAGAATGAAAAAAATTAATAATGATATAAGAAAATATAGTTATGAATTTGCAAGGAAAGTTATAGAAAAAGTAATAATCTCAAATATTTAAAGCAACATCTTGGCATTAGAAGAAACATTATGTCAGCAATAAGAAGAAACTATTATTAAAAAGAGAGATGACTTTATGAAATATGCTGAAGATTTCTATAAAGAAAGTATAGTAATAAAGAATTAAAAACAACATATTCTCTACAATTACTATATCTTCTAAACTGGTAAGTATTTTAAATGAAAAAGAAGTGAGACTGGCAATTATATTTATGAAAAAAGGAAAAACTCCAGGAAATGATGCAATTATTATTGATATTTTAAAATAAGGTGAAAAAATATAAAAAGCTGTTGGCAAAGTTGTACATCAAATGTCTTTATCATAAAATGCATTAGATGACTGAAAGAATGTAGTAGTAATATTGATATTTAAATCAAGTCATAAAGAAGCTATTAGAAATTACAGATCTATTAGTTTTCTATCAGTTCTATACAAAATATTTATCAAGATTATTACAACTTGTCTAAAACAAACTTTGAATTCTAACCAATCAAAAGAACAAGCTAAATTGAAAAATGGATTTATCAATGTAGATTACATGCAAGTATTATGAAAAGTTTAAAAAAGGACCAATGTATATAAGTTGATATGCTTTGAATATGTAAATTATGAAAAACACCTGATTCTATAAGTATCTCTACAATGATTAAAGCATTGGATCATTAAGATATAGATTCAGGATATTGTTATATTCTGAAGAATATTTATCAAAATGCAGCAATGGTTAGATTATACAACTGATACTAGAAAAAAATTAGAAGGTGTATGACAGGATAACTCAATATTTCCAAACAGTTTTATAAGAAATATTTTGTAGATTAAAATAAGAATCTAATGTAGCAAATGGAAATCATTTAAGTCATCTAGATTTTGAAAATGATGTAATTGTTTTTGCAAAAAAAGTTTCAGAGCTTCAGGAAACATTGCAAGAGTTTTATTAAATTGAAATTAGAAAGTAGGACTAAAGGTAAATGCTATAAAGACTAAAATAAGGTTCAATGGATTTCCTCAAAAGAACAAAATAAAGATTGATAATGATGAATTAGAAGAAGTTAACAACTTTGTCAGATTAAGCATAATAAATAAAATTAACCATAGAATTAAAATTGGATGAAAAGTTTTTGGTAGAAATAATTTATATTAAAATAACTTATGTCTATATGTTTAAAAAGGAAGGTTTTTAATAGATGTGTTTTATCAGTTTTTATTTAGAGAGTCAAGATTTAAACATCTAACAGTATATCAATACAGGAATATTAAACTATCTAAAGAAATATGGAAAGGTATATGTTAGGAGTAGTAAAACTAGACCAAAAATGAAAGATATGGATGAGAGAACAAATGGCCATTACCAACATCATTGGAAAAATTAAGAAACAGAATTTCTGAACATATTGCTCATAAAGATAATAGATGAACAGTTAATGTTTTTAACTGGATTCCAAGAGATTGTAAAAAGAGGACTACATATGAGATAGATAGTTGTGGATTAAATAAACTGGGTTAAACGTGGAGAGGCTTTCATTCTGCAGCGAATCGAAAATGGTTGAAAATGATGTTGATCATGTTTTAGGTTATAAACAATATACCAGAAAATAAATTCTGTGAAAAATCTTAGATATATCATGGATATATATTTTATATATGTGAGTGTGTGTTGATAATATATATTGGTCTACGATTGAGAACGTTATTATTTTTTTTTTTAAATACTCATTTTATGTATATTTACCCAATATTATTTAAGTGAAAGTAATTCACAAAGAAATGCAAAAAATATTTTCACTAAGTGCTAAAATTGATGCTGGACACTCAAAAGCATCCAAGTCTGAATAGAAATTTACAATTATATTTATGCCATAATCATTTAACTATTATTGTTTTGTACAAATTACATAGTTTAAATTAGTTTATATTGATTAATTATGCATTTATTATAATGATTTCAGTTTTTATTTTTTTAATATTCTGATTTAAAAATGTAGAATCAATTTATTTATTTATAAACAAAATAAATTTATATATTTAAATATATTCTTAAATCGGAAGTCGAATTCCAATAATGTGCTATTACTTTAAATATTATAAATCTCCGAGCACTCACACATCAGTAAGAGTTGAAAAAACTTTAAACTTTAGTGAAGAACTTAAGTTTAGAGTACATTTCTATATATACACCAACTTTCACTGACCATGCTAAATCAGGACTTGAATCTATTGTGTGCTTAATATTATAATCAAATTTTGAATTGTACAAATCTAGTTAACCCATCGTGGGAGAAAGACAGTGTCTCATTTTTTAACCATCCATAATTAGACTAATATGACTTATAAATGTAAATCTATTATTATAACGTGCTGAAAATTTGAAATTCTTAAATCTGAAGTCAAATTCCGATAATGCGCTATTGCATACTAGATTTGTACTATTCAAAATTTGATTATAACATCAGGCACACAGTAGATTCAAGCCCTGATTTAGCATTAGCATGGTCAGTGAAAGTTGGTGTATATATGGAAATGCATTCTAAACTTAAGTGATTCATTTAAGTTTTTAAAACTCTTACTGATGTGTGAGTGCACACTGATTTAGTTTGTGTTCACAGCCATGTTGAAATCTAAAGACCAGCCAAAACTACCGCGGACTCATCCAACTCATCCAATCGATAAATGATATAAATATAATATGCTTTATTTCATATGGATATATAGTATAATCTTTTAGTATTTGGAAATTATAACTTTGGTTTCATCAGACCTCTGCATCTTTGGATGATCCTTTGGATTGGCCAAACTATTCTTCCTCTTCCCCCCATATTCTGGCATTTTGCACTGTCATATTTCAAATATTTTATAAAGATAAATTTTAAAAATAAAATCCCTAATAAAATAAAGCATATTATTTTTACTAGTTTATAATTTCTAAAATATAAATGTAAAGTACTTTTATTCAATATTTATGTCATTTATCAGTTGGATATGTCAGCAGTGGTTTTTAGATTTCAAAATGGCCATGAGCACAAACTAAATCAGGACCCAATATTTAAAGTAATAGCACATTATCAGAATTCGACTTCCGATTTAAAAATTTCACATTTTCAGTGCTTTACAATAATAGATTTATATTTAAATATATTATAATTTTTTTAATTAAAAAATGTTCCCTTTTCTAAAGAAAGATATGTATTCTTACATTACTACAAGGGTGATTTGTAAACAAAGTACAATTTATATAGAATAACATTATTTTTTTTGCTAAACAAGAACAAGATTGATTCTCAGATGAGTAAAATAATAATAATAATAAAAAATCATTTCAAAATGAAATTCTTGAGATCAATATGTCTCATAGAAAACAAATATTCCATGGCATTCTGAGTAACTAATCATAAGTATTGAACTAAATATTACCTTTTTATCATATATTATTTTCATTAATATTTTTCAACATTCTAAAACAATAGTTTGATAATTCTAACTATTATTTAAAGTACTGAGATATTTTTTGAAATCATTTATCTGAAAATATTAGCTGACTGAAAGTAACAAAACCTTATCTCTACTGTTCCTATAATTTTTATGTGTATATTTAAGTAAAGCAACATTAACAGATAATGTATACGTACTTGATTTTTTTCATTTTGTCATTTGTTGTTGAGATAAATATATTGGAATTTTTTTTTATTATATATATAAATTTTTTTAAAGTAAACATTATTATATAATAAATTTTGAATCATCAGACAAAATTATTTTATATGAATGCAGATATTTATGGTTTAGACTTATCGGTTTTCTTCTATCATATCTGGCTGTATTATTAAACAAATGACTATGAATACTCGCAAAAAAATTTTAAAAAAGAAATATTAAATTTTCTGATGGTTAAAGATACTTTTTTTTTTTTAAAAAAAAAAACATACAAAAGAAGAAAATAAAAGAGAAATTCAAAATCCTTATTCCAATTTTTTTTTATTATGGTAATCATTCTGTAGATAAAGAAAAACTACAAACCACAATAGCTGATAGGTGGAAAAAAAATCCACTAAATTATAGAACTTTTTTGTTGGAATGCACGACTAAGCTGATCTTAGAAAAAGTCTTTATTTTACAAACATTATATTTCATGTGTTCGTATATATGTATATAAGTTCGTGATTGTATTTGCGTTTATGATCATATATTCAAATAAAATAAACAGCTCTAATTTTTTAAATCAAAATCAATCTTTGTATTATTACGAAGACAATACATTTTTATAAAAGTAGACAGACTCAATTTCTGCCTTAAATAATTTTTATCATTATCATCATTAGCAGGGATTTTTCAAAGTACAATTAATGCGTGCAAACTCAAACTTTTGATGGAATTCTTATTTGCAACCAGAAACACTAAATGTTTTAAATAATATACATTGCTAGCAATTAATAAATTTCAGATAATAATAGAATATCACTTAAAAAATATGTATTATCAATTTAATCAGTGTGTAAAAAAATATCCTCTTTGTTATCAAATCAAATAAACAATGGATCTTCAGGCCTTATGTCTTGGTATATAAACAAAATTAAAAATCTGAGTTCTAATAGTTTTAATGTAATGTTTAAAGCTTCAGTTAATTTTAACAGATTTATCAATATTTCTAAAAATAATATTAATAAATAGGAAATCTTGTATAGTTTATGCTATGAGATGAAGATATTTTAATGCAGTTTACTATGGGAAATGTCAATTGTACCAATTCAGTATAAGAATTAAAGAAATGATTCAAAATTATCAATGTTTAAAAAATATAAAAAAGAATTTAATCATGCAATTTCTTTTGCTAATATAAAAGTTATTCATGAAGAATGCAACATTAGAAAACACAAAATAAAGAAAGCTTAATAAATTATATAATCACAGCATGGAATTAATAAATGGTATAATTATAACACTTATATTGACTATGCTTCATGCATATATATTGTAAGAATAGGTTGATGGTCTGTAGTAATAAAAAACAAGGGAAGTACATGCTACCATGATAATTAGTAGTAATTTTTTTATCACTACAAATTAAAATAAAAAAAATGATAAAATTTATATGTATATGTAAATGATTAGATTTCTGAATCATTCTATTATTAGAACTATTTTTTGATTCATCATCATCAACCATTATCAATCCACTGCAGGATGAAGGTCTCTCCAAGTTTAATCCATCTTCTCCGATCTTTAGCTTCTCTTTTCCACAACACCCCTGCACATTTTCTTATTTCATCCATCCATCTCACATGTGGTCTCTTTCTGGGTCTTTTACAATCTCTTGGAATCCAGTTTAAAATGTCAATTGTCCATCTATTATCATTTTTTGATTATAAATATATATATATTTTTATTTAATAGCAAAAAAGTAAAAAAATAAAAATTCCCAAATAGAGCAGACCATTCAGAATTTATGCTACTACAATTAAATTTACTGTTATAGTAATCAATTCCTTTCAAAAAAATAATTTTTATTTAAATGTCCAAATTTTTATAAAAAATGATATATTACTATTAATAATTTATTTAAAAATAAATATTTTCTAACATAAAGAGCATTAGAAAATGAATAAAGGTCAATTTGTATTCAACCATACTTAGAAAAGATTATTCAACATTTATTTTATGAACTATTAGGTGTTATTCTTATTACTATGTAAATGTGAAAGTTTGTTTCATTTATTTGTTATTTAGTAGCTCAACGAATATTGCAATAATCTTGATGAATCTTGCAAGATTTTTTTTTTGTGTGTGAAGTACATAGACTATGAATTTTTGCTTTATGGTACTTAATTGTTTTAAAAATGTATCGAAATCAGAACCATTTTTGAATGATTTCATAAAAGTGCATGACAGCCCTGATTAAAAATTCACAGATATTGGAAATTTTTTAAAACAGGTACAAAGTATATTGTGGCCTGCATATTGAAATACATACTACAGAAATGAGAATTTGATTTTTTGGTAAAATGAGATAAAATTTGATTTTGTAAATATATTTTAAATTAATTAAATTCCATTTGTACCACATATTCAATTTTTTATTTGCAAGTGGAGCATGAACAAAATACAATGAAGTTAATATTTTGTAGCTATTTGTAAAAAAATAGTTATCATATGAACAATATATTTAAACTAAAATCCTAAAATTTGATAGTAGTATTCTTGTGGTATTATTGTTGATAATTCATGTACTATTATTTCATGTAAATAATATGTAAATATAAAAGCCATGTGAACAGCTAGATATTGTGATACATTCTTTATTCTACTAATATGAGCAAAGTCACAGATACAGCAAAGGAAAACAAAATAATAAAATTTGTCATTTACGATCAGTTATTTTAATGAATTTGATCAACTTGTAGGATTTCAATATAAATATTTTTCTGAAATGATAAATTAAATTTTAAAAAGGCATGGATACTGCAAGAAAAAACCAAATAAAAAAAATTATCAGTTATGATAAGTTATACTATTGAGTTGGATTGACTTCTAGGTTCCAGTTTAAGCATATTTTTCATAAGATAAATTAAGTTTTAAAATGGCTTGGAATTTTTGTTCACCCTCTACTTACACATAAAGAATGTTAAAATTTAAACTATTCAAAGAATTATTGTTTTTAAAAAATTAAAA
Source organism: Epiperipatus broadwayi (assembly GCA_028023455.1). Lineage (NCBI taxonomy): Eukaryota > Metazoa > Onychophora > Udeonychophora > Euonychophora > Peripatidae > Epiperipatus > Epiperipatus broadwayi. Next base: position 1,590,073 of record JAQFVV010000196.1, on the reverse strand, counting down.
CCATCTAATTTTTAAAAATAATAATATTCATTAGAAATGTAGAAATATATTTTAAATTAATAAAATTTTGTTTGTAACACATATTTAATTTCACTTTCAAATCAGGTATGAACAAAATACTAAAATGTAGAAATTTCATAGCCATTAAAAAAAGTTTATCATGTGAGAAATATATTTAAATGCAAAAAGTAAAGCAAATTCAGTAGTATAATTGATTACAAAAAGTTGTATTCTTTATTATACTGCTGTTGATAAGTCATGTATTTATTATTCATGTAAATAATACATGAATATGGAAACCATAAAAACAGCTACATTTTGCATTATATTCTGTTAGTGCAATTAAAAGCCATGGGTGAAACAAAAGAAAAAAAATTAATGAAATTTGTCATTCACAATTGCTATTGATAACTCATGTATTTTTATTTTATGTAAATATTATTTAAATATATTTTAATTATCTGCTACACTACATTATTTTATTCTACAAATGCAAGCAAAACTATGGGTACAGCTAGTATATATATATATATATATATATATATATATATAAAAAAATATATATATATATATATAATATATATATATATAAAACAGCAAAGGTCTTTCTAACATCTCTTTCCATTAAAATAACAGCAAAAAAAGATTGTATTAAAATAATGTTTATTAACAAAAAAAGAGAATATAATTTTTGTTTTCTTGTGTGCAAAGCTTTATTATTCTGGCAGTTTTAAATATTTTTAGCTGAAGCCCTCCTAATTTTATTTTGATTAGCTGAATATTTGTTGGATCCAGATTTTTTATTTGACAACTTTAATACTGAGGTCAGTTTCTTTAATAAAGTCAGCTTGCTATTGACTCTCAGCTAGAGTTTACTGGGAAATTGCAGAATCAAAAATGGTGTTTGGGTTCATTAACAGCTTTACTCTACAAATGAATTAATATTTCAGTGCTTAATTTAAGAAATCTTTGAAATTGCAGTTCAGTACCAGATTCTAGAGTCCTGTGACAAAATCTATAAATTTTACTTCTCTCCCTGCTGACAAATGAATTAACAATACTAGGTCAGTGAATGATAAAGAAGAGAATCTAGATATATATAATGGATGTTCATTTGAAAGAGGCAGACAACTTCAGATGGCTATTAAATGTCAAATAAAATTCATTGCTTACTATTTAGTAAAATGTAGTGGAGTATGAAGCTTCTAGCTACTGACATCATTATACCTATACAGACAAAAAACCTATAGATTGGAAGTGTCTGTGTTCAAAAGAATAGTTTCGGCATTCTTTCTCAAACATTTGTTGTAGTCTTAACAATTAACATTCACAATTTGCCAACTGCTGGAACATATAGCTTGCACATATAAATAGTAATTACTTACTTGTCTCTAAAACAATTATTACAAAATTTTAAAGTCAACTTTATAAAGAACTGTGATGTACATTGATTCTACTAGTATAATTTTTCATTTATTTTTGAATAGGGATTGAAATTTTTATAATTTCTAAGTCTTAGTTTTTGAACTATGTGATCTTTCTTCATTTGAATAACCAAATATTAAAGTTGCTTCTAAATAAATTATTAACATTAGTATATTTAATGTTTATAAATCTTTATTTGTTTATGTTATCTTTATATTGATAGTAATGTTAGAATAATGTTCATGTCATTCAATAAAAACATTGAACTCAATAACAAAATATATTTAAGAAATAGTGCATTAACAGATGTTGACTTCTGCTTTAATAATTTCAAAATTTTCAGCACTATATAATAATAGATTTACATTTATAAGTCATATAAGTATTATTGTAGGTGGTTAAAAATGAGACACTGTCTTTCTCCTACAATAGGTTAACTAAATTTGTACAATTCAATATTTGATTATAACATAGGCACACAATAGACTCAAGCCCTGATTTAAGCATGGCCAGTGAGAATTGGTTTATATAGAAATATACTCTAAACTTATGTGATTCATTTAAGCTTTTTAAACTCATACTGGCAGGTGAGTGCATGGAGATTTTTAATATTTAAGAAATAGCACATTATCGAAGGTTGACTTCCACTTTAATAATTTCAAAATATTCAGTGTTATATAATAATAGATATGTTTTTTAAGTGTTTATGTGTGACTCTGAAAATTAGATTCTAAAGTGAAAAACAATTACAAAGATTTCAGATCATATTGTAAACTACAGGGATTATATGTTGGAAGTGACAAGGGGAGAAAAAAGTGAATTGCATGAATAAAAAAACAAACAAAGAATAAATTAAGAGGTTAAAATGGAAGTGGACTGAACTTGCATAAAGAAGAATAAGTTGATAATATTGGACCTATTTTTAAAAAAGATGACCAGATGGATAACTGAAGTCTTAAATTGAATTGCAAAGATTGTAAAAAAACAAACAAACTAGAAATGATGTATATGCCAGATGACTAGACAAGATAAGAAAATGTGCTAGAGTACATGGAAAAAAGAAGCTATGGATTAAAAAAACTGGAGGAATCTTGAAAAGTCAATATCTTTTAATAGATTAACAATAATTGAAAATGATGTATGATCTATTTAAATACAATGAATAAAATTTTACAATTATCATTTCAGCATTTAATAAATTAGACAAGAAGTAGAACTAATTTTATAATTAACTTCAGTGGATTTTTTTAAACTTAAAATATAGAGAACATATTTAGAAATATATATATAAAATAACAATAGCAAACACTTACAAGATAGGCACGCATAAATCGGACGATCTTGGGGGCAGCACTAGTACTAAACATTTTTCTATATTCTTTCCGCACCTTTAGAAAACAGAATAGAAAGAAAAAAGAAGAAAAGCATAGAGTGATTAGTTGCTAGAAAAGTGTTAGTAAAAATATAAACAAACAAATGACATTATTATGTACCAACACACCATCACATGACTTTTTGAGTTTACTACATTATTATAAGCAAGAGCAATTCTTCTTACTCTAGTATTTAAGCTTAAGTAAACATGGTTAATAGATGGCAGAGCAAAAGCCAGAAAATAGTCTGATGGTGATTAAATAGCATTACTATCTAATAACTTCTGATTACACAAGCTTGCAATAGTTGATACTATAGTAAAAAGAACTCATTATATAAATACAAATCAAAACAACATACAAATTATATATACATACAATACACAATAACAATATTTAGTAAGAAAATGCTTATGAAGTAAATCACAAAAATTGAAGGATTAGCCTATAATTATATAATTATACAATAAGAGATAATATAAATTATAAAGATTAGAGAAATACATGCTTAAACCATTACCAATGCTCAAAAATGATGAAAAGATATGGACATATGTATCAAGCATACATAGATACTACATTTAATAAGTATTTTTATTTATTAATAGATTTTAGAAAATCTAAGTTAAAAATAAAGAACAAATATAAAATTGCTAATTAAAAGCTTTAAGACAGGTGCAATTATGCAGTCATGATAAATATTGACTTTATATTTATAGTCATATATGCATATATTAAATTAGTATAGTTTAATGTATGTGTAATTGATGGAGTAAATCATTCTTCTCAGACTATGAATAAATAACATTTTATTGACCAAGAATCAACAATAGTGTGGATGAATCTATTCCTAAACTTTTAATGTTTATATGCTTACCTTTGCCAATGCTGATAGAAACACAGAGTGAATTCATATAGCAGTCAGATAAAAACAAAACTTTAATAATAATTTTATTCTTTTGTCATTTAATGGTTTATTCCATTAATTACATATACATTAAGCTATAAAATATGTCTCAATTCTTGTATAATTGACTATTACTTTAATAATTATTAATACCATATTTTCATCTGACTGATAAATTCATTTTGTGTTTCTATCAGTGTTGACTTGTTGTCAATTGAATGTTATTTATTCATAACTTGAAGAGAAAGAATGATTTAGTCATGTATGCATGTAATCTAAGTAAAAACATATACACATTAGCATATTATGCACATTTTTTAAAGGTAATGAATAAAAGTAAATAAGTATAATTATTAATTATCAAATAAAAATTATTATAATCAACTAAAAAAATATTTTTATTTTAAAAATATCCAAGCTTCAAACTTTTCTACAATAATAGATCTTTTTAAAGAAATGGAAAAACAAGAATTTACGAATATGTAATATGACTATGTCTTCATAGTATTTCTTAATAATACAGATACTGTTTTAATAGCATAATAATATTCAATACTTATATAATAAGAATTGTTATACACAAAACAATATAATACATCAGATAATAAATAACTTAGTTATGAAACTAAGTTAATTATCCTAATTTTTGAACTCATTTCTCAAGTATAAATAAGAATTGTATAATTAAAATTTTTTTTAAAAAGAGCTACACTTTGTAAGAGATTAAACCATATCTACTATGAATAATTCAAAAATATAACTAAAATATTTTGTACTTATAATATTAATTTTAGATCATCAGTGTACAAGCGAAATAAATTCTTTGGGCTGACAAGAAAAATGGTCTTGTTGCCAATAACATCTCCCCCCCCCCTATTATAACATGAAAACACAATTATGATAGCCAAGTCAATTGTCAACATTATACAAGAAAAAATATATACATTAACATTAAATATGTCTGTACATATATGAATATATATATATATATAAATAAATCCAAATTACACCAAATTCACAACTCAACCAGATTAGCTAAAAAAAATAAACTCTAAAACACTATCAATGGTTTCACTACTACAAACACACTTTTCAAGTCTAAAGAACTACAAAATAACATATTTAAACTAAACATTAACCACAATTCCACTTACTTTCCATACATTCTTAATATTAAAATAACTTTTAAATACGTTAATTGCTTCAGAATCATACATTGTTTTAATAATAAAGATTTTTTAATTTTTTTTATTTGATTTCTCTCAAAGAAGACAACCTTAGCTTAATCAAAATCAATAGTGCGGCCTGTACCTTTTTCATGGATATATACAAGAGAACTAAGATATTTATTTGTAGCCCTACTTTTATGTATCTTTATTCTTTCATTTAAGCTCAGACTACTTTGACCTATATATTCCTTCCATAAATCTTTACACTATATTAGTAGCACTATTTTAAATGCGAAAAATCTTATGAAAATGTAAACATTAAAAGCATAAAGCTAAACTAACCAATAAATAATCAAAATTACCCAAAATTCACAACTCAACCAGACTAGCCAAGAAAAGAAACTCTAAAACAATATTTTCCTTGCTATAAGCAAGGTTCTCAAGTGTAAAGAACTATAAAATAACATATTTAAAATAAACATTACCCACAATTCCATTTATTTCCTATACACCCTTAATATTAAAAGAGTAGTTTGAGCTTAAATGAAAGAATAAAGATACATAAAAGTAAGGTTAGAAATAAATATCTTAGTGCTGCTTTATATATTCATGAAAAAGATACAGGCCATACTATTAATTTTAATGAAGCTAAGGTTGTCTTCTTTGAGAAAAATGAAATAAAAAAAAATTAAAGAATCTTTATTATTAAAAAAATTATGATTCTGAAGCAATTAACTTATTTAAAATTTCTTTTCATATGGAAAGTAAGTGGAATTGTGGATGATGTTTAGTTTAAATATGTTATTTTGTAGTTCTTTACACTTGAGAAGTCTGCGTATAGCAGTGGAAGATTGGTAGTGTTTTAGAGTTTATTTTCTTGACTAGTCTGGTTGAGTTGATAATTTGGGTTAATTTTGATTATTTAGTTATTAGTTTAGCTTTATGGTTTTAATATTTATATATATAATGTAAATTATACTTGCATATTATTAAATAAGATGATAAATACATAGACTAGTTGCCAAGAAATGTTTACATAAAAAGAATATAATAAATATTTTAACATTTATTATAATAATAATGCCAACAAATTGGTTTAGATTGATGTTACCATTAAATGGTATTAAAAGTAGCAAATTTTCCATACAACACTGCCACTTAGTGTAAGCCATGGTCATCAATGAATTCTAGGACATTTGTGACACAATGTATGCAAAAAATTGCTACTGTTTAACAGATCATGTAAGCATAGGAAATAATAGTCATATGATATTTTAGTCATTCAATAGCATAAATTAGTTCTAACATTAAATTATAGTCTTCACTAATGAAAAAAAAAAGACTGAAACTGGTCTGGAGATAGAGATATAATAGCAGTGTACCATTTGATATCCATTGATTATTCAAGCTTGTAGTAAATGATTCCAGATTAAGGTGAAAAGAAGTGCTCTTTGATGCATATGAGAAAGTCACATGTATTGCTATTGATATAAATATTTTAATAATGTGAAACTCTTTAATTAATGTATATACATTTTTATATTTTCTGCTCATGATATAATATAAAAGTTGCCTTTTTTCTTTTTCAAAATACAGTTTATAATTTAACAAACACTAATTGTTTTAGACTTATTATATACATATATGTTCACAAATTTAATATATTTCAGCAGCAAATACTGAAAAATTTGTTTCTGTTATGAGAGGGGCGATGCTGTATTCATGGATTGGTAACATATTTTAGAAATAATTTAAACGTTTATAGTTAAATCCACTGGAGAATTATAAAAATATTATCAGCGAAAAAAAAAGACACAACAAAACACTTCATTAATATATAAATACACCTTATGTAATTTGATGACATGAAGCCAAATAACAGTTGTAAATATGTAAATGTTATGTTGAAGACAAATAAAATTTTTAGTTTTGGAATATATAATGAAATACTAACTCTAATGCAGAAGTTATAAATGCAGTTTTAAATCAATTTTACAAAAAAAAAAAAAAAAAAAATTCCACAAAATAAATTGCAAATAAACATTCAATTGTTTTTGAAAAATACATTAATTGTAACACATGTGGCTGACAAAATAATAGTAAATCAATTCTAAATGAATCAATTGGTCCATAGAGTAATTTTATATAACTTGGACTATTAGTTAAAAGTTACATGAATATAAAATCAATATATTATGTCTGAAAAAAAAATGTCAGTTCAATGTTGAAAAAAAAAGAAGGAAACTTCATCAGAGAATATTATAAAGCTATATTTCATTGTCAGCAGAAATACTATGAGAAAATGTATTATTTATTTTATATGCCTTAGTGATATAAAATTTCCAGTAAACATTTATAAAGAAGCTGCAAACAATGGAATGCTAAAAATTATATTAAAGAAATAGCCTATCATCAAAATGATCAAGGGATATCGTTTGAACAAAGTACATTATTTTGAAAGCAAGATTATTTATAAAAAAAGAATTTTGATTGTGAGCGTGGCTGTATTTATAATACTAAGCCTACTGAAAGGAGTCTTTAGTTGGATTGTAGCTGAAATTATATTTAAACTGTTATATCAAACTGAATCCTGTAATGATGTATACATAGAAATTGCATTCGTATGTTAGATGGGATATGAGCTAATTTCCAGGCTGCTAATGATTTTGGTTATAACAGAAACATATGTCCAGTAAGGATTGGTTGTTTTTTTTTAATAAAAGAATTCCACTTAAAACATTATAAATTCTTATAGATACCACAATTTAAGTTAACAATATTCACAATATTCATCATTATATATATATATATATATATATATATATATATAATATTATGAATATATGTATATATATATATATATATATATATATATTCTAACCTTGCTCTCATGCATCTTCACTTCCAGATAATATATGATATGAAATAAAACGGGTTCTATCTCAGTTAATAATTAATAACTAAAACATTCAGCATTAAAATTAAAATATTCCACTAGCTCAAATTTAAAATTCGAATAAGGTTCAATTTATAAAAATATATTAAATAAATATTTAATATTTTCATGAGACTTGAAGTGAAAATACAGGTGACAAGATAGATTACATTGAGCCAATATCCCACAGGATACTACATCAATGGCATAAGAACACTATCCCCCCTTTATTACTATTTCAAATAACAAACTCATAGTATTCTTATGACTTTAATAACTTCTACTCACTAAGATTAAACTAATAATTAAATTTTAATCTTCTATTTAATAATCTAGCTCAATAAAATAATCTCAGGTTCATAAAGTTTATTCTAAGTTAATTTAAAAATACGGTAGTAAAATATGAGAAGGGATTTTATGTCATAATCTACTACACTTAAACTAATAATAATAAATAACAATAATAATATTCTTCATGTAATGATATAATAAATACATGGTAGCATTTTAATAATCTGACAAACAAAATATGTGTGGCAACTGATAGCATATAATTTAATATAATATTGTGATAACTGATTTATGACCAATAAATAATGTAAGATTATGATTATTTAATTATAATGAATACCAATAAAATATTTAAAATTCTTAAATAATTCTTTATTTATCTTTTGTGCAAAATTATATATTTGTTTCAATTATTATGCATATATCGTAATTTCATGCAGCGATGTGGAGAAATAAATAACTCAGACACAAAATTTTTGAAATAACAAAATTTAACAAAAGTTTATTACTAACAACAAATAAATAAACAATTTATTTACACTATTTACAGTGGATATCCTTAACTTTTTTACTTTACAGTTTGATCTGCCAGGTTATAAAAAAAAAAATTTATATTTCAATTATATCTTTATTTAGATTTAGGACAAAATTAAAAAAAAATGTTACTATTTGGTTTCTCATTATGGAACTTATTATAAATATATTTATCTACTTTATTAGCAACAGCATTTTATCCTTAATATTATTAAACTATCTTATTTTAAAAAAATTCATACTTAGAAAACATTCTATAGAAAACAAAATTTTATAATGAGTATGGATTTCTCAAAATATTAAAAAAAATTTCATCTTGCAAAGTCAAAGATGTTACACAAAATATTATCCAAAAATTCAGTACTAGATTTTAGTATTTATCACACAATGTTTACTAATCATAATATATTCTTCTTTAAGCTTTACTTTAGTATGATATAAGTGTAATCATCAATATATTTCTATTCATCAATAAACAAAAAATATACTATGCATATTGTTTACATAATTTACTTTGTACTATTGTATTTTAAAATATGCAATACTTATTTTTTCTCTTAAAAAAAATAATACTAAAGCATTTAAAATTATTATCACTTTAAAGAAAATATCTTTGTTTAGATACCCTATTTAAAAAATTTATATTTCATTTCCGAAATAAAATTCAAAATATATTCTATGATTCTTTTCTTTCCTTAGGATACTTTGGATCTTCAATTTTAAGTTATAATATTCTGCTCCTTATAAGCAAATAAACTAATCTTATACAAAAACGATAGCATAACCTTAGTTCTAAATTATTTATCATTTCTCTTAAACATATCTTACTGAACGATGCAGTTACATGAAATAAGGATAGTGAAAACAGATGCATAGGATTAAGGAAGAAAGCTAGAGTATTACTCTTAACATATCTCAAAATCATGGCACAGTGCGAAGAGGTATGACATTTACCTGCCTAATATCCTCTAATACAGGGACGATGTTAAAGCTATTTCTTCAGCTTTATTAGAACATCAAATATTTAAAGAAATATAAACACTGTCCAAATAAAATGTGTATCAGTCATAGGGCTTTGTTAACTATGCTGATATTCACATAAAGACTAAATATTATTTCCATTCCTTATAACATCCTATTTCTTAAACATCATCTTGGTTTCCTGTTCACTAAGTACTTCCAAGCCACTATCTCAACATTATTTCTCAAGATTTTTCTACATCTTACATCGATAAATAACTATCTGCATTTACAAAACAATAAATAAAATTCATTAATAGTTAAACAATCTAGCTGTTCCACAAGAAAAGTCTGTCCACTTCATCATTCTATATGTCTAATCATATACAATCTACTTAGACAATATTTGAATATCCTAACATGAAAATTTTAAAAGAATCACATAATTATTTGTTATGTTGGATTATATCACTAATAAAAAAAAAATTGTCGTATGCATATTTTCAAATCAATCCTATCTCATAATGTTTTTTTAAAATGTTGTATAAAAATGCGTTTACATTTATAATAATAAAAAAAAAACTTTTACACTTCATCCTTACAATTCATAGATGATCTAAAGAAAACAAAAAAAAATATACATTATAAATTATCAATAGTTATTATTATTACCAATAACCTTTATCTAGTCATCATGTTCAGTAGGCTTTTCTTTATCCACTTGAGCATTGCAGATATAAAAAAAAAATTCACACCCATACACTCTATTAAAATATTTTTAGCTAAATTATTTGATTGTTATATTATAAAATTTTAATATTAATAAATTAATATTTTTATGTTTTCCTAATCTTATAAAAAATTTAGATTTAAACTAGGTTAACAAAATAAAAGGAATCAAAACTATATTTACATATTTTCTTGACGATAGTTCCTGATAAGTCCAAAATGCTTATTATTTTCTCTAGAGTTTTCCAAAAATGTTCTCCAAGCGCGTTAAAGTTTAAAACAAAAATAATTATTAATCCATTTAGTAAAATTTATAAAAAATAATCCTTGGTTTTAGTATTTAGGATGATAATTATTAAATCATAATATTAATTAATCCCGTGAAGCTTCTTAATCTTCTCTACCAATATTCTCTGCATATCCGATGCATCAATCCATCTAATTTAACTTTAAAAATATTCGATAAACTTTTAAGTACTATTTGTATTTCCATGGATCCATCTTTTATTCATCTATGTGTTCACTTTTTTATCTATGTTTCCTTCTTGATACATTTAAACTTTCGTTTAGTATTTTTTTATAAATCTCTTTTAAAATAAAAAAAAATGTTACCTTCAGAAAGGATATAACATTTTACTCCTTTGAATATCATATTATATAAAATAATTCATGAAATATAATTGTCTTGTTACTATTTAAAAATAAATCTTGGATCAGCTTATAAATAATACGTTTCAATACATTTTTTTTTTTTTTAGACTCTGTATAATGTCCGAGCTGTGGTTTTTTATGTACCAAACAGTTGTCCGGTGAAGTATTAATAAAGCTGTATCAATAAATATTTCAAATATATCTTCAGCATTACAACTTATATCCATTTTATTTCGTAGTATATCCATCCTTTATTGAGAAGCTTAGGTTAAATTTTTAGATAAAATACGACTGATAAAGGAACTTTAAAAAATTTAACAAAGCATGTTAAATGAAATTATTAAAATATTTTTTAGTTTACACTCTCTTTTTTGCAAGTTACTGTTAAAAATTATCAATTAGTTTTTTTTTTCAAATAAATTATGAGAAAGTACTAAAAAAAATTGACTAAAATAAAAAATTTTAAAATACTATCTTTTGATAGTTATAATTTACCTTTCTCCAGTTTCAATACATTATTAATCTCCCCCTATACCCCCATGCAATTCATATTTATAGTCTGTAAGAATACCTATTCCTATTGGTTAATTCTTACTTTAGCTTGAGAACAAAATTTACATATTTTTAGTTTATAGTAGAATTGAATTTCAAAATTAGAAAGTGTGACGTAATGAACTTAAAATATTATTTAAAATATTACTTTTAAATAAATTATTATTTTATTAAAACCATTTAAACATTTAAAATAACTTTTAAAACAATTTTAATAACTTATTCCATTTCTTAATATTCAATTTATCTATTTTTATTTAAATAAAATATTTAATTTTTATATTATGAATGTATTCGTCTTTATGATACTATTTAAAACATTACATACGAAGTTAACTTAATGTTTAATACTATTTACTTTTATAATAGGCAATAATTCCATCCAATTCTATAATATAACTTTTAAAATATTTTAAACTTTATTATTAATTCAAACACGCATGTGTGAGAGTGTATGTAATATATAAGTCACATGATTAATAACTTTGACAGACGATTTTTAATCTATTTCTCTGCCTAGATTTATAAAATTGATACACTTATTATATTATATAAAATAATTATAAAATTTGGAAGAACAATTTAGAAAATATAGAATTAAATATAATTTTCACCATCATAAAGTTTATTTTTAAAATGTATGATATTAATTTTTGTTTATTAAATATGATTATAAATTTAAACACAGTATTTATTAACTTATCAGTTTTAAACTATTAAAATCGAATTTATTAAATATACTTTTAATTTTTATAGCTGTGTTATTTAATATGCCAGCTTTTATAACCATATGAAACAATATTTTAAACTTTACATAACTACTTTTAAAATAATTTGCTATAATTTTATATACTACGTATTTGCTTTAGCTTCAAATTGTACTTTAAAAATATAATTGACTTAATATCATTAATGTATTAAAAGAACATATTCTAAAATTTAAAATTTTTAGTAATTGACTGTTATAAATTATTACTGACCTATAGAAAAGGGCACAATATATATATATATATATATATATACATATATGAGTGTGTGTGTGTGTTAGAATTAATATGTAATGAACAAGTTCCATACATAACTTTATTAGAAGACACCACTTAACAGTAAATCTAGACCTCTTTTCTATATCAAATTGTTATTTAATATTGTTAATTAATATAAAATATATCAAGAAAGAAGTTAAGTTTACTAGCAAAGTCACAATTACACACAAATGTTGGGATGGTATCAATTATAAAAAAGAAATTCTTTCAATTTAATAACAAATCTTGAAGTAAAGAGACAGGTTTACTCAGCATAAATTCATTTGAACATCTATATTAATTTGGCATAAAATATTTTATATTTTATAATTCAAGAAATGATAAATAATGTAATAAGTAAAAAAATTATTAGCAAACCAAATAATTATTCAAAAAAGTAAAACAATAATGTTGTTGTGATAGCTACTAACATTAAAATTCATATATCCAAATCAACTAATGTATGTATGATTATCCAAGAAATTTCAAAACTAAACTAAGTAATTCTTGATATTAATAATTAGTAACTCAGTAACCAATGCACTGACTCTATAAGATTAAAAAATGGGTGACATGCCTATTAAATATAAGATCATCTTACTACTATAATATTTTAAGTAATGTCATAAAAAGAGCAATTATTTTTAAAATTTTATGTATAAAATATTTAAATACTATTCATCATTATGGCCATACTTATTAAGATATGGCATTACCCATGCTCATAAAAGTATTTCTTACAAAAATTGAGTCATTATAAAAATGCCATAGGAAATTTATAATTAGAACTAATAATATCAAACCAAACATGATCAATTACAATATCCAAACTGTTAATACATCAGCACTGGTCAGCTCCAGTATACAAAATAAATATTTAATAGTAATTAAATGATCATAAATTTAAAATTATAAATATTAAACATTAAATAGCACAGATTATATATTTTATAATCTGTACTAAAATATGATATCTATAAAATAATGATTATCCTTTATCATATTTGTATTATTTTTTTACATTATAATAAAACATTTTAAAATATTAATTTGAATACAGATTTTATAAATAGACATTGATCTGAGCAATGTTTAAGAACTGACAAATTATAAATAATTAATATTGGCAGAAAATGTTTACATAAGAAACAATTTATTATTAAAAATATTTAATAAAGATTTATAAATTGTTTAGTCATTTTAATTTATTTACCAATAAAACCCTCAATTGTTCTTCTGCAAATTTAAAGATTTTAACAGATAATTTTTTCTCCATTATGGCACTCTACTTGAAATATAGATCAAAGATAGTAGTCAGACCTGAACAAAGTTGTAGAAAAATCATGCTTTTTGCAGCAGTTGATGGTTATAATGTATTCCTATTTATTGGAGATGAAGATATGGAATAATGATTATTTATTTGAGTTTTGAATTCCCAAATTATTCAGCTGAAATCTATTTATTTACAAATTTATTTCGGAAGTTTAAAATTCAATGTTTTTTTTTTCAATTAAAAGCACAACCCCTGTTCATGTATTCAAACAGCTTTTATCATAAATAATTATTGACTAATTGCAAAGAGAACAGTAAATAATGTTGCAATTTGTTTAAGAATATTTAATAAATATAATTATCAGTTCTTTACAGATAATATTTTAGATTCAACAACTGCCTTTCTTTTTAAATTATTATTCAAATAAATAAACTTTCATTTAAATAAAGAGTGCACAATATGTTTTTATTATTAATAATAAAATATTTTAAACATATCAATAACATCACATTTTAAAAGTGAATAAAATTTCTTTTTCTAAATATTTTCTTAATTTCTACACCAATGAAATATATTCTTATGGAATATATTATTTCAATATATATATAACATAAACTTCCTAAAATTGTGTGTTGTTTCCAGAATCACTTTCCAAAAACATTTTATCAATGCTTGTTTAACCAAAATTACTAATATTATAACAATATGAAAAATACTGATTTACAGTTGGAAAACTTTTAATCTTAAAAATACTGTTTAAAAGGTGAATTAGATATATCTATGTATCACTGATATGAAAGTACTTTTGTAAATGAATGTTTACATCACCATTAATTATATGCATGATGCATAAGCAAGTAATATGTAGACCTGTGGGATTTATCCCAGTGATAGAAAATTTTTAGATCAAAACTCAACCTTTCACTTCCAAGGCTCCACTATTTTTGCTATTTTACCAAATAAAGTGAAGAATACTTAGCAAGAAAACAGTCATGGAAGAATATTTTACTATACCATCTAATGTTCACTGAATTATTCAATATTTTTAAATTGCTAAAATGAATGAAATGTTTCTTATCAATTGCCTTATATACAATGCATTCAAAAATTACCACTGAATTAGAAAGTAAGTTTGTAGAAAAAGAAAAACTTTATATTATGAATTCTTTCTTTGAGGAAAATGCTAAATGGAAATGGATATGAAAGAATTCAAATGAAAATACAGCTGAATTGAATTATATTTTGACTATTAGAAAACATATATTTCAAAATTGTAATGTTTTTAATAAATTCAACACAGAAAGTAATCAATGATTAATGAGATGTAAGAATGTGTTAATACAAAACTAGAGAGATAAAAATTATTAAGAAAAATAGTATTCACAGTTGATATTCCTAACCTTCAAAAGCCTTTCAATGAATTTAAATTAGAACTTGAAAATCATTTTTAAAAATATTAACAAATTTTGAAGATGGTTCAGGTTTGACTAAAATCAATAAGAAAATAACTGATATACTTTTAAAAACTGCAACAAAGATAGCTAGTAGAAAAAAGCAGCAATTGAACCAGTAAAATTTCTACTGAGACAAGAAAATTTATGTAGGTAAAAAAGGAATATGAAAAAATATAAAATGATGCATTAAGAAGTAAAAATGATGCATTAAGAAGGATTAAATATCTAGAATTTTGTAAAATGGTATAAAAAGAGTTAATAACAATATAAGAAAATATAATTGTGAATTAGCAAGGAAACCTATAGAAGAGAATAAAAGTCTCAAAAGTATAGAACAATATCTTGGCTTTGGTAGGAAACTTATTTCTATAATAAGAATAAAAGATCGAACTATTACTGAAAAGAGAGCTGACATCATGAAATATGTAGAAACATTATATCAAGAATTATATTGCAAAAAAGAACAAGAAAAGTATCTCTTACAACTATTATATCTTTTGAATTGCCCAAGATTTTAAATGAAAAAGTAAGGCATGCAATTAAATCTATGAAAAAGGGGAAAGTTTCCTGTAATGAAAGAATTATAATCAATATTTAAAAAGAAGCAGGAAAAGAAGTAGAAAAGTTGTTGGCAAAGTTATATACTAGATGTCAAAATGATAAAGATGTACCAGATAACTAGAAGAAGCAGTATTAATTAATATTAATATTTAAAAAGGTGATAACATATTAGAAATTACAGATCTATCAATCTATCAGTCTTATATCAGTTCTATTCAAAATTTTTATCAAGATAAGTAGAATTTTTCTATAGAAGCTTGATTTAAAAATGGCTTTAGTCCAATGGACCAGATCCAAGTATTGAGAGAAATTACAGAAAGAAACAATGAATATGATTTGCCATTATGTTTTGGACTTATAGATTATAAAAAAGCATTTGATTCTATAAGCATTTCTTCAATGATTAAAGCATTGGGTCATCAATATATAGATCCAAGATAGTGTCATATTGTAAACAATATTTATAAAAATGCAACAACAATGATTAAATTACATTATGATATTAGGAAAATTAATAATGAGAAGGATATGTGATATGATGTTATCTCCAAAACGTTTTACAGTAGTTTTGCAAAAAATATTTTGTGGATTAAAATAATAATCTAAAGGAGTAAAATCATCTAGATTTTGCAAATGATATAACTGTTTTTGGAAGAAAACTTTCAGAGCTTCAGGAAATGCTATAAGAGTTATCAAATGAAAGTTAGAAAGTAGATAAATGTTAAAAAGACTGAAATAAGGTTGGATGGATTTTCTCAAAAGAAAAAAATAAAGATTGATAATGATAAATTAAAAGTTAACAACTACATGTGATCAGATTATTAATATAGATGGAAACATAATGGATAAAATTAAGCATATAATTAAACTTGGATGGAGAGCTTTTGGTAGAAATAATTTATATTAAAAGAAAATATGCCTAAAATGTTTGAAAATAAAGGTTTTAAATGGACATGCTTTCCCAGTTCTTATCTGTGGATCTTAAATTATTTAAAGAAAGTGTGAAAAAAAGAAGAGATGAAAAAGAAATACATGTGATGAGAGAACAAAGAGAAGTTAGTGACAACATTGAAAGAATTAAGAGGGTCAAGTGGAGTTGGGCTGGACATATTATTAGAAGAGATAATAATTGACAGACAAGTAAAATATTTAACTGGATTCCAAGACATTGTAAAAGATATAGAAAGATACTGCATGTGAAATAAATCGATGAAATAAAAAATGTGCTGGGATGATGTGGAGAAGAGAGTTTAAAGATTGGAGAAATTCGATTAATTTGGAGAGTCCTTCAGCCTGAAGTGGATAATGGTTGAAAATGAGGATGATATATAACAAACAAATTAAATTTATAAAATAACTTTTAAATTTACAAGTTTATGACTTCAAATATTAATTTCTAAAAAATGAAACATAGGGTTTTGAGACTAAAGCCACAAGTTTTAAAGAAACCTCATTTGCTAATTGGTGTGTTCCTTAATATCGTTCAAACTAAGATCTCCTGATTATTAATCTCTTAGACCATAACTGAGGATCTTGTAATGAATTAACTTCATACTTAACATTTCAAAAGAGAGCATAATTTAGAATATGTATGCTTATATATATATATATATATATATATATATATATATATAAGCATACATATTCTAAATTATGCGATCTATATATATATAGAGAGAGAGAGAGAGAGAGAGAGAGAGAGAGAGAGAGAGAGAAATTTTTTTTTTAGCAAAGTTATATACCAAATCTCTAAATGATAAAGATGTACTAGATGATTGGAAGAATGTAGTATTAATATTTAAAAAAGGTGATAAAGAAAATATTAGAAATTACAGACCTATCAGTCTTTTATTAGTTTTATACAAAATTTTTACTAAGATAATTACAACTCATCTACAGAAAATACTGGATTTCCACCAATCAAGAGAACAAGCTGGATTTAAAAGTGGTTTTAGTACAGTAAATCATATCAAGGTATTGAGAGAAGTTATAGAAAGGACAAATGAATATGAGTTGCCATTATGCTTAGGATTTGTAGATTATGAAAAGGCATTTGATTTTATAAATATTTCTTCAGTGATTAAAGTATTGGATCATCAAGGTGTAAATCTAGGATATTGTCATATTTTAAAGAATATTTATAAAAATGCAACAGCAACAATTAGATTACATAATGATAGTAGGAAAATCAACATTGAAAAGGGTGTAAGACAGGGTGACTCCATATCTCCAAAACTTTTTACAACAGTGCTGCAAGAAGTATTTTGTGGATTAAAATGGGAAGCTAAAGGTGTGAAAGTAAATGGAGATTATTTAAGTCATTTAGATTTTGCAGATGATGTAGTTGTTTTTGCAAATAATGCTTTAGAGCTATAGGAAATGTTGCAGGAGTTATCAGATGAAAGTAGGAAAGTAGGACTAAAGATAAATATTAAAAAGACTAAAGTAATGTTTAATAGATTTTCTCGAAATATGAAAATAAAGATTGATTATGATGAGTTAGAAAAAGTTAACAGTTACAAATACCTTGGTCAGGTTATTAATACAGATGGAAACATAATGGATGAAATTAATCACAGAATTAAACTTGGTTGGAGTGCTTTTGGTAGAAATAACTTGATATTAAAAGGAAATATACCTATGTGTTTGAAAAGGAAGGTTTTTAATAAATGGGTTTTGCCAGTTCTTATTTATGGATCTGAGACTTGGACACTTAATAGAAGAGAAATACCGAGACTTTAGACCACTCAGTGAAGTATGGAGAGATGCATGTTGGGAGAAACAATAAGAGATTGAAAATGCAATGTATGGGTAAGAGAACAAACAAGTGTTACTGACCTCATTGAAAAAATTAAAAGACTGAAGTGGAGTCAGGCTGGACATATTGCTAGAAGAGATGATAATAGATGGACAATTGAAATTTTAAACTGGATTCCAAGAGATTGTAAATGACCCAGAAAGAGACCACATGTGAGATGGGTGGATGAAATAAGAAAGTGTGCAGGGGTGATGTGGAGAAGAGAAGCTAAAAATAGGAAAAGGTGGATTGAACTTGGAGAGACCATCATTCTGCAGTGGATTGACAATGGTTGATGATGATGATGTTGAAGCAATGGATCTGAAGTTTAATCCATGCTTCACAGCCTCCTATAAACTTAATTAATATTATAGACCTGAATTAAGTTTATAGTCCATTATCAGCAGGGTTTTGCATTAAAGCTAAAATTAATTATGCTTATTAAATTTGTATTGCATTTAAATATTTTGTTTTAAATAAATTCCATTCTAAGATTAGATTTCTGTTAATAAAAATTTCTTATAAAATTTATTAGTCAAACATATATATACATCAAGTGTATATATATGAGTTAATGCAAAATTCTGCTGAAATAAAATGCTTATATTATTCAAAGAAATAATATATTTTTTTGTTAAAATCTTGTTAAAATATGGCGTATGATTTATTTTGAGATAAGTCCACCAACATTTTCTAAAGCCCATTCAAGTTAAATTAAATATGGCCTTCTCTTTCTTTTTTAATTAGTAAAATTCAAAGTTTAAAGAAAGAAATTTAGAGTAAAAAAGTAAAAGTTATTTTTAGAAAATGTTACCTTGAAACAAAGGAGCGTGGGGGGCTTATCAAGGTCTAAGATCAAACAAACAATAGAGGGTATCTTACAAAAAAACGTATAAATAGGAGAGTGAACAAAAGACTTGATTATTCAGAGTTTTCTTGCTGGCATTCAGATTTTCCTTTGGAGATTGCATTCAGATTTTTCTTTGGAGAACTCTTTTAGATTTTGCTTTTGCTTGTTGAGATTTTATTCCAAAAAGTTATACAACTGTCATCTTCAAAATCACGGAGAAGTTTGAACATCCTACAAGCTAAAAGTCATATGAATTTGATGGATTCTACTATGCTTGGCTAGGCAAAAAGCTTTGCCTATCACCGAGTTTCCTAAATGTTATGTCCACATCCAAAATTAATACAATTACTAATCAGTTTTGTTTACACTTAACATTTATTTATACAATACATTTATTATAATTGATATGTGGCTGTACGTACCTTCGTTACAGCGGTTGTAAATTGTAAGTCTACCAAAAAGCATGTTGACACCATTACGGAAGTTCATAACTGAAAATGTTCATCCCACAGCTAATCTTTTGTGATGTCTCATAACTCAATACATAACACCCCTTTCTCCTTAGAATGAGGTCAATGTTGACATGAAGGGTGCTCCTTGTGTGGTTTTGGGGATGGTTGGCAGAAAGGTGCTGGGTTAGTGTTGTCTGTGGTTTCTGCTGCTACTAAAGGTAGTGTTTTTGAAACATCAATCAGTTCCTCTGCCAGGTTTGAGCTGGATTGGTCAGTGACAGTCACTCTTGCTCGCAATTGATCTATGTGTTGTGTTGCACCCCTGAGTCTGTCCGAACTTCATATGACAAGGGACCTGTTCACTGTTCTACTGTGGCAGAAACCCAAGGAGAGCCCCTACCGGTGGCTCATGCAAAAACTGCATCATCTGGTTGAAATTCACATATTCTCTGTGTATTTGGTGTGGCTCATGGGGCTCTATCCGGATGTATGAAATCCAAGCATGTACAAAGATGTCTGTTGAAAAGCATTTCAGCTGGGCTTAATCCTGCGGCTGTAGATGGTGTGACATGTTGAGTTAATAGATATCAAGCTAAATGCTGGTTCCAATTTCCACGTGTGTCACATCTCAGGCTCTCTTTTATTGACTGTACAGCCCTCTCTGCAAGACTGTTACTTGCCGAGTAGTAGGGTGCGACATTACTGACGAGGAATGTTGAGAATTCTGATGATGCGAATTGTGGTCTGTTATCAGATACCACACATTCTGATATACCGTGGGTGGAAAATAATTTTCGCACTGCTGCAACTGTTGCACTTGAAGTCATTGTTTGCATTCTCTGCACCTCTACCCACTTTGAGTATGCATCCACAACAATGAGGAGCATCTGTCCATCAATGGGGCCTGCAAAATCCAAGTGCAATCGAGACCATGGTGTCAATGGTGTCTTCCAGTGGTGTGTCAGAGCATGGGGACATGCATGCCTTATGACTTGGCAATACATGCATTTTCCCACAAGATGTTCTATGTCTTGGTCCATCAATAGCCACCATACATATGACCTTGCCAATGCCTTAGTTCTTACAATGCCTGAGTGACCCATGTGAAGTTCATTTAGGATGAATTTTTGTAGTGATGAAGGTATGATGACACGAGACCCCCACAGCAGACAATTCTTGTGTGTAGAGAGTTCATTATGTCTATTAAAAAAAGGTTGCAGTTTCATGTCTGTGGTTTTGTTTGGCCAAGTGGTGAGAATATAGCTTTTTACAGTTGTTAACAAACAATCTCTGCATGTTGCTTGTGCTAAACTCCAATTCTTCCAAAAACAGGACACCACCAAATTTAGGGCCTTCATCTTCGGTTGATGGAAGTGGACATCTGCTCAATGCATCTGCATTTGCAATCTTCCTTCCTGGTTTGTATTCCAGCTTAAAAGAATAAGCATTTAGTGTGTGTGCCCATCTTTGCATTCTGGGTGATAATATTATGGGTGTTGGCTTATCTGAAATAAATATGCCTAGCAGTGGTTGACGATCTGTACTTATTTTGAATTTGATTCCAAAGAGGAAATGATGGAAACATTTAACTCTGAATATTATCACCAAATCTTCACTGTCTATTTGTGCGTAGTTCCTTTCAGCTTTAGATAAGGTGCGTGAGGTGAAAGCAACTGGGGCAGTTGATCCATTGGGCAATCGTGTACTTAGCACAGCCCCCACTCCATATGGTGAAGCATCACATGTAATGTGGACCTCCTAGTTAGGATCGAATGGCACCAATACACTATTAGAGGTCAATGCCTCCTTAAGTTTTTAAATGTCTTTTCATGACTCATTGTCCAGGTCCATGTGATGTTTGTTTGCAGTAAGCGATGTAAGGGTTCAGCTATGACTGCTCGGCCCAGAAGAAATTATTGTAGAAGTTTAAGAGTCCTAGAAATGCTTTTAGTTCTCTTTTGTTCCTTGGGGATTGGGCATTTCTAATTGCATTCACTTGTCTTGGTGATGGGCGGAGGCCCTTATTATCAATTTTGTATCCCAGGAAATCCACACCGTGTGTAATTTTGCACATAAGTCACTCTTCGATGTGGCACAGATTAATATATCGTTGAAGTATGGATAAACTCCAGTGATGTCTCCCAGCAAGTTGTCTATGAGACATTGAAATATCCCAGGTGTCACACAGATTCCATATTGTAAGTGTTTCACACGAAAAGCTCCTTGATGAGTGATGATGGCTTGTATATTTGCTGATGCCTCATCGACTGGGAGTTGAAGATAAGCCTTGGCCAAATCTATTGCAAAAATAGAGCTAGGTGGAAGAGATGCCAAAAGGTGGTGGACTGCAGGTATCGGATATGGGTGATTCTGGAGGGCCTTGTTGACAGTCACCTTGTAGTCACTACATAATCTTACTTCTCCTGTAGGCTTGAGGATTGGTACTACCGGTGTGGTCCATATTGGGTTGTTCTCTGGCTCAATGATTCCTTCCCAGAGCAGTATCTGTAATGCAAGATCTACCTTATTTTTCATGGCAAGAGGTAATGGCTGGGCTCTCATTCTAATTGGAGAATAAGTTGGATCCACTGGCAGTGAAACAGCTGGCCCCTTATAAGTTCCTATTGATGGGTTGAACACTTGTGGATACTTGCTAATAACATCTTGGATGGATGGTTCAGTAATACTATGAACTCCTGATAGTGTAATACCCAGAGGTCTGAATCATTCATGGCCCAATAGACTTGTGCATGGGCTCTCTGCTAGCAACAATCATAAGTGGCATGTGTCTCCCATATTGTATAGGTGCTACACATTGCCCTTTAAATGCTATTGCATGATGTTGAAAGTCTCTTAGTATGATATCAACTGGTTGTAATTTAGGTATCAGTTCCTTACATACGTCCGTGAATGTATCATATGACATTATGGAATATTGTGACCCTGAGTCAACCTCCATTTTGCATTCTCTGCCGTACATTTATATATGTGCGATAGCTTTACGTGTTGAGCCATTGTGGTGCACTTCGTGGATGTGATCTACAACTTCATCTTCCAATTCAGTCACTGCCATGCACTGGTTAGGTGTCCTTGGAGTATTTCGTTGCTTTGCCCAGCAAACACACTGTAGGTGTCCCATTCTCTGACAGAAATGGCATTTGGTTCTTTTAAAAGGACATTCTGCTCGGTTATGCTGACCGCTGCATCCATCGCAATAAGTGGTTCTCGACCAAGGGGTTTTCATTGTTTCTTTTGCAGGCCGGTATTTGAGAGGGTGTTAGTGACTGCAGAGGATTATTACAGTGAACTGTTGGTCTGTTCCATTGAATAAGGTCTACAGTTGTTGTGGATGAGCTTGTGGCACGGATTTCATGCACCTGTATTGATGCTGCCTCCACAGCTAAGCTATGCTGGACAGCCATTTCCAAGGTTAAGTTTTCTTCTGTTAGCAGTTTGCGCTGTGTTGCCTCATCATGGACACCACAGACAAATTGATCCTGAAGATGCTCTGTAAATGAAGGTCCGAATTCACAACCCTCTGTCAGATGTCAGAGGTCTGCCAAGAATGAGCTCACACTTTCTCCTTCTCATTGCCAATGGCGATGAAATTGAAAGCGCTGGTATATGATGGATGGCTGTGGGTTAAAAAACTGTTTTATTATTTTAATGATGTCTTGGTATGATTTTTCCTGTGACAATGCTGAAGATATAAGGGAGCGCAGAATGCTTAATGTTTTTAAACCACACACAGCAAGGAGAGTTGCACACTTCCTGTCATCAGAATTTATATTATTCACTTTGCAAAAAAATCCACTTGCGACACATATGTATCCCACAGGTGCGGTGAATCGAAGTCGAATGACGCGAGAGATCCAATCGTAGCCATTACGTGGTATAAGTTGACAAATCTAAATTTTATCTGAACATTGTTTTTTTTGTTTAAGTGAGACAAATTGCACATTTATGTATGCTAGTTGACTTGTATATTTTTTTTATACAGCGTTGCTCTTGTTAGTTTTTGCACATTCATTTAACATCCCATCCTTGTCGCCAATATTTGTGTTATGTCCACATCCAAAATTAATACAATTACTAATCAGTTTTGTTTACACTTAACATTTATTTATACAATACATTTATTATATTTGATATGTGGCTGTACGTACCTTTTGTTACAGCAGTTGTAAATTGTAAGTCTACCAAAAAGCGTGATGACGCCATTATGGAAGTTCGTAACTGAAAATGTTCATCCTGCAGCTAATCTTTTGTGACATCTCATAACTAAATACATAACACTAAATACCATCCAAAATGCCATAGTATCCACCCAATAGTAATCTGAACTCTGAGCCGTGTCTGTAGGACTTTTCGTAAAAGCATGCTACTTATTTCCACTTTCCTTGTCCGGGAAAATACATATCGATGGACGGATCAAGCTACGCTCGTCGAGGGAACTTGACTAAGAAAAAAGGACAGTAATCGTACCTTTCCTCCATTGAACTATTTACTTTCTACTCTTTTTGGTAATACCTTTTAAATTGCATTATTGTATTATATTTTTGAGTATTATATTTTTGAATTGTTTTATTTAATGATATTTATAACATAATTATTTCTTTCGTCTAATCTTAGATATATATTATGTGATCATCTATCTATATATTTAACCCTTTTTCCTTCGCTATTCTTCATTACTAACATGTATAAATAATTTGTATTCCATTGCGGTCAAGTTTAAAAGTGAATTTTTGATTTAAAATCTCTTTCCAATTTTATTTATGTTTCTAAATTCCATACGAGTAAGTTCCCTTTGTTTTCCAACTTGATCTCCTCGATAACAGCTCTTTTGTCCGCCATTAGCTTATTACGTATATCTGATTTAGCTATATACATCTTAAATAATTTTTAAACTGTCTGTTTTTAGCGCAAAGCAATTAGAAAATGCTTTGCGAAAGATTTTTATTGTTGTACTTTATCGAGGAGATTCGAGTTGACAATTTTATTGAAATTGGGAAGAAAGAACTTAGACTACAAAAATATTATATCATTTAATCTGTTTTTATTGTCTAATTAGTTGTTCATTAATTCAGGGGAATAGCAGAGGCCATTAAATCATTATTAATATTTTAAAGTCATTAATTAAATACCTTATTTAACTAAAAAGCTTGAGTTTTTCTAATTTTATTGTAATGCTTTATTTTACTTTTCAATGATCCAGGCACGCAAAACACATATTACATAGTACTTTTACACACATTTAACTATTTAGCCCCATAGGTGTTCCCATCCATGTCTCCCTCTGATGCTAAGCTTTGTGGCCGGATGAGAAAATAATTTATGCGTGACTCAGGTAATGCTGTTGGTTCATAGTTAGCCTCGAGAATAGGCGAATAGGGCAGACGTCATAGTATTCTTGATTTAATATCTCGCGTATGGGTGGCCTCGAGGTACTTTTGCCTAGTATTCAAACTGGGTTAAACCAACATACATCATCTGACTGTCACAGTTAAATTTTTTTTTCCACATTCTGGCGACCATCGTGTGGCTATTTGAAATTTCCATACCCTGCAATGCCCTGTATAACATTTGTATGTGTGTATAATGTTTTTTCTTTTTTCTGTTTTAAATTAATGAATAATATATATGTAGAATTTTTTTTCTTTCGGATTTGTATGCATATATATAATGTTTTTTTAAATAACACGAAATAATTGTTAGTTATACATAAAATTTTTTGCTTCAAGTTTGTTGCCACGCGACGAATGTCATTTTTTAAATTAAAAAGTAGTACCCTGAGAAGTTTGTTTTAGTCTAACATATTTATATAAAAATATATGTATAATTTTTCCGAGTTTTGGTTCCTAATGTGAGCCAAATGTCATTTTTTTAAAATTAATTAAAAAGTTAAATGTGTCATAAAGTAAAAAAATTTTTTCCCGAGTTTTAAATTGCTAAAATGAATATTTTACATTTAGAAAAGTTAACACTCCGTTAGTTTTTTTTTTTTTTAGTGAATAGATAATGAGAATAAATATCAGAGTTATAACAAGATTTTTTTTTCCGACTGAGTAGTTTTGTCGTGGCCAGTTACCATATTGTTTTTGTCGTATAAAGTATATAGTTTCGATGAGGGGGAAGTGTCAAATACATACCCACCCACCCTCCCTTTAAATAGCTTTCGTACATTATGTTATTTAGTATTGCTTAAATATGGGAAGTTTTGATATAATAAAGTTTTGTCGATATATAGTGTATATTTGGTAGTGTTAATATTTTAGTAAAAATTACAAATAGATCTTAGAACTTTTTTCCGTTTGTATAAATTTTTGTAAAGATCTAATAGATAACATTTTTTCCGTAATAGAAATTTTTTCTAAGATCAAAAAGTTTGATAAGTTCAAACTAACACGTGTCAACGTACGGTGTCAGCAAAGATTTTTTTCACTTTCTCTGCGTTCGTTTCTTTAAATCAATAATTTTTATCATGCAAATTTTTTTTTCACTTTTAAATATTTTGCAGTTACGTTTCCTCGCAAATATATATAAAATAAGTTTTGTTTTAATAATAGCAAACTTAATTTTCTACTTTATAAAAAGTAAATGTGTTATGTTCGTTTTAATAAAGATATGTATATATAAGATATATTTTTGTATAACATATATGTCAGCCACCTTTAGTTAAGATTTTTTTTTCTTAATTCGGATTATGCTATTGAATCATTTATTGAGTAACCGTTAGGTGAAGCCCTTGTTTTTTAGTGATCGTTTTTGGTGAAGACCCCCTTAGTAACCATTTAGGTGAAGACCCCTTACACTTTAGAGTTTAGAGTTGCTGAGTAGCCTGAAATAATAGGTCTATGTCTGCAATCATTGCTTCCTTGTCATATTTGTGACCAGCGTTTACTAGCCTGAAATAATAGGAGTATGCGGTCTGCAATATGACATCTTTCTAATAAAATCATGTACATGATAAGAAAAAAATATTTGTATAGGTATATCTGTTTGTATATTTATATGTAGTCATATATATGCTTATTTAGTGAAGTATATATTCATATATATGGGTGTATACGGTATACACTTTGTTATAGTTCGGTAAAACCCGTTTTTATATAAATGTTTTTTGAAACAGTTTTTGATCTCAATGCGTGATTCTGTAAAATTGCTTGATAATTGTTAATCTATTTTGGGTTGTGACCAAAATGGTAGTTGGTTTCGATCCCAGGTTCATAATTCGGAGTGGCGGTTATCATAGGATTTTATTTTTATTTTTAATTTTTTTTGTATTATATATTTTGTTTTGTTAATCATACCTTAGGCTGTTTAAATTGATTTTTTTTGTGTCATGACCGAAACGGTAGCATGGTTTCGAACCCAGGTCAGACATGTTACTTTACTTAGTTGTTATACTTCTTAGACTTAATTAATATTGTCATTTAAAATAGCATTTACTTATTCATGCAGAGATTTTTTTTGAAAGTGAAGTGAAAGTCAAAATAAATTTTAATCGCATTTAAACTTTATAAACGTTATCAATGTGTGCTTGGATCATTATCCATTAATATGTATATTTGATATGGCCATTGTCTTGTCGACTGGTGCCCTTGTCAAATAAATTTGTCGGCAAGTGCAATCTCTCATATCGGATTACAAATAAACAAACCATAGGAGGTAGATGATCAAAATAACAATGTATGCTTAGTGAGCCAAAATAATTTTAAACATGACATGTATATTTTTGCTCACCTTTATATATATATTAATGTAAATGCATTTTTTAGTTGTTTCAGGTGTCAGAGAAAGCCAGGTCAAGCTGTAAGTGTATTATTTTAATTATATTGAGACAACATAGTAGTGACATTTTAATGAAATATAAAAATAAATAAAGTAAAGTGAGGAGAATAGTATGTAGTATAAATACTAAAAACAGACACGGCAGGATTTTATACATTTTTTTTTCATGTACAAACAGATACATATAGGCATAGGTTTAAGATAGGACCTCGTGAGGTAGGCAAAGTTAATTTCTGAAACCATATAAAGAAAACAGATAGTTGGAACTTAGAATACTGACTTAGTTTAGAAAGAACTAAATTTTTTTTATATACAGAAGGATATGGTTCCTAGATGCAGGTGATAAATATATGTATCTAGATTGTTTATAAAAGACAAATACATTTAGAAATAAGGTGTGTTTGTTGTCTAGAAAAATAGCCAATAGTAGGCAAAAATGGAGGAACAGAAGAGAGGTGAAGTTTATAGGTCAATATGTACTCATAATGATCAAGAGTATAACTTGGAAGCTCTCATCAAAGAAATGAGGAAAGAAACGAAAATGATGATGACCATGTTCCAAGAAGTTATAAAAATTACATCACAAAGATTGGACCGTTTGGAGGCACATATGGAACTACATCAAGAACAGAGTATTGTGACAGAAGCATCACCAGAAGATGGTACTCAAATACAAGACAACACTGATATGAAATCCTCGAGTGATTATGAAACAGGCGAAGCCACTCACCAGTTGGATTTCTCTGGACAAATGAATGAGGATAGTAAAAAAAAAACGATCAACATCTGTTGAACCAAATCCAGGTGCAACAAGGCAGTGAAATCTTTACTGCGACAGTAATCAATACTATAACCCCTGTGGCAAAGATTAGCAACATAAAATGTTTTAGAGAAGAACTGGTGGGAATCCTAGACACCACCTA
The DNA here is from genome assembly GCA_028023455.1 of Epiperipatus broadwayi. Taxonomy (NCBI): domain Eukaryota; kingdom Metazoa; phylum Onychophora; class Udeonychophora; order Euonychophora; family Peripatidae; genus Epiperipatus; species Epiperipatus broadwayi. The sequence continues at coordinate 1,561,418 of JAQFVV010000196.1, read as the reverse complement.
GATAGCTTGAAAATCTGTCTCAAAGTCCAGAACATGACTGAGCAAGAAAAGAAGGCAATGGAAGAATTAAGATGGGCAGTGCGGCATCGGAAGACAAAACAAAACTGCCAATATCAATTCAGGCAAAGGAAGCAAGTGTGGCTAAGAGACCTTAGGCCAAGTAGTAAGCGTGAAGGAAAGTTAAAAAGTTTTTTCCGATATATAAAGGCCCTCACGCATTAAAAAAGAAGTGTGGAATAAGTGTTTTGTTTTGGAAAAATAATCTCAGCCTAAAAAGAGAGTATAATATTAGAAACAGAAACTTAAAACCTTATGTACCACCAGACCCCAGAAAATTTAGAAAGTAAAAAGATAAATATAACTTGTTAGACTAAAAACAACACGGACTTGATTTAAAATACTAGGAGATTGAATTATGGATGAACCATTAGTTATATAGTAAAAGAAAGAAAGATTCTTAATCAGTAACAAATTAAATATTACAGCAAATAAAGAGTGGGCTTGAACTCACCTGGCACAAATTTTTTACCTCTGACCTTAAGCAACAGCATTTTTTTTAACATTTTTTTTTGCTCACTAACTATTGGAAAATGAAGCAATGGATCTGAAGTCCGATCCATGCTTCACAGCTTCCTATAAACTTAATTAATATTATAGACCTGAATTAAGTTTATAGTCCAATATCAGCAGGGTTTTGCATTAAAGCTAAAATTAATTTTGCTTATTAAATTTGTATTGCATTTAAATATTTTGTTTTAAATAAATTCCATTCTAAGATTAGATTTCTGTTAATAAAAATTACTTTTAAATCTATTAGTCAAACATATATATACGTCAAGCGTATATATATGAGTTAATGCAAAATTCTGCTGAAATAAAATGCTTATATTATTAAAAGAAATAATATATTTTTTTGTTAAAATCTTGTTAAAATATGGCATATGATTTATTTTGAGATAAGCCCACCAACATTTTCTAAAGGAATGTATGTTTTAATTAGTGAACCCATTCAAGTTAAATTAAAGATGGCCTTCTCTTTCTTTTTTAATTAGTAAAATTCAAAGTTTAAAGAAAGAAATTTAGAGTAAAAAAGTAAAAGTTATTTTTAGAAAATGTTACCTTGAAACAAAGGAGTGTGGGGGGCTTATCAAGATCTAAGATCATACAAACAATAGAGGGTAGCTCACAAAAAAATGTATAAATAGGAGAATGAACAAAAGACTTGATTATTCAGAGTTTTCTTGCTGGCATTCAGATTTCTCTTTGGAGAACTCTTTCAGATTTTGCTTTTTCTTGTTGAGATTTTATTCCAAAAAGTTATACAACTGTCGTCTTCAAAATCACGAAGAAGTTTGAACATGCTACAAGCTAAAAGTCATATGAATTGATGGATTCTACTATGCTTGGCTAGGCAAAAAGCTTTGCCTATCACTGAGGTTCCTAAATACCATCAAAATGCCATATCCTCCTAATAGTAATCTGAACATTTTTCCATGTCTGTAGTTCTTTTCGTAAAAGCATGCTACTTATTTCCACTTTCCTTGTCTGGGCAAATACATATCAATGGATGGATCAAGCTACGCTTGTTGAGGGAACATGACCAAGAAAAAAGGATGGTAATCATATCTCTCCTCCATTGAACTATTTACTTTCTACCCTTTTTGGTAATACCTTTTAAATTGCATTATTGTATTATATTTTTGAATTGTTTTATTTAATGATATTTATAACATAATTATTTCTTTCGCCTAATCTTAGATATATATTGTGTGATCATCTATCTATATATTTAACCCTTTTTCCTTACTAACATGTATAAATAATTTGTATTCCATTGCGGTCAAGTTTAAAAGTTAATTTTTCATTTAAAATCTCTTTCCAATTTTATTTATGTTTCTAAATTCCATACGAGTAAGTTTTCTTTGTTTGCCAACTTGATCTCCTTGATAATGCCACTTTTGTCCACCATTAGCTTATTACGTATATCTGATTTAGCTATATACGTCTTAAATAATTTTTAAACTGTCTGTTTTTAGCGCAAAGCAATTAGAAAATGCTTTGCGAAAGATTTTTATTGTTGTACTTTATCGAGGAGATTCGAGTTGACAATTTTATTGAAATTGGGAAGAAAGAACTTAGACCACAAAAATATATCATTTAATCTGTTTTTATTGTCTAATTGGTTGTTCATTAATTCAGGGGAATAGTGGAGGCCATTAAATCATTATTAATATTTTAAAGTCATTAATTAAATACCTTATTTAACTAAAAAGCTTGAGTTTTTTTAATTTTATTGTAATGCTTTATTTTACTTTTCAATGATCCAAGCACGCAAAACACATATTTCATAGTACTTTTATACACATTTAACTATTTAGCCCCATAGGTGTTCCCATCCATGTTGCCCTCTGATGCTAAGCTTTGTGGCCAGATGAGAAAATAATTTATGCATGTCTAAGGTAATGCTGTTGGTTCATAGTTAGCCTCGATAATAGGCGAATAGGGCAGAGGTCATAGTATTCTTGATTTAATATCTCACATATGGGTGGCCTTGAGGTACTTTCGCCTAGTATTTGAACTGGGTTAAACCAACATACATCATCTGACTGTCACAATATATATATAAAAGGAAGTGTGGCTTGTATAGTGTGAGAATATCAATACTTATTTAATTTTTTTTGGTTATAAGGTTAATGTGACATAGTCCTTGAAAACATGTCTATGAGTTCAAATATCTGATTTCCATAGACTACTATTATTAACCTTTTAATTGTATTTTTGCATTTTGCTTAATTTTAAAGAACAAGTGGTCTTCAAGAAATGAATATATCCCAATAGATCTGGGTAAGTAATGTTAGGAATATGAAGGAGTTTGAAGTCAAGTGAAAAACTTATAAAGAAACAGATGTTGTACTTTGTTGTATTATTATTATTATTATTATTATTATTATTATTATTATTATTATTATTATTATTATTATTATTATTATTATTATTATTATTATTATTATTATTATTATTATTATTATTATTATTATTATTATTATTATTATTATTATTATTATTATTATTATTATTATTATTATTATTATTATTATTATTATTATTATTATTATTATTATTATTATTATTATCATTCAAAAAAAAAGAACAAGAAGGTAAATATTCAATCAGAAATAAAAGATATACTACTTGTTTGTCTAAAAGTAACTTTGTGATTCATTTTCTTTTTAATCACTTATCAGTACACAGGGATATTGTGCTATTGGTTATTGTTAACTTAATCATTTTCCTTGAGAACATCTGAATGCTAACAATTGCTTGGTACATTGTCTCACATTAGTAAATTTAGATATGCTACCTTAATTATCTTTAGTTAGCCATTTGAAAATATGAAGTAGATTCAATAAAATATTCCCTTTGTTTATATTTTATATTTAGCACAAATCATGTCTCATAAGTTATTTTGTGTAAATCTCTGAGAATAGGCTATTTGGAACTTTGAAAGAGAGTCTATGATTAAACCTATTTTTTTTACATATCTTGAATTCAAAAAGCTAGCTCATTACATATTAACTTTAGAGCTTACACCATGTACCATTACATTTAGGATCCCAAATCTGTGGGGCATAAGAAATCCTTCACTGAATAAGACCACATGCAGACATCCTTTATACCAATACAACACATAGATGTTAGTACTTACCATTGATATGTATAATTATTATAAATATATTTATTTATACACATTTCTATCTTGATTAGTCAGATATGGTTTTTTTTAAAATTATCTATACATACATACATACATACATTTTCCAGATTGACAAAAAAGAAAAAAACAGTATAATAAATATTTCTATCCACACAAAAATATATTAGTATATATTTTATACATAAGAAGAACTATATATTTAATAAATATATACAATATTTTTCACACTTTCACATAAATAATTAATAAACATCACATGATCACTATTTCTTAAAACCAATCCTGCCTAATAAGATAGTGGTGGCTATGATTATTAAAGAACCATGTACACCAAAATATATGGGAATGAACTGAGTTCAGACCTATGTGATTATATAAGCTGATGAGCTTGGATTGGAACTATCATAGTGTTTTCAATTTAAGACTCATAGTTTTGTAGTTAAGTAGAGATAAAAGGTGGCTGCTGGAGGGTTACATTAGATCCTAAGATCTAACTGTAGTGCTCTCAGATCCAAGGCTCCTCACCGATGAAGGCCACAAGCCAGAAACTAGTCTGGGGATAATGGATGAGTAGGCACTAGATAGGGTTTTTATACACAAGCCTTCTGGCATCCATTGATTTTTTTGGCTTGCACTGAGTGACAATACGTATAGAGGATTTTGCCTGTTTAAAATAATTAATATTTGTCTTACATAAATGCTGTCTTCTAACTCCTGAATTATGAATGATGTAAGATAATGATTAGTTTATTTATAGAATTGACAATTATGATAACATTTAAGGCATTGGTGTCCAATTTTTAACTTGACTTGAGCCAATTTAGAATATAAAAATTCGAGTTAAGCCACAAATTTTAATATGAAGTATGATATTGCATCTTTGCTAGTGTATTTATACTTTGGCATATATGCTATTATATCTAAAGTTATGCAGTTTTTTTATACATTCATTTATTCTGAATCTAAACTGATTTTAAAAAAATCATTTTGAAAAACATTTTTACAAAGGTAGCAGGGGTTTAACCAATGAAATTTTTTTTAAGAGTGGACATTTTTTCTCATTTATAAGTGACCAAAATCTGTTGCTATGCTCGTTTTTAATTGTACATTAGATAGAAAATCAAGTATTTCCATTTCTAAATTATAAAAATTAGAAAATATAATTTTAAAATTATATTTAAGTTCAGTGAGATTTTCAAAATATTTTTCTATTTCGATTTTTTTCTATTTCTTAATGATTAAAGTTTTTATTTGGGATATCCACAAATAAAAATTTGACTTAAATGTTTTTATACTTCTTATTAATTTGTTAATAGTTTTTTGCTTCTCCTGAAGTTTTTGTTATGTCTGTAAGAAATGCTAAATTAGATATCCAGCTATAATCATTAAGTTCTTCATTAGTTCTAAAAATTGTTATATGACTTTCTCCTTTGCTAAGCCATCAAATTTCAGAATGTAGCATTAAAAGTCCATAATCAGCATCAATTTTATCAGTCAATGAATAATTGGCTCTGAAGTGATTTGGCATAAGCAGAATTTACAATTTTTAAAACTCATAATGTGATCATAATGCAGTACTTTTGTACATAATGCTTGTTGATATATAATGCAGTGATTGTGAAAAAGTTTGGAAACTCAGCATCTTTCTTATATAATGTGATGAAGCCAACACCAGAATCAATCATGGCAGGTGCACTGTGTGTTGTTATGAACACAAGTTTTTGTGAATTGGCAGAGTATGTTCTGTTCATGTGTATTTTCTTTTAATGGCCAAAATTGAGAGTATATCTTCTTTTATTGAGAAATAGTTAAAAACCATCCTTATAAAAATATTTACTTCATTTACATTGCAGAGATCTGTTGATTCAACATACTATAAACTTAGAAAAATGCATTTTTGTAAATGTTCTGATAATTTCAGACATTGCTTTTATTCTAGAATTGACTGAATTTCTGAATAATTAAATTTCTTGGATTGCTGATATAATTTCATTTTTATTTTTAAATTCTTGAAATAATATCTCTGATGCAGTGAGCATTGCTTTTTAAATTATTTTGCCACTGAGCATTGAAAGTCTAAGTACAACCTTAAATGATGCAATTGTAGCAGCTTTCATTTTATTCACGTTATGATGTTCATTAATTGTTGGACAATTAATGTAGTTTTCAATACTTTCACTCTAGATTTTCTTAAATTGCTATTAAAAGAATATACAGCATCATATTTTTTATGAATAGTTCCCAAAGCAACTATTGAACTACAAATCAAACAATTTTTTTTTATGAGTCAAAGCGTCAGCCAGAAAGCAAACCCCAGGACAACTGCTTGTAAGGCAGCTGTGGTAATCACTCGGCCACCAACACTTTTTGTTCTTAAAAATAAATTAAAAAAATATTTATCTCCCCATTATTCATGAAAACGGTATTTGTATATACATTTTTACCTTTTCTCTGACTCATATGCAGACATAATTAGTGTAACTGCAAAATAGTAATTAATATATTAATAATTAATATATATTGAACAAGCATATATTTTTATACCTGGAAGAAATCATCAGTCAGTTATCATACAACTTACAAAAATCACTTTGTGCAAAGAAGTATTACAAAAAACTCAACTAGCTGCTATCTCAGTAAAGGTGCGTGCTCAATTAGCTTGAAAGGCTGATATTGGAATGAAATAGAATTCTATATTGTATTTTAATGGTATGAAAGTAGAGTTTCTTGGAATCATTGCTTCATAAATTTCACATCATTCATAAAGTGAGCCACACTAAAAGATTGTTGCAAGCCATTTGTATCGCATGAGTTAAGTTTTGGGCATTTCTGATTTAAGAAAATTTTAGTTTCATTACTAATTAAATATAAAGTGACTTAATACTTTAAATACTTGAAACATTTTTCTACAGGCTTATGATTTTTCTTTCAAAATAGCCAACCCAACTAATCTAATATTGACTGTTAAATGGGTGGCTAATTATTTTTATGTAGAAAGTAAAATAAGGATGAAAAAAACACTCAAAACACACTCAGATAATCAGTACTGTCTTCTTCTACACACCCATCCTACTGGACAATGAGAATAACATTTTAAAAATATTTGAGTGAGTGTTGATATGGATGAGTGGATAACAGAAAACACCATGTAATACATATATTTAAGTATATTTATTTATGACACAATTTAATAAATTAAAAGAGAACTAACAAGAATTTATCTGATTCAATGCTTGCTGAATGTGCAAGATGAGAAAATAATTGATTGATTGAGAAATTATTCATGAAGACATTCATATATCTTGGCATGTGCAAACATTTATGAATTCAAATTTATAAATGTTTAGTTGTTTTAATATTTTGTCAAATTGTGAGTTATTGAAACCATGCATAATGAGTCATAGACATCAGAATACTATAATGTTTTGTTTAATGTTAGATATAAAATTTTAAAATTAATATGTGTCAAATATATCTATAATATTTTTGCAGGATAATCTCCATTCTTAACTGCTAATCTTTAGCAAATATCACAAATATAAAATAATGGAAAAGGGCATTGGTTGAATAATGTTGAGCTTGGTTTAATTGAAGAATAATGATTTGTTGAAAGGTATTTTAGGAATTGTTATCATGTTTTTTCTCCAATACCTCCAATATATTTTGTAGATTTGGAGAAAATATTTAAAATTCAGAAGTGAGATTGATTATAGTTTCTAAAACATATATATAATATTTCCTTATTTATCTGAATAAAGATAAAAATGTTTAAACAAAACTGAAATTCTAATATGTGATCATCATCAGTGATACCCTATTATTTCTTTAATACAGTTCAGTTTAATATTTTATTTTCCAAAACAAATTTTAAAATGTAAATATCACTAAAAAGAAAAGTATTTCGATGATCACATCTTTGAGAGATTCACCTCGAACGGATACAATGATAACGTTTTTTGTTTGTCAGTCGAAAATCAAATCAAAATTCTTGCTCACCTATAAAGTGCTATTGATCTCACCTCTCATTTTATACTGAGTTTCATTTTTCATTTTCTAACAATTATCTTTAAAAAAGGCCAAAAGATCATATTGAAGAACTCCAATATTATGCTTCTGTATCATAAATGATGCTCATTCATCAAGATACATATATGTCTGTGAATATAATTTTTCTTTTCGTAAAATTAAATTAAAATCAAGACTTTTTTTTTCAAAACTAAGTTTGAACTTTATATCCTTTTACAAAATATGCTTGTCGTCTAACAAGAGAAAGAAGTTTGTGATATACATTAGTTCTGCCTGGATAATCCTACAACTGTTTTGTTTAATGATTTGGAAAGATATTTTTTTCCAGCACCAAGAAAAAAATAATATAGTGAAGATTAAAAGCAGCTTTCAATATTGTTCCAAATCTGAGATACGATTGCAGCAGGAAACGGCTGGCCATTGATTGAAAACACCAATCTCAGATTTTGAAAAGTCATCAATTATGATTTTTTTTTTAAAAAAAAATGTTAAGAATAAAACATAAATTTAATTGAATGTTTGAAAGTTTGATTCAAAAATGAAGTTATATCTCTATTATTATTGTTTTCTATATAGTCGTAGTAATAATAATTAGCTTTTGTTTTAATAACAATGTATATATAAGTGTACGGAATGGTATTTGTGTTAATGAAGATGTAAAAATATTCATTAATAAGCTTCGTTATATATACGGACAGTACATTTTTTTTCGGTTAATTTGAAATCTGAAAAAAGACACATTATTAAATAATGGGGTCAGATTCTCATATGAATAATGTTATTATAATTTAATTGAAACTATAGTGCATTCAATGGCAGAACTACAAAAAGTGACAATGAGTAAAAGTTTCCACCAACTTCAAAATTGCAAATTTTTGTTCTTATTCCTTTAATTTAAATTTTTTTAAGAATAAGCACTCTTTTCTAACACGTTACTGTAAAGTTTGAATATTAGCTACCCAGTTGTACATATATTAACTAATTATTGGCTAATTAGAATAAGATCACATTATTGTTTCAAAATTGCTGAATACTGGTTTTTTTTTTTTTAAAAAAAAATAAAACAATAAAATAATTCCAAAAGTGAAACTGAAAAATAAACAGTTGTTCATGAATTCTTTGCTGATGTTATATACTATTATAATGGTACTTTATTATTTTTCTTGCTATGATGTATTACCCCAAAGATGTACTACTCCAATCTTCTGATCTTTAAGATAACATCTCCTAGTGATTTATGGACAAAATTAATCGCTAAAATTTGTCTGCAGATCATGGTGAGGCATTACCTTAAAGATTGAAAGATTAGAGTAGCATGTCTTCAGGATAATACATCATAGCAATAAAAATACTAAAGAAGATAGCAAGAAAAATACTAAAGAAGCCATACAGTAACATGCTGAAATGTTAGTTTGCTCAGACTAGCACATATATTCTGATCCTTTAGATCTGCAAACTATCGGATTCCCCACCCACACATCCCAGTGCTACATGCTAAAAGCTTGGTTTGCTCATACAAGTGCATGTATTGACTGATCCTGTAAATATGCACACCATCAGTTCCTCTCTCCTCTGCACATGCTAGTGCTCCATGCTGAAATGTCTAATGTAATTATAAATTGTAATTTAGAAAATGTTATTGGTTCGTAAATTGTGGTACATGCTGAAATGTATAATGTAATTAAAAATGTAATTTATAAAATAGTGTTGGTTCGTAAATTTTTATAAAATATTTGTAAAAATTGTTGGAGAACAGAAAGCAAAAAATTATTGGCCTGGTAACATTACATGTCAAAATAAAACCTGTCATACATTGCAAATGGTGCCACCATAAAAAATGTCTTAAAAGGTACTATATAAAATTATAAAATGTTTTTTTTGTAGTGAAAATAAGGATAATTTATAAGTAAAATGTAAAAGAAACAAGTATTAAATATATATGGAAATGCGTACAATTTTTTTTAAAAATAATACCACAAATATCACTACAGAATAAAAAATAACCTGTAATGGTGAGATATAAAAATGTACTATATTTAATTATTAAGAAACAAAATGAAAAGTACTTACAAATAGCAGAGGTGGAAAATTACTATAATATCAAACTGATAGTTAAAAATTCACTCTATATAGTAATATAATGCCAATATTAAATATGAAATATATGAAAATATTCTTAATATAATCAAAAAAGTCATTGTGTTTACACTGATAGCAAAACCACAAAAGACAGAGAAATGACAAAATTTCACATAGATCTCTCAACTTTTTAAATCTCGCAGGTCATCACAATAAAAAAATCACCATTTCCATGGATTAGTCATGACAGTGTCTTTGTTGCCATGACATCATTGATCTAATCTTCAATGAAATCTTACCAGCAGAAAACATGTTAAGTGTAATACGTCATAGTTTAAAAAATACTAAAGTATCTTGTAATATAAAGTAAAATGTTATAATTCACTAAAAAAAATACTGAAAAAAAATTGTCTAATTAATAATATACTTTTATTTAAAATTCATCCTTCTTAGTCAAAACAAGGGTAAAAAATATTTTTCTTATATAATATATTTAAAAAAAAAATCGTATTTATACTATTGCAGATTCTAATCTCTGCCCCTTATATCATGAACCTTTAAATATTGCTTAATTTACCAGTAATTACAATACTGAGCATGATAAAACAGAGATACTATTTTTATACAGAGTATTAACAAATAAATACTCTATATACAATACAATATAATTAATTCAAACATACCAATACCAAGATTAGCTGTTTAACCATATTAGATAATTAACCATATATAAAAATATCTATTTTTTTAAAAAATTGTAATTTTGATATAACAAATGAAATATAAAATGTAAATGATTTAGAAAATAATTTACAAATAATAAGCAAAATGTTTTGAAGAACAATGTACACTTATATCTCAGATAGAAGTAAAAAGTATTACAAAAATTGGAATAGTAAGCAAAATAGCTATAGACAAAGTTAATTTAACAATATTTCAAAATGGATAGCCAGAAAAAAAAAATACAACTAAATAATTTGTATTGAAAATTTAAAGTATTATACATATTAATAAGAAAATCAAATCAAGCAACTTATAAGGTTATCATCAGTATAATTAATCTTTTTATCTTCTATTATCGCTGATACAACTTCCCATTTTATTAACTCTCGTGTATCCTTTTTTAATGAACAAAATATTATTTCATCTTTATATATACTTTTCTAAACCACTTTATTGTCCAATTCAAACTCTTTTCTTTTAATTGCTATGATTTCTAGAAATATTGCTTTTAATTTGGAATAATTTTGTTATACTTTCTATTTTTTTTTTTCATACAGATGGACTTTTGATATAAGCCAGAGATCCTATCAAATGTAATATTAATATCCCTCTGATATTATACTAATGAGTACAAAGATCTTCATCTTCTATCAATTATTTGTTTCACAACAAGTCATTAATTTGGCAGTACATTAATTAAAGGGACATGTACATTTATTATTGACTTGTTAAAACAAACATTTATTAAAAGTATTTTATAAATTATCCTGTTTCCTAATGGTGATCATTTTTGATACCAAAAGCAGTCAATGCAATTGGAGAGTATTTCTTTCCATTTCAAACCAAGAATAATAGAAATTTAAAATAGTAGCAACTCTCTCCATACAGTAGTGTCATGCCATAGTAATCAATGAATGCTAAAAAGTATGTGCATTAAAGTTCCTGTGTAGTACATATTCGTCCAATATCCCCAGATTAATTTTTAGCTTGTGGATTTCATCAGTGAGAAGCTTTCTAGCACTTATTGATTATTATAGATTGCATTAGGTGGCACTACTGTGTGGAGAAAGTTGCTACTGTTTTAACAGCTTGTGCAAGCATAAGAAATAATGATGTTTAATAGTTAATAATAGACATATTTCCAATGTCTTTTTAATTAAAATCAGATCAGTTAGGCTATAGTTTTTTTCTAATTCTATTTAATGTTCTGTTGAGTATTGACTCATGTCCATAACTTTTCTATTAAACATTCGTTTGAATCTAAAAAGTTTCATGCAGATAATTTCTCTGGAAACTCATACTTTAAAGCTAACTTCAGTATTTAATTATTTCGTTGGTATTTATTATAAATTATAGGCTTTTTTTCTGACTGAAGGAGTTTTTTTTATATTTCAATCCTATTCCTTTAAAAATGGCATTAGTCAGATCCTTCTAACTACAAATTGATAAAACGAGCTTATATTTTACAGGAGAATGATATTTAGAAAATCATTCTGACATTGATATTTTATTTCTGTATTTTTTACTTAAATAACTACCAACTAAAATATTTGGGTGGGTTCAAAAAGTTGTTTTGAATATTCATAAATCTTTAACCAACTCCTCCATAAATTACTTATTAATATCATTGCGTATAATCTGCCATTCGAATTTAAAAAAATTCAAAATGCATGACAGAGAATTTTTAAGTCAACCCAACATCATCTGATGCTTCTAGATTACTACAATATTTGCTATTTCACTTCTATCTGCTGCAAATTTGAGTAATCAGTGGTTTGTCAGATATTAGTGCCTACAGTTAGAATAGAATTGGAGCTACTAATATATATATATATTTCTTGATCTGTTGTGATATTTACATAACTATTAAACTGGGTGGGAGAAAATGCTATGGTTATCTAATTTAAAATCTTGATTTTAATTCCGACTGCACTTTCAATAGTAGACACCAATGGTACCTATAACAAGGCAGAGGCTATACAAAGTATAACCTACAATCACATTTCCAGGCTATGGCACTCCTCAGATGCTAAAATCAAAGCCATGCTATCCAAAGCACTTTATTTATTTTGAGACTTAACCTCAGATGCCAGCTAACCACAGGTTATATAGTCAGCATGCCCAGATGACAGGTATATGATAGATTTCTTGATATATCCTCAAGCTAGCTCCTTTTCTCAATTGTGAGAGCAAATATTTAACATACTTGCCCAATACTTATAATTAACTATAACTTAATCTAATAGTGTCACAGTTATAAGATAGAGAATCGACCAGACAATAATTAAATAAACAAATAATTTATTTATATATATTCATAATTAAAATACTTTACAATAAAATTTTAAATACACACACACACAAATTTAAATTACAACATAATAAAAATTTATGGAGATACTTAAAGATTACTGTAGCTATAGTTATTAAAGTTTCATTAAAGTATTTCATTCAACTAAATGTTTAAATCTTTTAAATGGGATAATGTGGATTATATTTACCTAGGATTTGTCTTTTCGGATAACATGTTATGCTCACATGGAGACAGTTTCTTGCTTTTTCCTGATTTACCAATCACCAACCGGTTGGCCTTTTCTTTTCCATAGATGGTTTGGCTTCTTATTGATTTTACACTTTTCAATAAAGCTGAGAGATTTTCCATAGTTTACAGATCATGAGGTAAGGATGAGTTTTAGATGGAAGGCATCTGATGGTATGAAGGACTGGGATCGAAGGCTAGCTGCACACTTCAATTGTTGTCTAGCACTGCATGCTGTTAGGTTGCCCTTCAAAAATATAAGTATAGGCACCCACATTCTGTAGACACTAATGGTTTTTGCCATCTTCTCTTCTTTGAAAGTTTTATATGACAGCAATATTGAATAATAATGAATATAGACTATACAAAAAATAGTAATATAATATAATAATAATTTGAATGAATGAATCTCTCAAAGTCCTTTTATATCCTTTTTTCTCATTGTTTCTATTTATCATTATTCAATCTGGTTTAATTAAATTTTATATTTCATTAATTAAATTTGTATTCTTCTTAATCTTCTTGCTTAGATTAATCTAAGATTTGATAAGATAATGTTTACAGTCTTTTCTTTTGTTTCTTTAATTTGTGCAATGGGAGTTATTATTTCTTTTTTTCTTTATTAGTCAAATAATCTCTTAAATGAATTTAAATTTAGAAGTTTTCTTTTTTATAAATTATATGTTTTAGTTCAGTTTCATTTTTACATTTTCCTTTTTTTTATATTTAAATTTATAAAAAGGAAGAGCTAGTTTCAACTTTTTACCTAAAATTAACTCCCCCCTTTCCTACTTGCTCTTTAATATTAAAACTTTCTTTTATTTTTTTAAATAACAAGATGATGCAATACTTTATTTTTGCAAGTTTGCATCTAAAAAACACCTTTTCAAATATAATTTATATTCCATATTTATTATGACTTAATCATTTCTTTTAAAATTAATTTGATAATTTATTAATAGATGATTTTACCTGTAATGCAGAATATATGCATTCTCAAACCATACATTCATTGGAAATACACTATATTACCAGGTTGATTAAGATTTCAAGCTATATCTTGATTGTAAAAAAAGAAGTTAAAGATGACTGTTGAATGGATAATTGCATTGGTTTCAGTGTTGAACTTCAATTTTTCATTAATAAAGGCAAAGTTAGAAAACATATTAGAGATGGAGATTAAAATGCACTACCAGCTTGTAAATTATTGAAATCTTATCTGGCCACTCTTGTCTTTTAAATAAATCTTTTGTTAAAGATTTGCAGAGGTCCCTACTATCATTTTTTCAGGTGCATAGTTTTAAGGTTGTAGCCTTAATATATATTATTTTAAGGTTGTAGCCTTAATATATATTACTAGATGCCACTAGAGTAGTAGAAACAAGTAGTCACTGTATGATATTTTATCTAATACATATTTAATAAATGCCAAAGCTCTATAATTTTTTCCATTTTTTCTCATTGGTATAAATAACTTTTAGTTTAAAGCCAATAAACATCACATGATCACCAATACTTATAGTGAGTTTTGCCTGTTTTAATAACTTTTAGTTTAGTTAATGTTAATACATTTCACATTTTCTTTAAGCATCAATATCCTTTTACTGCCTTCTTTGGACAAATAACCTTTTCACTTTTTTGTTAATTATTAACTTTCAAACATTATTCATTAAAGCAGTGATAATTAATTTAAATTTAATTTTTCAAAAACTTAATATTAATAAAAAAATCAGTCATATTTCACATGACCTATATAGCTTGTATTACCAATATGTAATATATAAAGAACTTGCTAATAGCTCTAAACAAGCTTATTTTTTTATGATAAATGCTACAAGAGAAAATACCTGAAGCCTTTATCTCTGATAGTCCCTTCATATGTTTGTATGACAAATCTAATTACTGATCCTACAATTTTTCAAAACTATTCAAGCTATTCATACCGAGTATTAACTTCTCTAGGGATCTTCCTTATTCCATTTAATGAAGTTGTTTCTCAGAAACTTAGTCTTTTGTTTAAAATGGAAAATTACATTTGTTTTTTAACACTTTTTACCTTAAATAATCCCCAATTTAACATGGATAAATACTATTTTATATTTGAAGTGAAGCATTTCAATCTAATCTTTATTTAATATATATCCAAAAATAAAATGATTCAATTAATTAATGATTAAATAATTTTTTATTACTCTCTCATCTTATTATTTGGTAGCTAATATCTGCATATTCAATCAATCTGTTTTATTCAAAGGAGTTCATTTCTGCAATGCCACAATCTGGGGTTCAAATCCATATTAAATAATAGATTTTTAGAATACAAATAAGCTTGGAATTTTACAACTTAATTAAATATCTAGGATTGCTCATTAAATGAGTATTTAGCTAGTATTAGATAGAGAAAAAAAGTTTCAAGTTATTCTGTATTGATAAAAATAAAAACTAAAAAAAAATATTTATAATATGATACTGTTTTAAACAATGTGCTACATTGCTTCAACGACTGATTTCATGGATTATTATTACCTTTTTATGTTTTTGGTTTTGCAGATATATTTAAACTCAGATTTTAGTGAGATTTTTTTTACAGCCTTTTTAATGTTTCACAATATCTCTTTGTTCATTTAATATCAATTTCTTAAAAAATATCAATAGATAAAAATAATGTGATGGTTAGTCACTCATGAGGTTAAGCTACATTTAAAAATTAGTGACTAGTAGAGTTTCAGTCCCAAAATCTTTCACTCTCAAGTCTATCATTCTATTATTACTCTAAACTATATTAAATGAATAAATTAAATTTTACCTTTTGAAATCTTTTTTGTTTTTCTCTTGAAGCACTAACTATTCTTCGAAAAATTATTTGCAAGTTGTTTAATATTTTTCAGTTTTGTTTCAACAATGCAAATTAATAAATTCAAACTCTGACAGAGAAATGAGACATACACAATTTACTAATATTTGACTGAAGGTTAGTGATGATGGTATATTAGATGTGGCAATATGTTGTACTATTTCCATCATTTACCATTAAATGTTGAATGTTTGGAAAATTTTAAACTTTATTTAAACTTATTAAATACAAACAACTGTTTGTAATAATGTACAAATAAACAACATAGTTAATAGATACCAAATGTTTTGAATAGAATTACTCTAAGGTCTTCTTCAGGTGTTTTTGGCTTGGTCAGTTACAATACTAATGTAAGAGTAGAACTTACTTCTTTACATTATTGAAATTGAAGTTTATGGTAATGCTCTAACCAACTGAGCTATTCTGTCAAAGACAACAATCAATAGAAATTTCATATACTTATCTATGAGTATTGGTTCAAATCCTCACAATTCCTCAACTTCTTTTCTTTTTTTAAAATACATTTCTCAAAAAGTAAGGTTAATTAGAAGCTTCCAGACATTATGGATTGCCACATGGTTTACTTACAGGATTGTTTGTCATTGTCATATGAGCAGCTTCTGTAATTTTTTTTTTTTTGCATCTTTTCCTCTCTATTCAATTTTTTGTATTTTCCCAATTGAACATATGTTCATTAGTACACACATGGTTTTCTACTGTGGATACAATTGTTTTTTACTCTAACCATCGATTTGTGTTCTTGCAATAGCTGTTCAGGAGAGAGTCTAATGTAACTAATATACTTTCTTTCACATACACATGATACTTCATAGATGCAGTTTTTGTTTTTCAGCAATTTAAGTTTAGATTTTATAAAAATTAGAATTCTTTGAAGTGTGGTATGGCTTTGGAAAGCAGTTTTAATGTTTTACTGATTGCAGATTTTCTTTAATTTGTCTGACAATCCTAGTATTTATGGATACACTACAGTACCAATAATTGTTTTTTCTTTTGGTACCTCTTTTCATTGTCTATTAAGAATTTTCTTGATAACAACTGATAGATAATTATTTTTCATGAAAGTTTGTAGATCTTTCGATTTTTCAAATTATTGCCAAGCAAACTTTTTGGCTCTGTTTGGTAGTGACCATTTTCCAAATCAAACAAATGTCTTTTGCTCTGTTCCATAATGACAGTATAATTTCTAGTTTTGTGCTTCTGTTGTGATTGGATGTATATGTCAAGTACTTACTAGTTTTTGTTGGTTTCCTATAAATTGTTGTTTTGACTTTGCCATGAGGGAGTTGTATTATAAAAACATCTAAAAATGCCAATGTTTGTTCTCATTCTAAATCCATTGTGAATTTAATTGCAGAAGATATGTTGTTGATGTGCATCCACAATGACTGTAATTGTGCTTGACCTTATGGCCATACAACAAATTTATCATAAATATAGAGAAGCCACAATTTAGGTGGAAATAGTATTTATGACTGTGGTTTCAAGTTCTTCTATGTAAATGTTACTAAGCGAGGGTGACAGTGGTGATCCAATGGATATCCTTGATTTTGTCAGAAGAATTCTGAATTTTATTGAAAGTACATTGTTGTTTGTTATGGCAAAAGTTAATAGTTCTATTATACTATCAATAGATAGAGTTGTTCTGGCTTATAGACTATTATCATCACACTACCTTTTAACCATTTTACCTATTGATAGTATAATGGTATTAACATTCTGACTAACAACAACTCAGAATTCTTCCAACAAAATTAAGGAATATTCAAGGAATCACAATTGTCATCCTTGCTTAGTAATATTCACCTGTAATAACTTAAAACCATAGCCATAAATACTACTCCATTTCCATCTAAAGTGTGACTTTTCTATGTTGTTGATACATTTGATGTATGGCCACATGGCCAAGCATGATTACAGGGATTCTGGCCACACATCAATGACATATCCCCTTCAATTAAATTCACAATGGAATCAGAATGAGAACAAAAATTGACATTATTAGATGTTCTTATGACAAGTCTCCCTCAATAGCAAAGTCAAAATAACAGTTTATAAAAAACTGACACACACTTGTAAGTACTTGTTATATACATCTATTTACAATAGAAACACAAGACATAGAATTAGCTTACTACTAAGAAACATATTTAGAAAATGAAAAGATCAAATTAGAACAAACTTTCATGAATAATGGTTTTCTGTTAATAGACAATAAAAAGAGACACGAAAAGAAAAACTTATTATTGATATTGTAGTATATCCATACATACTAGAAATAGCAGACTAATTAAAGAATATCTGCAATCAGTCTATAGCTTTCCAAAGCTATACCAAGATTCAAGAAATTCTAACTTTTTCAAAGCCTAAACTTGAAATGCTGAAAAACAAAAACTGCATCTATGAAATATCAAGCTAATGTGGAAAAAATATATTGGTGAGACCAGTCACATGCTAAACAGCAATTGAAAGAACACAAATTAATAGTTAGAAGAAAAAAAACAAAGGTATTCACAATGGATAACCATGTATGTATTAAAGAACATATGTTCAATTGGGAAAATACAAAAATATTAGATAAAGGAAAAGTTGCAAGGAAAAAAATTCAAAGAAGCTGCTCATAAGATAATGGCAAATAATTCTATAAGACATCCCAGTGTAGTAATACACATCTAATTAACCTTGTACTTAGAAAAAAGTATTTAAAAAAGAAGAAAAGTGGAGGAATTATAAGGATTTGAATTAACACTCATAGATAAGTATACAAAATTTCTACTGACTATTTCCTTTGATAGAATAGCTCAGTTGTTAGAGCTTTGTCTTAAAATGCAATATTCAGTAATCTAAAAGTGTGAATTTGACTTCTATGCTAGTGTTGCCATTGGTTAGGCCATCTATACCTTAAGAAGAATAGAGAATAATTCCATTTGAAAGATCTACTAACTTTTGTTGTCTATTTGTGTATTATTACTAACAGTTTTCTATATTTGAAAAGTTTACAATTTTCTAGACATTCAACATTAATAATAATAGTTGATAGAAATAGTCCAACATACCATATATATATATAATCACTAATGTTTTTTTAAAATAAAACAAAACAAATTTATTAACATTTGGATTTCCTCTCAAACCATCTGCTTGATACTTTGTCTATGGATTAAATTTGTTGCTTTAAACTATAAGCAATTATTTACTTACTTAGATATTTTATAGAAAAATTAATTTTATTAATAATTAATTTAAAACTGTTTTGTTTATGAAAAATTCTATTAAAACATTAAGTAAATAATCGAATAGTTTATTGCTTGAGAATTCACAAGATGTTTGTATATCAGAAATGACAGAGTTAGGTCCACGATTTGTGGACTTTCAAATCCATAATCTGCTGCTACATGCAAAGTACGTCTCTGAATGTTGTATATAGAATAAAATGATAAAATTCTCTCTCTAAAAAAAAGATTAATAGAAATCTCGTCTGAAAAATAATTTTAAAAGATTAATTTAAAAAAGTCTGGAAAATATTTAAGCATTCCTGCCTTCAAGAGTATCTAATCAAATGTCTGCAGTGCCTTTGTTAGATTTCTATTTTAATTTTAAATTACCTTAAATCACATTCTCAGGTAGATAAATTTGAAGACACAATTTAGCACGACAAATTATATATATATAAGCTTGACGTATAATTGCAATCAAGTTGGAAAAAAAATCGTGTGATCAGCTGATGGAGTGATTTGGCAATTAGACTTCAAAAGACCATTTTAAAATAGAAAGAAATTCACGATTTTGCACTTTTTATAAAAATACTTGACATATTTTATATAACTTGATAATAATAATCAAATTATCTATTTATAGTTTGCTTGTCTATATATGTAATCATTCTTTTTGTAATATTTTATGTTTACATGTGTATATGTGTAATTAAAAGAAAACATTACATTGCTATCGTTCTGCAGGCTTTAGAACAGTGTGGTAAAATATTTCAAGATCCAAGAATCGCAACTTAAACCTGTCATTTCCGGTGATCGAACTTAATATAAATTTTCATGTAAACTTCTGTACAACAAATCAATCAATTATTTATATATAACTATACAAAACAAGTTTTGAAACAATACTGACTAATTAAAAATTTTAGGATTCAGTTCAAAAATTTTATATTCCTAGTCCAATTTTTTACCAAACTGGAATATATTTAAAACTACAATATAGAAAGTTATTTTTTTTTTTTACAAAAATGAATAAATTACTAAATCACTATTTCAAAATATTTGATAGCTATTTATTTATTGTGGATAAAAGTAGTTATTTTGTTTGTTGATGTAAGTAAATGTGATGGATTTGTTTAATTATCCTATTGTTAATGAGTGCTTAATCAATCTCTGTTATTTCACATATGTTAATGCTGTGTGAATTTAATATTTAAAATACAATATTTTTTTAAAAAAAAAATCACCATTAAATTATCAGATATAAGGCAGGGTACTTTGATATTATTCCTTCTATGACTTATTTACTCTGGTGACAGCGATGTTTTGGACTGGTAATATTTATTCAAAGTTTGCATTTAAGATAACATAACAACCAATAATCCTGACATGACTAATCCATTATTATTCATTAAATAGATAATTTCTAGTTTAATGATTGACTAAATAATATTAATACAGTAATACTATCATTTGTGATATTTAAATAATTAAAAATGCAATTTTGAATTTTAGAACAGAATTTCATTCCTTTATGATGACTTAACAAAAATTTATTCAGATTTTATAAATGAAGTTCATTCAACAAAGATCTTGTTAATTTACTTTTTTCACTGGCATTATGATAGCTATCCAATAAGAAAAAACAATTGTTCTTATTACATATTTCACTTTTTTTCTTCAATATTTTTAAAATTCAAATATGATTTTCAAAGATGCTTTTCACTTATAAACTTATATTTTTAAAAAATAAAGTACAATATATTGAATTCCAATATAAAATAAAAGTTAAATATTAAAATCAAATGTTGAATATTTACAAAAATCACCACTAAAGTAAAAAGAAGGATATAATCACTTGCTGAAGTATGAAAGTGTCACATGTATAACTCCATTTAGCACATCCAATTAAAGTAATTTTAAAAAATAAAATATCTCTCCCAAGGCTTTTTTAAAAGTATTTAGATTAAACTAGATTAAAAAAATATTGATACAATATTTGTGGTTTCAAGACTATCAAAAAAGCAACTGTAATTGTAGATCTAAATTAAAAACTATATGTTATTTATAGGTATTGGTTAGTAAATCTATCTGTTTTTTTCCCCCATTTCTGCAATTTGGGAATAGAATTAAATGATGCAGAACTTGAAAATTATTGTTTATTTAAGCAGGTTTAAAGTTTTTTCCCAAATACATAGACAACATTAGCCATATAATTATTGGTGAGCAAGTAACATTTTAGCTTCAGTGATAAAACAAGAAACCCCCCACTAAAATGCTTTCATCTTGGGAGTTGGATAACCCAATGAGTAATGTATCCTTTACTGTTCTTTTATGGAGAGCTGCAAGAGAGATTGTTGAACAGAGGAATATTTTAAAAAGTCCCTTTTACCATTATTTTACTTTTAAACTTAAATCCTAAACTGTAATGACCAAATTAATTGACAAAGTACCTTTTTTAATTCTCCTAATCAAAATATGTACTACAAATATATTGTTAAAAATAACATTTTATTATAAATATATTTTCATATAGTGACAAAAAAATAACTGCTATTATAAAATTACTAACTCTTATTTGTTTAAACAAAATATATATTGCAAATAATTTTTATTATTATTGTAATTTAATAGTAAACAAATCTTTGCAATTATATTCAAATATGGCATTATTTATAAAATAAAATTTGATTCGCAACATAAAGCTACGCATGCAGAGTGTGCAATATAGTAATATTGAAATCTATTATATAGTAAAAACAGAATCTAATATTATTTTTACATTGGAAAAAAACTACTTTAAATAATTCATATACTGATATTTGCTTTTGTAAGCAAACATGTAAAATAACTTAATTTAATGAATTTTCGTTTGATCAAATTTCTGTTTTGAGAAGTCTTAAAGTACTATTATGAAGATTAGCAGTTATTCAATCAATCATAATAATCAATGAAAACATTCTATGCCCCAACCATGGAAAAAGACACAAGCACACTTTGGATGATTAAATTTAACAATTTACCTTAATTGATGCTAAGTACCTTAATGAGGGTACTATGTGCTGTGGAAATTTTGGAGGCCCACATTATAAAAACAAATTTGGGAATCCTAATAAAAACCATAATAAGTGCAATGCATTTTGCATATCTTTCATTTAACTGCATTGATGCATTCAAATTTATTTTAGAATCCTCAAAGCTTTTAATCACATATAGGAGTTTTTAGCAGACTATACATATAAAATTCATAATAATTTGAATAACAAAAAAATTATAAAAAGTTTAACATGAATTATCCAATAATTTGAAAGAAAAATATTAAATTCAGTATACTATCTCACATCTAAAGCAAATATTTTCTTAAAAAAACAATCCAGATAAACTGTATATTTTAACTCAAAAGTAGCAATAAGAATAACATTTACTTATCAGAACATCTGCAAATTGCATCAGACACAGATGCATCCACCAAGTCATAGTAATTATTGTTAGAATATTGAAGATTAAACATCAATTAAGTTCGTAACTAGGGGATTGCCTGTACATTAAAAATAATTTAAATAATTGTATGAATATTTACAAGACTTCTATAAATTTGGTTAATTAAAAATGAATGGAAAATTATAAAACTTGACATATATATAATTGTAAAAAATACATGTAATTTATTTTATTTATTGTATTATCATGATATAGTCAATTATTTTGTAATTACTAGATTTATATATGCAGATGCTGATTTTTTTTTTTTAATGATTTATAGTTATTTTTTATTTTAATTTCATTATTGAACACTAGATGGTTTTATGTCTGAAATAGTTCGTTAATGTAATAAATGATTAACATTTGAAAAGGGCACCAAATCAGGTGCTGAACAAGGCTTTTAATGTATAAAAAAATTTGATATTTATATAGCTGTTGTAAAGAATTTATTATTTTCTGATTATTATTTTAAGGAAAAACAGCATAAAGATATTTATTATTTTCCAATTTTAATAAATCTGATAGTACAGTATTATTAAATATCAATTTCAATAAATGTTTTCCATTAATATAAGAATAATAATTTATTCCTCATCTATTAACTTAAATTATATTAGTATATACAAGCACTTTAAAAAGCTGGTTGAAGAAGCTGTTATTAGCAAACTAATTAATAATTATAAACTGCAATTGGTCTTAGTGATGAGTGATTTCTAGGAACTAAACTAGTAATTCTTATTAAAAACTTAAAATGAATAATTGAATTACATTTGAAGTTTAGTCGGCACAACTTGCTCTCTCATTTTAAATCTTAAAAGTAAAGTGATTAAAAAAAAATCTCTCATTAAGTAATTTCAAAACCATTAAATGTAGTATAAACAAAATGATTATTAATTTAAATAAAATAGGATAGTGGTGGCTATGGCTGTTAAAGAGCCAAAGACACCAAATTGTATGGGTGCTGAACTGAGTTCAGACCCATATGATTATATAAGCTATTGAGCTTGGAATGAAAATATTATTGTGTTTTCAATTTCATTCTCATAGTTTTGTAGTTAAGTAGAGATAAAAGGTGGCTGCTGGAGGGTTGCATCAGATCTTAAGATCTAGGTGAAGTGCTCTCAGATTCAAGGCTCCTCACCGATGAAGGCCACAAGCCAGAAACTAGTCTGGGGATATTGGATGAGTAGGCACTAGATGGGGATTTTATGCACAAGCCTTCTGGCATTCATTGATTACTCTGGTTGGCACAGAGTGGCACTACAGTATGGAGAGTTTTGCTTGTTTAAAATAATTTAAGTTAGGTAAAAAAGAAAGTTCATTTTAAAATTTAAATAAAGAACAAAAAGTCTATAAATTCAAAATGACTTTTATAAGATAATTTAGGATTACAGAAGAGTAAGATTGGATTAATCAGCCTTCAGCAGTTTTCCACTGAAATTTGTAATTAAGGTTTAAATATTCATTTTTTTAACATACATTTGTTTTAGAGCTCTATATTGTATTAAGTACAGGGATTTAGATATATGAGAAAAGACTGTTTGTTTTATATTTATGTTTAATTCTCTTTGTCACAATCAGTTTTTCACAAATTTTAAAGATTTGTCACAATCAATTCTTACCAATAGTAGTTAAGTTATAATTGATTGGCTTCTAATCAATTAGATGCTTCCAAGACTATTCTTACTAATGTTGGCTCTATGACCAGAGTGAATAGGGCAAAGAGGAAATTCATATAAGTTTCTCAGTGCATTTTAGTAGGTTTATACTAGTTGCATATTAACTTGCAGCTACTACTGACACACAGCTATGATGTTGAAGACCAGCCTGAAGTATAACTGCCTGACTATTTATATTCAAGTTTTATCTAAAAGAATGTTAATCTCTTAATTTTAAAGGAAAGTTATGATATTAAATTTCTATTTCTGAAAACAAAATGCAAGATTTTCAACAAAAGAAACAGACAAATAGATTACACATAGCAAGATTGCAATTGTGATATTGAAATTAATTTTTTTTATTATTTTTTTTTACATAATATGATATATACAATGCAAGTTTATTTCTGCTCTAAATTTTAATTATTTTATATTAAGCCCTAATTAAATTGAATATATTCTATCTATTTTTAGTTTGAATTTAAAGTTAATTTAAAATTCTTAAAAGGATGTTATGTTTTCTTTTATGAAAGGATTAAACTTCTCTCTCTCTCTTTTTGATTTTAAAAAAGATTTTTTCTAAAAAAGAAAACTATTTTAACTTGAAATTAAATAAAAATTCTTTATATCTAAAATTGTATGTGTATCTGTATTTATATAATTACAACATTTAATTCCATTGCAAAATTTTATTTTGTAACATTTAGCTGGAATTACTAACTTTTAATGTATATCTTTAAACCAGCCTCCTCCTCTCTTTTACTAATTGCATGACATAAACATGGAATTAGTTCTTTCTATTTCAATAGTGATTAATATAAAAACTTACCAGAATATGAGGATCATATATGAAAAATTTTCAAGTCACCTAGATAAGTGTTACCAAAGAAGCTCAATATAATGTAAGCCTGTTTTTCCAGTAATCAGTCTATTGTAATCTGAGTCATTTATTCATTATTGTTTAATATATATGTGCTAACCATTCTGAATTAGAGAAGAAAATAAATAAAGAAAAATAAAATATATATAAAAAATATTTTTTAATAAACACATTTTATTTACTGTGCAAGTACCAAAATTAACTGTTTCTTTAATCATAATTGGGGTTATATTTAATTTGAAACAGAAATGTGGAACATTCAAAAAGTAATGATTAAGTTAATTAATTGTTGGACATCTTGTACTTTTATTTCAAGTTAGCTATAAAAATTTCAGTTGTAGTTGAAGAAAACAATTATTTTTAGCTTTTTAGTGCATAGTAAATAAAAGTATTATTTTAAATATATTGTGTTTATATTGTTCTTAACTTTTTAGAATTGAGATTTTTTTGGTAATTATTCCTAAACAGCAATACAAATAATGTTGCAAATCTGTCATAATATTTAAAAGAAAATTTGCATATATTAAAAATAGATTCCAACATTATTTTCTTTAGGAAGGAAGTAATTTTTTTTTTTTAAAAAAAAAAAAAACTTTTACAATCAAAAGAGATTAAGATTTGTATTCATTTCTATTCTAATTGAGTTTGTAAATGCTTTTTAGTGTTTTTTAAAAAATATATATATATATTAACCTCTCATGCACATTACTGAAAACTTAATGAATGGATATCAATGAATTTGAAATTTGGTCTGCCAATTCTGTTATACTGGACAAATGACTGGACAAAATATTTCATTTTCATATTGCATTGTTGATTTATAGTATGTGTATTAAATTTGAAGGAATATCCACTTGATAGAAGGATTTTGAAAATAAATTATAACATTTAATTTAAACAGAATTTCTAAGTGAAATAAAAGCATTTAAAAATGATCACCAACTAGCAAATGACTAGTAAGCTTTTCTTTTCACTTTTCTCTATGAAGAAATCATTTATCTACAAAAGGTTTATCTTAAACTTTTTTTTATAATAATGAATTTATATATGATTTGTAGTTTAGGTTTAAACAAATTTGGGTTATATCTTTATACAAAAATTGATAACAACATTACATACATTGTTTATCATATGTACAATTAATAATTTATGTAAATGATTTATAATATATGCAAAGTTAATGAAGATTTCTGAAATTATATAAAATTTAATATATATATATATGCACTAACTAAAAAAAAAAAAAGATATATATGCACTAACTACCTCAGGTACATATACATTCAAATATATTTTTTTAAATATAAACAGATTCTGAAATTTTACATCAATTACTGCAATAATTAATATATTTTTAGAAAGATAAAATGATAAAATATTCTTTATGGTAAAATGAATTTTACTTGAAATTATTTTAAATCAATTATGATATCATTATGCATAAATTAAACACAGAATTCTTTTGAAGTTAACAACTTTATCAATTTAAATCAAGTTTTAAAGTATTATTTTTTTAAATCTTCACACAATATTGCTTTTCAATCATTTATCCAATTATTTCATTCTTAAATGTCAAACTGCTTGTTATTCTTTTTTTTATAAGATACTTATATCTATCAACGATGTTATTTATGTTTTATCATTTAGATAATTTACATATCATTGTCCGTTACCTATCTATCTATTTATCAATCTACTTGTTGTCTTCCTGCCAGTCTGCTTACCTACCTACCTGCTATTTGTCTGTCTATCTATCTATCTATCTATCTATCTATCTATCTATCTATCTATCTATCTATCTATCTATCTATCTATCTATCTATCTATCTATCTATCTATCTATCTATCTATCTATCTATCTATCTATCTATCTACCTACCTATCTATCTATCTATCTATCTATCTATCTATCTATCTATCTATCTATCTATCTATCTATCTATCTATCTATCTATCTATCTATCTATCTATCTATCTATCTATCTATCCATCTATCCTCATCCATACCTACCTACCTACCTACCTACCTACCTACCTACCTACCTACCTACCTACCTACCTACCTACCTATCTATCTATCTATCTATCTATCTATCTATCTATCTATCTATCTATCTATCTATCTATCTATCTATCTATCTATCTATCTATCTATCTATCTATTTACCTACCTACCCACCCAACCATCTATCTATCTATCTATCTATCTATCTATCTATCTATCTATCTATCTATCTATCTATCTATCTATCTATCTATCTATCTATCTATCTATCTATCTATCTATCTATCTATCTATCTATCTATCTATCTATCTATCTATCTATCTATCTATCTATCTATCTATCTATCTATCTATCTATCTATCTATCTATCTATCTATCTATCTATCTATCTATCTATCTATCTATCTATTATACGGAATGTTTAATATTCAAATCTCTCTATTTACTATCTAACTATTTATCCACCTATTCATCCATCTATTTATCTACCTATCTATTGATTGATCTATCTATGCCTATCTGTTTACTTATCTATTTATGTACGTATTTATCTATTTGTTTGTCTGTTAGTCTTTTTGTTTATCTATATATTTACATATATCATTATCATCATCATTAGCATCCACTTGAAAAAAAAATTTAATGATAAATTTTGCGATACCTATTCAAGCAAATCCATAATCACAAATATATATACAGTGTATATCTCATATTACTCTATAATCCGTTTATTTAACATCTTGCAACGATATTTTTTAACTTTTATTGCAATGAACTTTTTGAAAGACTTCAGCATCATGTCTAATTTTTGATCAGCATTTCTCTATTCTAAATTATGATCATTAAATAAAAGCAATATCAATATTGCAACTCTTTAAAATATATTTGAAATATGATGTAAATGCGTGTACCTCTTCCATAAAAATCAGGTTAAGTATGTTTTTAGAAAGTTAGTTGCTATTCATTCACATATAATATATATATATTATTTTAATATTTATTTCAAATCACATATTCCACATCTACACTCTTATTAAAGAAAACAATCAATGCCTACCTACTTTATGTATTTTAACTTTAACTCTTATTTATATTAATTCATTACTAACAAATTTATATTAATTCATTACTAACAAATTTACTGAAGATATATTGTAAAGATTAGGCCCCATCCAATCCTTAAAACGTAATTTTCAAGAAATTAAAATAAATAAAGAAAAAAAAGAAGAGAAAATATTATTTGCCTTAAATTAAATAAAGGTCATAACTTTGTTACATATCTATAGTATTATAGATAACTTTAGAAAAAAATCCAATGTAACACATTAATTCGCACTTTAATTAATTTTTTTTTTTTTAAAAGGAAATAAAAAAGTTTTAATTTTCGTTGTTGTTATAGGTTCAAGTTAATATTTTATTTACGTTTCATATTATAAATGCAGCGGAATATAATAAGAAAAAGATGATTAAATTATGAACAAAGAAGTGGAGTCATGTGATATATGACTATTTTTATATGATTAAATTATGGATTGAATTGTTATTGATAATCACTTTAATTATAATAGTAGCTCTAGAAGGTCTGTGCATGGATAGGTAATAAAACATATGGAGAAATGCTTTATTTATTTTTTAATAAGATTTGTTTAAAATTATTATTTTTTTGGTTTTTGTTA
This sequence comes from Epiperipatus broadwayi, assembly GCA_028023455.1. Taxonomy (NCBI): domain Eukaryota; kingdom Metazoa; phylum Onychophora; class Udeonychophora; order Euonychophora; family Peripatidae; genus Epiperipatus; species Epiperipatus broadwayi. Next base: position 1,532,549 of record JAQFVV010000196.1, on the reverse strand, counting down.
TAAAATAAAAATATTTAATGTTTTATCCTGAACACAGTACATTCGAGACATACAAGAATCAGGCTAATGCCATGGAAATACTGACATAATGAAAGAAAAAAACATAGAATACAAATAAAGATATATATTTGAAGAGGTGTTATTTTTGACTTTATTTTTTACTCTTCTGCAGTTTTGCCTTAGTACTGCTAAGTTAAAAAAAAGAGAATTATTATAATGTATAAACAAATAATAAGTATGTGCATCTAAGGATCAAGTTGTCTGGGTTTTTTTTTTTTGCCAAACCCTTATTGTTTCTCACCAATTCCATTAGGCATGAGAAGTCTTTACAAATTGTATGTTTAAAGGGGGAAAAAAATAAAAACAAACTATCTGAATATCTTTGGGAGAAAGATCTCAGCATCTTGAATGATTTAAAGAATTTCCAAAAACTGTTAATTAGCATCATGTATTTACTAAAATTGCTTTTCAAAATAAGCACTTGAACTTTATAATTATTTATCATTTGAAGTAATTGTTCATTTCTGCAATCTTTACAGCTAGTTGTCCATTCTTTCTAAATCACCATGGAATCAAGATTTGAAGACAGAGCTCTGAACTTTTATTTATACACAGTGTTATCCAAAAATAATCAGAATTTTATAAAACAAATGTTTATTTTTAAGTGTTATAAATTTAATCCCTTTCAAATTACTAGCCATTTGATGCAATACACCAGTCTAAATGTGTTTTTCATTTTTTAAATTAGTCCAAAAATACTTGCAAAGTGATGCCTTTAATCACTCCTGCCATTTCCCCCCACCATTTGCTAAATCCCCCCAAAAATTACATGAAGTGAGATTGAGTGAATACAGCTGATAAATAAGCAGGATCCTGTTGAATTTAATTAAAAAATGTTTCACACTAAAGCCTTTGAGATAACACTTTGTGGGGGTGGAGTTTGCACTCCTTTCTTTATCATATAACAGGATGTTTACATTTTACCACTTCACGCAAATGTTTCAGACCTTGCAGGTAAAATATCTGACCATTATGAACTAAATTTGAGAAAAATATGCCATTTGCATAAAAAAATAAGTTGTCTTGACTTTGGACTTCACTTGTGATACTTTTTAGAGATATGGTAAATTTAACATTTCAATTAAACAACTCATAAATTTATGTTTCTATGAGATCAGATTTTTGCAATCTGTTTCAAGCATTTTAACTTTTTTCCTTGTCATTTTCTGAAAATGAAACCAAAATTTTACATTGTCAAACTTTTCAGGATATTACAAAAAAAAAAAATGCAAAATACCCTTTACCAAACAATATGTTATGTGGTCTTATGATTTCATATAGTTATGTCATTTTCCTGCAAGATATATGTAACAACAGAAGTATATACTACACATGTGTGTAAAACAGAGAATGATACCAGTTATTTTTGTGTTCCCCCTTATATATATAAAACTTAAAAGAGGAAAAAATAAATAAAGACAAAGGTCAATATATAATTATTTTTGTGTATGTTCTAATTTTTTTTAGCATTCTCTATTGAAAATTTAGAAAATAAAGAACAGTTATTTATTTTAATATTTGTGCAATATATTCCTTATACAGTCCATGTATTTATTTGTGAGTGTGAATGAGCTAATTTTAGTTATATATAAATTTACATGGAACAAAAGTTATCTAGATTATAAAAAATATTATTTTTATGTAATATTAATTTTATTTGCTAACACAGAGATAGTATGTAATTTAGACAATAAAGATTTTTTATTCTAACACCTGTGCTGTACTGTTTTTATAACATCTCAACAATGTCTTGCTGAGTGTTGAGGAAACTTTTGAGCTAAGAAACAAGATAGACTTTAGAAAAAATAAGAGTGACTATCTTATCTTTAAACCTACCTTCTAGTTATATAGGCCAATTTAAAAGTGTAAAGATGTTTTTCTGCTCACTTCCATTATTTTCTTTCTCATATTAACTCTCATGAAATCTTTAGATTTACTTCATGTTAATTCTTGGAAATATTAGAAATTATATAATATTAATTATATTAGTTAGCACAAAGATAGTATGTAATTTATACAATAAGGATTTGTCATTCTAAAATGTGTATTGTGCTGTTTTTATAACATCTCAATGATGTCTTTCTGAGTATTGAAGAACTCTTAAACTAAGACACAAGATACAGACTTTAAAAAAGATAAGAGCAGCCATCTTTAAATCTACTTTCTAGTTATATAGGCCAATATAAAGCATCTCAGTTTAAGAGCATGAAGATATTTCTCTGTTCATTTTACTTCCATTATTTTCTTTCTGCATATTAACTCTCATGAAATCTTTAAATTTACTATGTGTTAGTACTCAGTAATATTAAAAATTATGTAATATTAATTTTATTTGCTAGTGCAGAAATAATATATATCTAACTTATAATAATTTATTTAGTCATTTATAATATGTCTTCAAAGGTTAATGAAGTTTGCAATAGTTTTCTTGTATTGGAATAGTAGAGTAAAGCTTTATAAACATAGATAAATATTGTTTGAATATATTTTTTTAATAATGGTGGCTATGTATTAGTTGTGTAAGAGTACATATTTATTTTGGTTTCTTTAGGATATATATTTAATAAAGTAGATATGTATATTTGTACAGTATTTTTTTATATTTTGGCCACTTGATAAAATGGTCCATTGTTGTAATGATTTTCAAAGTAGTGTTAGCAAGAAACAGATATAGAAAATTAGGGTAAATACTATGATTAAAGAAGTACATATAAATTATTAGAGATATTCACATGAGAAAACATATTTATAATATATAAATGGTTGTCTTTTGATAGCTGGTTACGGCCACTTGTCGGCATTGTTTATGTGTTAAAACAATAAAATGTAATGTTACTGGGCCACAATTTTAAAAATACGGCAACTTTTTTTAATGTCTTAAATTTTTTCTACTCCGTCTTTTAATATTTCATTTTTAGTAGGGTTTTTACTATATGGTGATTTTTTAATTTTGGTTTTAATTTTTATTTTTGAAATCAATTTTCATTACCTTTTTTAAAAAATAAAAACAACCAAAAAATAACTTCTGTCTAACTTTTACAAAGTATTTCTCAATACACGCCACCCCACCCCAAACTAAAATAAGATCAAAACTTTGGACATTTTCAAGTTTCATTTTCTTTTTTTTTTTTTGTTGAAAAATATGGCCACCTTTTTTTGGCCAATAAGGTGATTTTTTTTTGCTTTTATTTGTATACCGCTGATATACTAAAACTTTTATTTTTTAAATCAATTTTTATTACCTTTTTTTAAAAATAAAATCAATCAAAAAATAACTTCTGTCTATAACTTTTACAAAGTATTTCTCAATCCACCCCCAAATTAAAATAAGATCAAAACTTTTGACTTTTTCAAGTTTTGTTTTCTTTTTTTGTTTGTTTAAAAATATGGCCTATAAGGTGATATTTTTTTTGGCTTTATTTGTATACCACTGATATAATATAACTTTTGTTTTTAAAACCAAATTCTGTTACCTTTTTTTAAAAATAAAAACAAACAAAAAATAACTTTGGTCTGTATCTTTTGACTTAGTGAAGACAAAGTATTTCTCAATCCACTCCCCCCCCCCCTAAAAAATTAAAATAAGATCAAAACTTTTGACTTTTCAACTTCCGTTGTCTCTTTTTTTTAAAAAAATGGAGACTATATGGCAATTTTTTTAAAAAAACTTTTCCTATTAATTACATTTTTTGGTCCTTTCAACATACCAGCACAAAAAAATTACAATAACATCAAAACTTCAGACTTTTACACATTTCATTTTATTTTTTCAGATTTAAAATACAGCAACTTTTTTTTGGCTATACGGTGATTTCAATTATGTGATTTCTATTTTCCCCTTACTATTAATGACATTTTTTGATCCTTTTATTTTTTCCTACTATGACTTTAATATTTTATTTTTAGGAATGGAATACATTTGGTTGCAGAAGTCTGACTGACATTGGTAAATGGCACAATTTGTGCACCATTTTATTTGTCTTGTATAATTTCTTGCAAAAGCATGAGTTTTCACATGAGCTCGGCCAAAATGTGTACAGCCATACCCTTTTCCAATATTTTGCAAATTCCACATTGTGTAGGGAAGGGTGGGAATGGTGTGACAATTTTTATTGAGAAAGACTGCATGATTTAAATAGAAATTAAATTACTCTGCTATGGAGATAGCAAAACTTGTGCCACTTGAAATCCAAACACCTTCAGACGATACGGTAGTAATCAGTGAATTATGCAAATATCGCATAAAGTGTCATGAAGCACAAAAAAGGCCATAATATTTCTGTGCAAAGCCATTAAGCAGCCTGCTAATAGCTAAGATAAACACAACTGTTTTCTTAGCCTAAAGTTCCTAGGCCATGGAAATGGCATTTTTATGTGTTTTAAAACATAAACAATGCTGTCAAGTGGCCGTGACTGGCTATCAAAAGATAACCATATAAATTTATTTTATGCTTTACTGAAATTATTATTATTTAATTTAAATAAGATAGATGGCCTTTGTTGATATTTTAGTCAAGATATTCTTGGAACAAAAATAATCCTTCTTTCTACAATGCATCATATCATAAACTATTTATTTTATTTGCAATAAAAAAAATAGTAGAAGAAACATAATTAAAATATAAAATCAGTATATTATTATTACTGTTATCTTGTTTAACATAAATAAAATATGAATTTATTTATTAATTAAAATTGATTTTGTATTTTTTATTTACTTATAAGATTATATCACTATCAAAAGTTTTGATCACAAGATTATAATTGTTAATACAGAACTTTAATTTACTCCAAAATACTTGAAACAACATTTAAATGTATTTTGAACCTAATTAATATATACTTTGCTCTAACATTAAGAATAGATTAATAATATATAAGATACATATACATTTAAAAGGCATTAAGAATTTAAGAAGAAAACATTAATTTATTAAAACTTATTAGATTATTCATTTATTAAATGTGGTTTAATTCAATATACAGTCCATTTGATTCCAAAATACAATTTAGTTGGGTCTCATTATTTTAAGTGATAGATTTATAAAGATATAGTTATAAATTGGTGCCCTATTATACATTTAGACATATTGGTATGATAAACTTGTTTGTGCAGTTAGTTACAATTTGTCTAGCCCAATTTGTAGACCATAATAAAGCCAAACTTTGCAATTAGAATATATATATATATATATATATATATATATATATATATATATATATATATATATATATATATATATATATATATATATATATATATATATATATATATATATATATATATATATTGTGATGTATACATGTGCCATCTATAGTTCCCTTTGTAGATATAAATAACTAAATAAAGAAAATAATTAAAGGTCTTATATTTGTAAATATTTTGGTTAATTTGAGATAAATATAGAATGAATGGATAATTTATTTATTAAATTTAAAAATAAAATAATTCTTATCAAGTTGTATCTAATGATAACAATACTTTATTAAGATAAAATCACAATGTTCACAAACCAGTGTTTTTTAAAAAAGAAAAAGATTGCATTTTGTGTTACTATAGATACAGAAACAAATTCAGCAAGGAGAATGCACATACTTTGTTTTGATTAAAATTTTGTGTTTTATCTTACCATACTTTTACAAATAGATTATGGACTTATAATAAGGGAAGAAACACAAAGCTTTTCTGCATTTGACATCTTTATGATTCAAATGGAATTATTAATAACAAATGCTATGCTTAACTGCCACGAAGCTGTGAAACTATCAATTTTTACCAGGGATTATAATATTGACAAAGGAGTAGTTGAATATTATCTAAGGATAAAAATGTTTATGGAAACCTACATTTGTATTTTGTTATCATTGATGTGCCAAGAAAAATGTCATGGGATAGTGAAATCTAAGCTGAAATTATATATGTGAGATAAACTTGGTATTAGATGCTAAGAAAAAAATTTCTCTTTAAATTATTCACATGAACTAAATTTCATTTATTAATAATGATTAAGAGTATAATAATAGATTAATGATAAAATATTTATCAAAGTTCTTTTATGTTAATAATTTGAATTATAAGACAGTTTTATTTTATCATTCAATATAGGCTTAAATAATAGACTCACACAATTAAGACTTAAATTAATTGTTAACATATTAATATACAAAGAAATCAAGTCATATGTCTAATGCTTGAATATCCTATAACCTCACTGAGAAAGACAATAGCAAAAACTGGTCTTGGATTGGGGATATTATGCAAAGCAGGTTAAGAGTGTATTTGTGAGCTCTATATATAACACATTAAGTGTTTTTTTTGTGAGAAAAAAATTGTAATTTAGCCTTTATGACTGTATGCATTAATACTTTTAATCTTAGATAATTTCTATTAATTGCAATCTAGCAGGTGTAAATTATAAAGATATATTATATGATATTAGATTACATTTGGTAAAATTAGAACTATGTTCTTGGTCTTAACCACCTCAGTGAGTTAAAGTTTATTTCAGTAAACATTATTATTATTATTTAACAAATATTTTGATTTGCTTATTGTATAATCATTATAAAACTATTTTATTACACAATTTATTTACAATTAAAATATTTAAATATATCCCAAACTATAGTTCATTAGTAAATAAAATATTTATTGAACTTTATCTACTTTTCTAAACAGATGTACTTATTAGGGATTCATTGGGACCTTACAAATTCATGAGTCCATTGTAGATGTAAATCAAACCTATCATAGAGCCAATTTATAAATTAATTCGTTTATTTGCTTATTTTTTAGTTATATTTTTAGTTGCCTAAGTACAACATTTATCCATTATATTTTCTAGTATGTTCAAATATGTCGGCATTTGTAGGTCTGACAGTTTTTTTAGCCATTATTTTATTAATTATCCATTACATTTTTTGGCTCATCCAACAGGGGAATATTGCTATTTATGAGACAATGTTACTTCATTAGCCTTGCTCTTATATTTTAGAATAGTTACCATTATAATATATATATATATATGCAAAAAAATTAAGTCATTTAATAATCTTGTATTACAAATGTTATATATATATAGAAAGAGAGAGCGAGAGAGAGAGCGTGAGAGAGTGAGAGAGAGAGAATGAGCGAGAGAGCAAGAGAGAGAGAGAGAGAGAGAGAGAGAGAGAGAAAGAGAGAGTGAGAGAGAGAGAGAGAAAGATATGAAAGGATATGTAAATTTATATTTATATATCCTTTCATGATCCAAGAAAACTGAAGTTGTTATTACAATAGTTTTTTAATTAACATACATTTTATTTGTTATTATATATATATATATATATATATATATATATATATGATCGTATAAACATATATATATATATATATATATATATATGTTTATACGATCATTCACATACACATTCATCCTGCCTTTAAGAAAACTGAGTAATATTTCTGTTAAGAACTATTAAGCAACTAAAAAAAAAGACCATGGTGCTTCTTGGTTTTAAACTTAGACATTTAATCCCCTGCCCTCAGTAAACTCTCCATCTTCTGTGTGTTCACAAGGAACCCACCATTGTTTGTTTACTATATGAGTTATTACAAAGTAATATCAGCTTCAACAAGAGCATATAGAGTCGGCATTAGGAATTTGCCATGCTTGATTCTGTTAAGGCCTGAAAGATGAATCAAAAAGTCTCCTATCTCTCAACAGAAACTTTTTTTAAAAATTCCATTAATAAAGTGTAGTTCCAAAATTACAAAGTATTTATTCTATTCATTCTATATACTGGATATACAAAATATTTTTAGAATTTATAGTCTGATAATTTAATTCTGGGAATGTTTTCATTGTGAACTCTTTAAAAGCTAAAGCTTCTTGAATTGAAGCTCAACTTTAATTTCCAATGCTCAAATGTCACATGATTCCTGAGCTAACAATCGCCCTAATTATTTATTTATCAAATGTAAAACAATGTAGTTTTATTCTCAATTAAAAAGATTCTGATAATCATAAAATATTTTCAAATCTTTTCATAATTTTTGAGTTATCCTGTATAAAGTCAATAGATTAAAGTCTATGTACTTGTCAATAAAAGTTTTTTAAAACTTATATAAGCTGCTGCTAGTATATTGAGTTCCCCAGCATAATTTGATGGAGTAGTAAAATGACAAACTTTGGAACACAAGAAAAGGATTGAATCCAGTTTTTTACTTGTTCCTCTTATTTCTTATGAATTCCCAAGCAATAACAACATTTGATTATTTTATATATTGTGCAAAAAATAAAATAAAATCAAGTGTAAAATAAATAGACATTTTTTCTTTTTTTTTTAAAAAAAACCAGTCTCTATAATCTGCAGGCTCTTTTCCAACTTTTGCCTTTATCAATGAAGATCAGAACTTATAGTTGAAAGAAATGTAGTTGTGAAACCAACAACCATTTTAAACTCCATTTTACATGTCAAAATAAAAACTTGAATTCAATTAACCTAAAGTTGTGCATATAAGTTCAATGTGCTTGAACATTTACATAAATCCCATTCCAGTTCAGTAACTATATTTTAGAATATTCAGTTTTTCATTAAATGTAGAGACTTTATTTTCCTGACTATGGATATTAACAGATATTAACAATATCAACAAATCATTTAATTACCCAGCTCACACTATATAAGAGCAACACTCTATTCTAATGTCATCTACTATAAGCTTGAGCAATTAATAATTACCAGGAGCATTTAAATCTTAACTTTATGCATTTAAATCCTCTCACGTCTTGATTTCTGGATTTTTACTTTCATCAATGAGGTTTGAAACTCAAGCTGACAATAGAATAAAAAACTGCTCTTATTATATGTATGGTCCAGGGAATTAAAATATTTATTATTAAAAATAATAAGCTATAAGGTAAAATAAGTGAGAATCAGAAAAATATACATAATAAACATTTACATAATCATAAAATTTGATGCATCAAAGATCATGTGATAACAAAAAAAAAGATAGTAAAATATGAAATGTAATAAAAATATACCAAGTATTTCAGTTAAGTACATATGTAGTACTTATTTCTGAAAATCATAAAAATTAGACAGCAAGTAAGGATAAACAATTATAATTGTTTGATTGCAGTGCCCTATTGCCTAGCAGATGTCTTGCTTTTGAAATTTGCAAAATGAAGGTATAAATATATTAAAATAAAAAATATATTAATATATAATGTTTTAAAAATTACAAAGAAAAATGAAAATAATTTATAGTTTAAGCTGTTTTGATTTAATTTAATATATTAGCTGAACAGTCAAGTTCGTTATTCTTTAATAATTTAAGTGAAAATGAAACTTGACCTTAAGCTGAACTTTTCTTAAACACTATTCTTAACCAATAATTTATATCAGCCTCCCCCCCCTTCCCTAACATTTTTGCAGGCTCTTATTTATTATTGATATTTTCAATTAATCCCACAACTACACATTCTTCTTTCAAATGAATACAAAATAAACAATGTATAAATAATTAAATACCTAATTTTTAAATCTCTCTCTATATATATACACACACACGGTAGTAATTAAATAACCTGTTTTAACAGCCTTTTCTTTTTAAATTGGGATGACATTCTTTGGTTTTCATCACCAAATACGTTTCATCTATGAACTGATCATGTTGATTTTTATAATCTTTTCAATCTCTGCTATTGTTTATCAGCCAATTTGTTAACTTTTCTTCTTGGTTCCTTTTTCTCTATTTAAAACTTTTTTTTTTTTTTAGAAAATTCAGTCACACAATATTAACTACAGCTGTGACAGCACAAATATCTAATAATAAACAAAAACTAGATATATTGCAAAAATAGGCTATATTTTTGATGTAATAGTAATAAATTTTTTTCTAGATTTGATAATTGTTAATAAAACTATGCATTCCTTTGATTCCTTGATACAAGTGAGATGAATTATTGCTCCTACAATAGTAATATACATATATTTACTATAGTCAGCTTCATTGTGGGAATAGCAGATTTAAATCCCTGGATCAATTCTAAGTAAAAAAAGTAATTTAAAAAGGGGGAGAGAAATTTAAATTTGATTAAATGGGGACAGGGGGTTATTAGGTTAAGCCTATCACTTGTCCCCTCCCCCCTAAAAGTGGATTATATTATAAATAAATGAGCTGTTAAAATGTCTAATACAAAATTTCGTGCAAGGTTTTCTATAATTTCATTAATTTAGTATTAATATTGTACCGGTCAGAATTGTATATTTTTTTAACAAGGTTTAGAATCTAAGCAAAAGTACCCTAAATCCACTCATGCCCGAGATACACAGATCAGGAGCAATCATGAATTCTGCCCTATTTGCTCTTCTCTAAAACTATAACATTATAAACAACACTTCTGATGATAAGATGAAATTTTATTCATTCAGGTCCCGGAGACACAGCGAAGAAACATGAGATCTACAGGGGAATTAATGTAAATAAAGACTATCAAATCTTGGCTCAATCAAATACCTTATGTGAAGGGATAATTTATAAATTTTAAATGAATTGCACACAGCTAGCATTGCAAAAGAAACATGAATTATAAAATAGTATCTATCCAGAATGAGCAAAGACAGAACAACCCAGAGATAAATGTCCATTTAAAATAATCAGTTATAACTTCTAAATATTACTAACATTATTATAAATATTAAATGGAATTCAATGAGTGAGATTCAGTAAGACACAAACACATGAGTAATTCAACATAATTTAATGAACATAAATAATTTAATTTACATTAGAAACATAGCACAGATTTCATGCGGTTATTACTTTGCATATAGGCAACTGATTTAGTATGCTAATGAACTATAAATAATAATAAATTAATGTTATCAATGCTATGATCATTACTTTAAGTAATGATAAGGACGTTTATATATTCATCTCCAAAGAGAGGTTTACTCTTGATATAACAGATAAGTAATTTATCGTTCATAAGCATATCTGGGCCAGTACAAATGAGGAATGAATTAGCCTAACAGCCTTACTGTGACAATCCTAAAATATTCAACTAATTATTAAATGAGTGGTTTACAAACATCACTGTGCCATGTCTTATAGATAATATGAGAACTACACATAAAAAGAACTCGCAGTGCTAACTATAATGACAGCATTTAAAATGGAGAAGATGTCCATCTTTGGACTGAAAGGCTTTATCATATATATGATTCTGCTTGTATTTATCACAAGACAGTATTAGAAAATATGAGTGGTAAGGATTCCATGTTATGCTTGCCGACATTTCACATGCAGAGCTTTAATACTCTAACATTTGTCCTGAGATCAGTTCTACCATACCTCATTCTTAGACAAGTTATGTGAAGAAAATCCGGAGTTCAAATGAATAAATATGATAAAGCAACATATAAATTCTTTAAAATGCTATCATAAGTAAGCAACGCGAATAAGCTTAAGTCTTAAATGACTAATGAAAAATCTAAGCTTAAATAAAGCAATAATATCATGCATAATGCCATAACAAATAATAACCCACTCAGCATTGTACATATCACTTTACTAAATTTAGGATGTCGAATATAGAAGAGGGAAAAATATTATTTTTCCTATTTAACAAGCCCAAGTATTCTTAAACGACAATATATCATAAGCAAGTTAATGCTCGATGGTGTAAAAGCAATAAATAATTATTTAAAATAGATTAATAATTAAAATTATTTTAGAAAACATAGAATGCATCTAAATAAATATTGTCAACAACAAAAAGTTTATCTTATCCCATAATATGACATTTTAAACAATCCGCCATTAAGCATTTATTTCAAAATATTTAATCGAGTGAACTAGCGTTCAATAAGAAATTTTACATTTAACTTTTCCAAAAAATATCAGAATGGTGGCTAAAATAATATAAGTTCACTAGATTAAGCATTAGCATACCAAAATCAATTTAATAAAATACATATTTAAAATAAATTTTGCCGCATGAAAATAAAATAATTAGAGCGTGAAACTTAAAAAGCTAATGATAGATTTAAAGTACATAATTCTGTGCTAGTGTTTCAAAGAACGAGTTTAAAACTTAAGAGAGAAAATCACAAATTTAACAATAATTAAGTTTATAGTCAGTTACCAAATAAATAAAGATTACATTATGATTACAATTAAGATTTAGGAAAGAAGTGAGGAATATAAGCGTTCATTCTTCGGCAAAACGGATTACCTTTAGTATTTATGGCGGCCATTTAGAATGACAATACGATGTTTGGATGCAAAGGCACAATATTGACAAAATAATGGTAAACATCTTCCAATAGTTCTTTCACAGTTAAACATAACAGTTCTCAAGTAGCGATGGCATAGCAGGAAGGCAGGACAAAGTCGATTTAAGATCAGGGAAAGCAAATTCCTTCTACCCACAGTTCATTTTTGCTTCCACTCTCTAAACAAACACAAGAGAGAAGAGTGATTTGAACTCCTTCTGCATGTTCCTAGAACTTCTGCTCCTCCTATACTTGAAATTTGGCAATATTGGAAGATGTAAACAATATGTTCTAGAAAGCATTATTTAAACGTATTTTTTTAAAATTGCAAATAACTTTAAAATATGATTTTTGGTTTGACTTAAAATAGTTAAATGAGAATGACATTTTAAAATTGTAATAATACTTTCTAGAATTTTCTGGCATTGTTTTAGCTTTACATTAATTGTATTTATTTTTATATCTGTAATACATATACGCACATACACAATTATCTAAGTGAAGGGAATTTACAAGCTTGGAAATAAAATATACTTAAGCTAAAATAATAATTCAACTGGTTACACATAACCATTTTGAATAAACAGGCTGGAAGTGATATGTGTATGCTTAACATTCCTAGATGACCAAATAAACATATAAACTGGTTCAAACCCTACTTTAAACGTATGTAATGTCATCAGGCAGTGAAGTTAAATATGTACTACAGGTTTACCACTTCAATATATATGTTTATTTATGGATTAAATGCTGTGAAAGCATCTCAGAAAAAAAAAAACTGAATCCAGATAATTCTACTCAGAGAAAAAATAAAGTCAAAAAATGGCCAATATATGCATTAACAGATAATAGTTAGACCCTGTCTTGGTAAGATTTAACCCAAATTCAATAAGTTGATTTATAAAAAGACTACATCACTGAATATTCATGCTTTAACATCAAGTTAATCAATTTTATATTATTAATACAAGTTATGTGTTGCTATATTTATGTGGGTGATTGGTATTGCTCCAGGAATCTGATAATAGAGAATTTATATCAATAACACAGGCTTGTTGTAATATTAAAAAAAAGAAGAAACGATGCATGACAAACCTGGTAGCCATTGATAATGATGATAAGACAATTATTATTTTAGCATTACAATAGGAACTACCAATTGTTTATCTATTTTATTTTATTTTTTCTGTAATGCTACACATTTTATATATTGAAAAATCATCAAATAATATTTTGAACAAGATTATTTTAAGTGAAAAAATTATTTTATCCACTCACATGTTGACATACATAGACATATATATATTTATACACACAAAATTCATGAAGCAATATTGCACTATTTGTTTTAATAAAATCTTAAACAACAATTTTTGATGATATAAATATTTATTAAATTACTCTAGCTCAAACGCACCTTGAATCTTATTTCATATTATAATTTTTTAAATTATGGTTTTTCTTTATAAAAACGACATATCATGTAATTTTCGGCCATATTTAATTTAATTACGGGTGAATGAAAGTGCGTATATATTTTTGATAATAATAAAAATTAAACTTTTCCATAAGCATTCTATGATTTCAGAGAAGTTGCATTTTCAGTTTCTAAATTGTATTTCCAGTTTATAGCCCTTCATAAATTCAATGGCAGCATTTATTTTCACTGCCATTTGCCTCATTAATCATATATTATTTATTCAGTGCTTTTAAAGTTTAATTTTAGTCAATATATAAAAGCTCTAACTAGAAAAAATAGTTTTGCATTCTGGTAGGATTTGTTGATCCATGTAACTTCACTTTTTAATTCTTTTTTACTATAATTTGAAACAAATAAGAAAGTGTACTCTTTAAGCTTCAATTATTCAGTATTTATTATTCATTTCTTATTTATTAAAAAAATATTTCTAAGTATATTGTGCCTTTTTTTTTTAATGAATTGAAAACATAACATTCTGGATGAAAAAAATGCAAATATGCATTGCATTTATTTTATGTTAAATTGCTATAAAAATATTGGATTTTACTTTTATTTTGGATATTTAATAACTTAAATGTGCTCCATTTTTTTTGCTAGAATATTAAATTAATAAATAATGTTTTAAACGCCACAAAAAAGTGTTCATGGGAAGGGAGGGAGGAATTTGCTAAAAGATGCCATAATTAAAATATTTAATCATTTTAAAATAAGGCTTTATCTTGTAAAAGTTTAGTTTAAGTCATAAAATAATGTTTTTGAAATTTGTTGTTTGCAGTAGATTTTAATTATAAAATAACTGAAGCAATCAGAATTCATTTGCTTAAACTATTTTAATTAAATAAATATATGAAAATAAAAATACATCTTTAATGTTTTCAAAAAGTGAAACCATTCTTAACATCAGCAAACAAAATCATATACATATTATTTATAAATTATCACATGATTGATTTTTTTTTTGTATTTTCTATTAAAATATAGACAAAAAGATAAAACAATCTTGAAATAGTTCATGGACAAAGACCTTTTCAATAATATATCAAAGTGAACATTTGGATCGTGAAAGCTTTAATAGTGTTCCATTCTTGTTTAATCCTTTAGTTAAGAGTAGCCAGATATTCTTTTACTAACTAATTTTGGATGTTTAATTAGATTCTCTATGGTCTGATTAATTGAAAGAAAAACTCTAAATATGTTTAAAACTTGAAAATTTTTTAAGTTTTATACACCTTGAATTTGACTATCAGTTTGTACATATGGCATATAATTAACTACTATATCAAAAGCCTTTTCCATTAATATATATATATATATATATATATATATATTAATATATAATATATATATATATATATATTATAAAAGCACTTTAACATCACTTATTTCAGTGAATTAGCATCAAAATTATGAATACAACAATAATTTACTGTTAACATTTTTTAAAAAACCTATTTTTTACTTATTTGAATACTACTGTTTCTTTAATCCATCATGTGTTTGATTTTTCTCTTTCTGTCATTTCATTCTTGAGAAACTTTAACAATACTTGGATAAAATCCATGATCATATTCATTGTCATAATTATAAAATATTGATTTATATACATATATTTATAATTAATTATTACTTTCAAATTATTGTAAAGTAGAAATAAAAAGGCACAATGCTAAATTTAATATGTGGATAAAATCAGAAGTAATTTTTAGTTTGTTTTGACATTTGATAAAAAATATTCTCATGAATACATATGTATTTTTCAAATTTTCTAAAAAAGCTGTATGCGTAAATCAGTGGGATAGTTAAATGATTAGTACTATGGATGTTAAAAATAGCAATCTTTGGAGTTTATAGGTGGGTTGAATAATATGGCAACACATGTCATAATAATACTGTATTTTTAACACTTTGTAGCATAGAAATTAAAATACACTATAATCTGACATTTTTTTTAAAAAGATAAAACTCTAAGGAATAGGCAAAAAGTAAACAGGAACTTGACACCATTTTTACATATTTATAAAAAAAAATCTCTGTTTTTTTATGAATTTAAAAGATATCAAATTCTTAGTATGCAATTAGTTAGATTATCAGTATGAAAAATGGTTAGAATTTTCTATTTAAAGATTTACAATTTCAAGGATAAGATATTTATTTTATATAGTGCTATGTTTTATAAACTGTAATATTAATAATTAGCCATTAAGCTAATGCACCTGCACTTTGTGGATTTTTAAATTATAAATGAATACTGTCACTTTCCAAACACAAGATAAAGTCTTTGTGAAAATATAGAATAAATCCATCTATCTTTTTGACCCAAACATTTATGTATGGGCAAATCTTAAGCATTTGGAAATTAGAGTGTGAAGATGTTAAGCGATTACTTTAAATTTTAAGCATTTGGAAATTTGAGCATGAAGATGTTAAGCAATTATTTTAAATAAAAAGTGATTGCTTAAAAACTTCATGTTCTTATTTCCAAACACTTAAGATTTTCCCATACATAAATGTTTGGGTCAAAAAGATAGATGGATTCATTCTATCTTTTCACAAAGACTTTATCTTGTGTTTTGAAAGTGACAGTATTCATTTATAGTTTAAAAATCCACAAAGCACATGTGCATTAGCTTAATGGCTAATTATTAATATTACAATTTCAAGGATAGTGATTGCATTTACTAATAGTGGGAAAATATCATGTGCTAGAATCTATGACAGAAAATAACTGCTTAATATGAGTATCAATGGATAAAGAATTGTAGTCAAGCAAACAAAATCAATATAGAAAAACTACTATATGATTTTCATAAAAACATGTTCTGTGCATTTTAGGGAATTAATGTAAAGTGAAAGTCTTAAGAGTCAAAGGTTTTTGGATTAAAAATCAAGTCAATCATTTCTGGTGATTGAATGTCTCATGACCTTCTGAATGACAATTCATTAGAATGTCACTATGGAACAAATCATTATGACCTCTACAAAAACATTTTTGTATGAGCTTCCTTTTTAAAGTCAATGGTAGGAAAGATGAAAAACTATGATATGAAACCAATGCTGACATGAGTGTAAAAACTTAATATTTGATCATGAAAAGCATATCACACAATCAGGCAAATTATTATTTGTACTTTTCTATACTACTAAAAACATTTACACATCTGATTATTGATTTAAAAAAAAGCTTTTCAACTATATTGATTTTTCCCAATTGTGAAATATGATAATAAAACTGCCATGATGTAAGAATATGCTTCTTTTTGGACCAATGATTATTCTGAATGGATGCATCATCATTGATGATTATTTGAACATTTTTAGCAATTATATTGATTTCATGGAAAAGGTTTCACACAACACTCCCATTTTTCAAAATAATGATTATCCAGTTTACACAGACCCCACTATTGAATATTGATTTTGATGAACATGAAGATATATTTTATAAATCACTTTATTCAAATATTATTGAATCTCTATTGATAATTTTTGAACAATGGGATAATAGGACTAACTTCTTTCCCTGATGTCTTTCAGAAAATTCAAGGTTTTTATCAATCTTATATTAATCTAGACATTGTTCAAATGTTATATAATTTTATCCACATAGAGTACAAGCAGTATTTGATGTAAAAAAATAACCAAATATTATAATGATAAGAAACATGTTCCTGTTACTTTGTCCACTCTCTAATTTAATAAGAAATGATTTTATTTATTATTAGCATTAATGAAACTATTTAATAATTAAACTATAGAATAAAACTTCCTGCAAACTGAAAAATAAAAATGATTGTGAAAAAAATATTGTTTATATTCTTGTACAATTAAAATATACTCAGCTATAATGAGCTTAACATAAAATAAAAAAAATATTTTTTTATAAAGATATTACATCACCTATTATAATATTAAGTCAATAAAAGATCAGACTGTGATCATTTTTGAAAAAATAAGAGTACTTTTTTTCTCTTTAGAATCAATGACCTTAAATTATTATTACTTTCAGTAAACCTCTCTTTTAATGAGTTCACTTTTCCCATTAAATGAAGTTAAACTATGATTAAAAAAAAAGAAAAAGATTATATCAAATCATGCAAAGACAGATAAATGATTTATTTAAATAAATATTTTTTCTCCATCGTTCAGAAAATAATTTTTGCTATTTTGTTACTGTAAATATTATCATAAAAAATTAGGTTTTTATATATTGTACAGTAATAACTACATTCACTTGCGATATAAACTTGAAAAAAAAAAAAAGGACAGGTTTAGACTTTTGGTTTCAGAAGTCAAAATAGCTAACCTTTCACTACTAAGTGGTTAATAAGTATATAGCTATTCTAATCAAAAGAGTAAAATAAGGATAGAAAAACGATTTGCTTTATATGTATATATTTAGAACTCTAAGAAATAGGCTAATTAGAGATAAAATAAATAAGTATTACCGGATTAAAAAGTGATTAATTAAAAGATAAAGAACAATTATAACTGGTTATTTTCGAAAACATTGCGCATTATGGGAACATATATAAAAATTCGGAGATAAGGAAAATCGAGGTCTTTTTACACCCACTCGCATCGTGGGAACTGCTCATGCTAGAGAAGATAAAAGTAACTGAATGTAATGAGGACTACGGAGGAACCCAATGAACTCCACCACTGAAGGTACCAAAGTGGACCTAGGGACTATATGGACCACATTGATTTTATTATAATTTATGTATGCCTCGGCATTTTGTAAGTAATATTATTGATATGTAATATATTGAGCATTATTAGGTAAATCTTAATATTGCATAACTTGAGGCAATAAAGTCAATATTTAATTATAAAACCTTATTTCTGAATTACTTTTTTTTTTGTTGATCTGACTACCTTTACCCTCGATTGTAGTATTCATGGTGGCTGTACACAACAGAAAACTGATGCAGTCTTGATAGGATAGAATTCAATTTGTAATTCTGCATTGTAATAGAATTGTGTACTCAGAAATTGTGGGGGGAATTTTTATTTATTTACTAGTTCAGATTAAGAGTTAAGATGATGACTATGCTGCAAGTGACAATAAATGAGATTAATATTAATAGTCTTGTTGATTGGCCAATTTATCTCAGGAAGAATTAAATAATTTACTTAGCCAAAATTTGTAATAGTAATTATACTGTGCTTCGAAGGCTTGTTGGTGAAGTTAAAAATATCAAAATTAAATCTTAGGCATAGCACTTTCAAGGTTATTTTAACCTCATATTCATAGCCAAAGAGTTAGAAACATTGTGGTGTTGTTGATGTATGCTAAAATATGCAAATAAATCTTTGTATGTAAAACATTTTTTAATATATACAGATCAATCAGCTTGGCCACTTCTTAGAAATAGAGAAACGTGTGTTTTTTTATTAATGGCATGTGGATCAGTTATGATGAAGCACAATTCCTTTTTTTTGCAGCCATTTCTCTCAGTGCACATGATTTTAATCTCTTTTGTATGCATACATATGTTGGGTAACTCTATTATTAACAGTGACTTTTGTTTCCCCATAATATGCAGTGCTGCAGCCTGCCTGCGGGCATGAGATCTTATCCACAACTTAAGGTTAAAACAACATCGAAAGCATTAAGCCTGATATTTAATTTTGATATTTTTAACTTCACCAATGAGCATTTGAAGCATGGTATAATTGCTAAAATTACTCAAAAGAATTAAGAATTTTTTTTTTAATGGAACTGTCAGTGAACCCATTAAAGTTGTCACTTTGATATGTTATGCCAGGAACAAGTGATAGAAATCACAAATTGGTTTTGTGATTACGAAGAACCAGAGAAATTGCCATATAAAGTAGTAGTTGGAAAAGTGTGTAGCATGGTTACATTTTAGTAATAGATGGCAAAATAAAGGGGAAATCATACAAGACTATGATCAATCATTGAGAGAACTTGCTAGGAACTGTAGTTGTGACAATACATTAGAGGATGCTCTACTGGAATGATTAATGAATCTGATGAATGTCTTTTTTCTGACTGCTCCTTTATAAGTCACTGATAGATATGATTTTGTCTTACAATGAGTTACTAAAAACTATTTTATCTACATATCCCACCATTACAAGTAGTTATAATGGTGAGGATGATAATGATGTCAAAGTTAAACATTGTAATAAGAACAAATACAAATCTTTAATGGTAACATGCTTTTGGTTGTAATATCAGTAGTCTAATAATCTTTGTTACTATATATTAATATGCATACATTCTATCTATCCAAAATTTATTGCTATCTAATAAAGTATTTAATACCAATATACAAAGTAAAAATGATTGAAAACAATTTATAATAATGCATTATTTATGTTAAAAGTTATCAAACAATAACTCATGAAATTTTTTTTAAAAAACTAAATAAAGTAAAAATATATATACATAAATGATTTGGATATGATCACATGACAACATTTTGGAATCATAAAAAATGTATACTTATTAAGACGGCTATTTTATTTTTCAACTTTAAATATTACTTTTATTATTCAATATCTTTTTAATTATACATGGGTCCTCCCCCGCCCATATTATTTTTTATTAATTCTTTTTTGAATAAAGTTTTTATCTATAATCATTTTGGTTTACTAAAATTATTGTTTAATATTAATTTTATTTGCTAGTGTAGTGTTAATATGCAATTTAGACAGTAAGGATTTTTCATCCTAACACATGTGCTATATCTCAATACTCAACAAGACATCGTTGAGATATTATGAAAACAGTACAGCGTATACGTTAGGATGAAAGATTCTTACTGGCTAAAAAAAATATTGTTGTAGTAGCTTAATATTAGTTATACTAATTTTACTTTTATGTAAAAAAAAAAAATATTTTTAAAGAATGTATATGGTAAATTTATTAGTTTGTATTTTTCAGTTTAACAACAAGATATTTCTTAAGTGTGAGTAAAAATAGAATGTTTACATGAGTAGATAATAGTTCAATGTTAATGACTAAATTCTATTTACAGCAATGGAAGAATATGACAAGGATTTGTAAGTGAGGTCGGGAAAAACTACTGGTCTTTGAATGTAAGCTTTAATTTTATATTTTGTAATTTACAATTATATGTCATTTTTGAATAAAAGATATTTTCATTAATTGATAAACTATGTAATATTAAATAAAATACTGTTAGACTTTGTAAGATAAAGACACAATTGATTTGAAAAATGGAACATTTACTTTACTATGAAGAGCCAAATATTAAAAATCCAAGTAGAGTGAAATTAATTTTAAATGAGGTATAATAACTAGCTATATAAATAAATCAACTTAATGAAGATACTAAATAATTCAAATCTATGCTCCAACAAATTTTTATTGCAAAGAAGAACTAGAATATATATATATATATATGGAATCTTTTGAATAGATCAAGTAGCATTTTACATTTTTTTATGGAATATTTTAATGCTAAAATTGTAAAATGCTTGAAAGGTAAAAGTGCTGTTAAAAATCTAGACATGGAAGCAGAATAACAGAGGACTTGTAGAATTTGTAAAAGAAAAAAATTGTATAGTATGATTGGACTAACAAAAAAATTGTATTTTAAAACTGAAGTATGTTTAATAAATTTAACACAGGAAGTGGCAAATGATTAGTGAAATGCAAAATACATGTAAATGTAAAATTAAAGAGACAAAAATTATTAAAATGATAACAGCAACAACTTATATTCTTAATTTTCAGAAATATTTCAATGAATTCAACAATCTTGAAAATCATAACAGATTTTGAAGATAGCTTTAACTTGGAAAAATTAATAAGAAGATATCTGATACTTTACAACAATCAATTACATATAGTAAAAACCAAAAAGCAAGCAGTAATTCATCAGTAAATTTTACCCTGGAATAAAACAATGTAGGAAGATCATGAAATAAAAATAATTCATTAAAAAAAAAGAACATCTAAAATAACATCAAAAAGTATTAATGATAGGATATAGAAATCTAACTGCAAAATGGAAAAGCTGTAGAAGAGAGTAAAACTCTTAAGGATATAAATAATATCTTAGTATCAAAAAAAAATCAGCAATAAAAGTCAGAGATAGCACCATTACTAAAATCAAGGATGACAACATGAAGTGTGTAGAATAAATCTACAAATAATGATATAGTGATAAAAAACAAACAAAATGGCCCATATAATTATTGCAACATCATTTAAAATACTACATGTTTTAAATTAAGAGTCAGACATCTATTTAAATCTATAAACAATGAAAAAAATGGCATCACTATACATATTTTAATTGCAATAATTGCAAGAAAATGTTATATAATGAGTGTGCGAATAGCTCTTAACAAACTTTTCAGAATATCCTTATCCTCAGACCAGTTTCTAGTTCTGGCTTTTGTCAGTGACACACTAGGATATTCAAGCATTAGATTTAAAAAGCCAGAACTAGAAACCAGTCTGAGGATAAGGATATTCTGAAAAGCTTATTAAGAGCTATTGGCACATTCATTATACAATAGATATTTTAATGGATTTAGAAAAATTGCTCAATTATGTATGCCAATGTTTAAATGAGAAAAGTATATTGGATAGTTAGAAACATGCAATCTTTAAGAAAAAAAATTCTATGCGAAATACTTATTAAGATTGTTTCAAATTATCAGGATTAAACTTTTTTATTCAAGTTAACCAAAAGAATATGGATTTAAAAGTGGCTACACATAATAAATCATATTTATGTTTTAAAATATATAAAACTTAGGTTATGAAATATTATTATACATTGTTTTAGTATACTATGGAAAAGCATTTGACTTTAAGAGTAATTTTGATGTAATTAAAGCTTTGTTCATCAAATCATAGACTAATGTCATATCAAAGTTCAAAGAATATTCACCAAAATGTAACAACAATGATTAAACTGCATTATAATATTCAAAAGATTAGCAATAATAAAATATATGACTAAATTTATCAATCCAAAACTTTTGCAATCAGTTATGGAAAGCACACTTGCAGATTAAAATGTAGAACAAGAGAGCAAAATAAAGTGAGATTATATAATTCATATTAGAATTTCAAATATTGTGATGGTTTTTGAAAATATGTTTTAATTATAAGAAATTTTATAAGAACTATAAGATGAAAGCAAGAAAGTGAGTATAAAGATAATTTTTAAAAATGATATTCAATGGGTTTTCAAAAATGGAGAAAATCAAAATAATTGTAAACACTTTGATAAAACTAGTATACAAATAGAAATATAATGAATAAAATTAATAATGGAAGTAAATGTGGATTGAGGGCTTTTATTACAACTTTTTATTTGTTTAAATTAAAGATTTTAATAAATGCAATTTATAGATTTAAAAATTGGACACTTTATAAAAGAGAAATACAGAGATTGAAGACTTCTTACCAAAGTACTGAGAACTTTATTTTGATTAACAGTAGTGTTACATGAAGAACTCAAATAAAAGTTTTCAAGTACATATTATTGATATTGGTAAAATAATTAAAATATTTAAATGGTGATGAGCTGATTTCATATCCAAAAAAGTTAAAAATAGATGATTGAAGTCCTAAATTGGATTTAAAGAAATTGTAAAATATTTGAAAAAAGATTATATGTGAGATAAATAGAATAGGGAAAATTTCTAGAGTGACTCTGAAAAGAATAGTATTATCATTTGGAATCCATTGTTTACTTAAACTTATAATAGATAACTCTGGAGTAGAGTAAATAGAATAGAAAAATTAAAACTAATGATGATAAAAGCTGAGGAAAGAGAAGAGAAAGAATTTGATATAAAGTTAAATGTAATGAATATGGGTTTAACTATTTGGGAATTGTCTTAAGTAATCAGAGATATTGCTTGGATGAATGGGAGAAAAAATTAATAAATGAAGCAAAGAAAAGAAAGGGACTGATAAAGAAATTAACAGTTTTTTTCATATAATCAAATATGATGTAGCTAGAATTGTATAGAAGGGAGTGGCAGTAGCAGAGTTAATTTATGGTAATAATGCATTATGTATTAATAAAAGGGTGTTAGATTACTCAGTAAAAATACAAAGAGAAGTCAGAAGGTCTGCATCAAATGCAGATATGTGGATGGCAAAGGAGGTAATTCAAGGAGAAATGGGATGATAAAATTTTTATATGAAATACAAAAAGAAAAATGAAAATGTTCAGTAGATTGAATTTATGTATAATAAGAGAATAGTTAAAATAGTATTTAATTGGGTTATGAGTAAAGGACAGGCAACAAGATGGGTGAGAAAGGTAGAATGGTATGCAGAAGATTTGAATAAAGTCTTTATATCAGTATACTTATACAAAAGGTGTGATGATTGTGTAGAGAATTGTTGAGTGTTATAGTGGCAAGGAATGGGATAGGTGCATTAATAAAAAATAGGGCATTGGAGAATTAGAGAACTAGTATGGAGAGTAAAAAAAATTTAAATATATATAGAAGTAAACAATAATGGGTGTGAGTCAATTTATGACAATAGCAAGGAAAATTGTTTACTGTTTAAGGCTCGAACAGGATCATTAGCATGAAGGGAATATACAATAAATGGAAAAATATGGGTGATTTAGTCTGCAAGTTATGTAAGGAAGACATGTAAATTTAATGTAAATGCCTAAAAGCAGAAAGGGTACAAATAATGAAATTTGGGAGAATAAATATAAACAAAGTGATTATACAGAAAGCAAGTTCTTGGTTTTTATGCTGGGTTTGTGAAAAGATAAGGGGAATTTAGATATAAAGGCCATAGCATTGACAAATATAATATTGTGAAAATGGGATGGAGCAGGATAGAGAAGAATATGGGAAAAACTTGGGGTTGGGAATGGAAAGGGAAGGTAAGATGGCTATCAGGTTTTTCTGGGCATAGTGGCTGAGAGATTCCTGATCCTGAGAAAGGAGAAGCCATAGTGCATCACATTATAGCAATTACTCCTTTGACAAAAAAAAAACATTCAAAATAAGCAGAGAAAGTCTTGATTTTTTTGAAAAGAGAAGCTGTAGATTGGAAAATTAGAATTAAACATTGAAAAAATCTCCATGCAGTGTATAATGTTTCAAAATGACTTAAAGTGTATAAAGTTAAAATATGTTGTGTATAATTTTTAAAACAATCATACATATTACAAATAATAATTTTAGTTGTAATTTCCAAGTTTTACTTAGCAAATATATACTTCATTATCATCGCTTGGACAATAAAATTACTGAATTTTCTCTGCTTGATTTATAAGTTTACATTAAAACTTAAGATTTCTTAATCATTAAAATAGAATAAAAAATAAAAATTAAAAGCAAAATTTTTTAGTTATTTAAAACAAAAACTTCATGCAACTTCTAATTTTTTCAAATTAAATGTAACAAAAAAATTTCGCTTTGCATACCCTTTTTTTTAAAAAACAAACAAACAAACAACAACATATAGATATCTGAATAAAAACTAAAATTTCAGATATGGTTGTCAGTATATAAATTAAGAATAATTAACAGATAATATATTTTACATATAGTAATGATGCTATTAAATTTTGAAAACAATTTCCATCTGGTGCTGCAGTGCTAGAAACAAAAATTTACATATATGCAAAGCACTGAACACACACACACATATTCATGCGTTGTAAAATGAATTTTCTTTTTTTTAAAAAGAACTAATAAAAGTGTAATGTATTATATGTAAAGAAAGTTGCTGACAGAAAATCAATTCTCTATAGTCTTAAAATTTGTTTTTAAATCCAAAATTTTAAATTATTAATTACTATATATATATTTTATACATTTAAAATCACCTGTCAAATGAGACGATTTAAAATAAATACTTGTCATTAAATGAATGCATTATTTATTCAAATTTAAAAAGAAAATTATAAAAAAAATTGATTTATTTATTTTATATTATGCACATATTGATCTTATAAAATCATTGTCCAAACATATTTTATAATCTCACAATTTCAATATATGGATTTATTGTCCTGCAAATAAATTTTATTTAAACATTTACTATATGCAAATTTTATAGACATATTTATGCGCTTAAAATTATTTATTTAATTTGCTAAAATCAAATGCTAACTTAACAACATATTAATGACATATGAAAAAAAAAAAAACAACTTTAACAACATATTAAATTTTACTTTAATTGATTATTTAATTTCTACTAAGATTTACATGTTATTTTTGCTATTAAAATACTATAATTTTAATGTGGCATAATACCGAAAAAAATAATATCTTTATTGTGTACAAAAACATTTAGTGACAATAAAAAAATATCTGCATATATTAAATATAAAATTCATTAATGTGCATATGTTTGAAGAATGTAAAGGTGTATACTAACTGATAAAGCCGAGTGCAAATCTTTATATTTTATTTGTTCTAATCTAATATACTGGAATTTCATTGGACATAAGATAAATTAAAGATAGGCACAAATAACAGACATGTAACTGCAGCAAAAAGAGAAACAAATCTGATGATCACAATTTTTTTTTAAAAACAAGCTAATTTAGTATATTCGAATTACATAATATTATAAATGGTTATTTATATTAATCAATGAAATAACTATATTTTTTCACTTTTAACATTTGTTATTGTATTTGAAGACTTCTTTAGATATTTCTTCTTAATTATTTAAACAAATAAGGAAAAATACTTTGAAAAAAGAAAACAATTGCATTTAAAAAAAATTGAAGCACTCAGTGTAGTGTATAAATTTCTATATTTCTCTTAAAAATATAGTTTTTATAAATTACATGTAATTGAGAATTATGGTAAATTTATTTTTATATATTTGTTGTTCCTTTGCACTTGAGAAGTGTATCTTAGTAGTGAAAAAGATGGAATGTGAATTTTTTGTTAGTTTTTACATTTTTTGGGGCTAGTTTTGTTTAATTCTGAGTTTTGAATTTTAATTTATATATATAATAGGCTAAATATCTGTCATTAATATATATTATGAAAAAAAACACTATAACATAGTATCTAGTTTAATATATATTTCAGTAAATCTTCATTATAACAATCAAATTTTAAATAACATTTAAAACATCTATTTTTTTATTTATCTATTTGGTATTTGAGTACTAAACCTGCAACATGGAGCATGTATTAGACCTTTATGTGCCTGTTCACATTCATATCAATCTGCCACTTGTCATGTAACCAAAATAACATGTACATGGACCTTTCTTCTGCAAATTTTTTTTTATAAAGAATATTACACTTACACCAAATGAACAATAAATGATTTTGACTTTTAAATGTCTTTTTTAAAAATAATTTTGAACAACTTTTAAAAATTAAAAAAAAAAAATTAAAGAATGAAGTCATTTATTAAAAAAAATTGTTATTTAAATATACACAAAACAAACAGTAAATGATTATGATTTTGAATTAATTTTGATAAAAATACATTAACTATATTTCTATGACATTTACCATGTAATATATCCACACAAAATGTCCTATATGATGTCAACTGTGACATTACCATTGTAGAATTATTTCTTTCACTATGGTGTCATTGCGACATCACACATTGATTGTGAGTATGAAAAAGTCTTATCTCCCCTATCCTCTCTATGTTTCAGATTTAATA
>JAQFVV010000196.1:1500100-1502600 GCA_028023455.1 Epiperipatus broadwayi | reverse complement strand
GAACCTTCAATTTTTGTTTTGAACTTTTATTAAAATTTTAGTAAATAGACTTCTAAATAATTAATATTATGAATTGTTGAAATTAAATAATTATTCAGCATGCCTAAATACAGTTTTCTAAGTGACTTTAAGGATAAACTTTAGCAATTTGCAATGAACCTTCAAGCTTCACCAGTTTTATACATTATTTATGCTCCAATGTATTTACACACAGGATCATCATCATCATCACCGGTAATTAACTACCAAGAAGAAAATAACTTTATTATTTATAAAAAAAGAATAATATTTTTTCTTAGCTCACAAAATGTGAAATAAAGTTAGAAGTATCAGATAAACAAAGGTTTGGTAAACATATTATTTTAATTATAAAATTAATATGCCACACATAATACATTTCTAGATTTAATGTTTATATTCATGTGTGTGTATATGAAAAATGTTTTTGCATGAAAGTATCACTTAAAAAATCTGATTACCTTTTAACATAAATGTATTTTTGTTCCCAAGATTTACATTATTTATTAAATATGTATTAAGATATAAAATAATTGGTCTTGGTTTTTCTTTAAGTGGGCACTAACAAAGGAAAATTCCACAGTAGATGAGGCAGAATTTCTCACTGCATATTTATAATTGATGTAGATCAAAGTTATTAAGTGTATATTTTAGAATTTTAAGTCACAAAATGGGTCAGAGCAGTAATGCTGCCATTATCTCCAAATGCCTCAAGGTTAATTAGTTTTGCATGTTTAGTATTTATTTATATGTATAGAATATCTGTCATATTTTAAAGATTGACAATTAATTATTCTTATTGGAATTTCTCAAGCACATTGGTTAATTTCTCCCATTAGTAAAACTAGTCCATACTTTTGGCTATATTTAAGCAAAATTTAATGCTTAGATAAAGTAATAAATCACTAAACATTACATAATCACCATCTCTTATACTAGCACATAATTGTTATTAAACAAGGCAAAACTCTCCATACAATAGTGCCACCCTATGCCAACCAGAGAAATCAATGGATGCCAAAAGGCTTGTGCATAAAATCCATATCTAGTGCCTACTCATCCAATATCTCCAGACTAAATTCTGGCTTGTGGCCTTTGTCAGTGAGGAGCCTTGGATCTGAGAGCACTGCACCTAGATCGTGCCTACTCATCCAATATCCCCAGATTAGTTTAACCAGAAACTAGTCAGAGGATATTGGATGAGTAGGCACTAGATAGGGATTTTATGCACAAGCCTTCTGGCAACCATTGATTACTCTGGTTGGCACAGGGTGGCACTAGTGTATGGAGAATTTTACTTTGTTAGATATAATCTCATTCCTTAATATCAATTCATAATGCAACTATGCTATATTATACAAAATATTTTTTGATATATACATATATTTTTTTATACTTTATTATTGTTTTTTGAGAATAAAACATCCATTGGAGTAAAAAATGCTGTCATTAATTATAGATATAATATAGTTTAATTTAAGTAGCATAAATAATTCTGAGAACTTTAATATATTGTCATTATTATTTGTTAATCTTGATATATATATATTATTTGTTAACCTTTGTTCTGATTTTTGAAAAAAAATAAAATAAATATTTATTTAAATGACTGTATTTTCTTTCATTTAATTAAGATTATAAAACTTATTTGATGTGCATTATAATAACTTGACTTACTTTGCCTCACACATGTATAATTATTCAGAGATATTGCTCATTTGTATTGGACCATTGAGGTAGTTGCTGCAGATTATTTTATTTATCTAAGCAGCCAACCAAATTTCATATTTTCATACAAGGAATATGTACATCTCTTGAGATGATACATTTACATAATATATAGAAGATTTAATACACTATAATGACATATATATATATATATATATATATATATATATATATATATACATATAATGACATATATATATATATATATATATATATATATATATATATTAGATCTATAATAAGATATATTTTCATGTGTATTTTTATTATTTATTATTATTAGTATTTTGGTAAATTTGAACTCAGACATTGCAAGTGTATTAAACATTTATCTAGATTTAAATGCAGTTTGAATGTAATAAAATGTACCCTTTGCCTCCTAACTGCATCAATATCTTCATTAACTTTGCACTCTCTGTTTCACAGTTGATTATCCATACCGATGTAGATATATATAGCATTAACTGAGCTGGCATTTTATTCATCATATACATAGTTACCATTACCATATATATATATATATGATAAACAAAACAAGTTATAAATTTCACAACTTGCTTTTAGCTTGCATTTTATGATCACTAGATGGAACTTTACCAATAGCTCTGAACAAGCTTTGTTTACATAAACGCTGAGAGAGATAGAATTCAATATCTCTTTCGTTGTCTCCCACCTCCAGTCTATGGCTTCAAGCTAGTTGGCTATTGGTAAAGCTCCATCTAGTGATCATATATATATATATTCTAACCTAATA
>JAQFVV010000196.1:1328682-1499600 GCA_028023455.1 Epiperipatus broadwayi | reverse complement strand
CAGATTCATGTCATCCTGGCATAGATGGAATTCCCAAGTTTGTATACAAACATATTGATAAAATTGCTGCACAATATATGCTTAACCTAGTCTCCTACCTCACTAAAGGCATTTATAAAATACAGGGCTTAAATCAAATTATGCTTGTGCCATTTATGAAAAAAGAAACAATTAATCTCAAACACCTCTAACCTACATCCAATTTCAATGTGCTCCCTTGGCATAAAGATAATAGAATCAGTGATAAAAGATAAAATAGAGCCATTCATTTTGCCAAACCTATCAAAAATGCAATTTACCAAAAAAGAATCCTCAACAGGACAGGCAGCCTTTCTATTCAAGTCAACTATAGAAACTGTTAGAGATAATAAAAAATACAGTCCAGTTGTTATTCAACTAGATATTGAAGCCACTTTTGACATGATTTCCATCAGTACTCTTCTTAAAACTCTGCAAAAATACTATGTTCCGAACGCATATCTAAACTTGCTTGCTAACTTGCTTTTAAACCGTGAGATTTATGTTTCCCTAAATGGGAAAACTTCACAACCAATAGTGCCACATCAGTCCATTCTTCAGGGCTCACCTCTCAGAGCCTTACTGTTCACTGCCTATATCAACCCTCTTATAAAAATAATAGAAAATGAATTTTCAGGAATCTATGTGCCCACCATCAATGACAACATCTCATGTATCACATATATGGATGATATAGCAATATTTCTATCATCTCAAAAACAAATTCCCAAACTTCTTAAGATACTTAATAATTTTACAAAAGAATACAAGCTAACATTCAATATGGAGAAATCGTGTGCATGGCAGATCTTCACCAGTAATAGCATTAATAAGGTTTTCAAAGGTAGACCAAGTGCATTTCTTGGGTTCAACTTTTATTTATGACATTCACCTATGAGATCACTCATACAGAAAAATTTGATAGAGAAAGTGGAAAAGACTGTCAATTCACTCTCCAAAGCCTACCTCTCTCTATATACAAAAATGGCCTTGCTTAACATGCTAGTGATTACAAAAATCTCTTATTTTACTCCAACAATAATTTATATCAAGGCATTTACAAATAAAATAGACTCCTTATGCAGAAAATTATTCTGGGGAAAAAGATTATTTCAATATCAATAAAACGCCTAAGAAAACCCCTTTCACAAAATGGCCTTGGCCTTGGCCTTCACTCAATACATGTCTTCAGGATACAAAAAAACATTGAACATAATATCTACATGTGTACAAAAATTCCCATATTTAGAAATTGCTGCCAAGATTACCCCTACAGATAGACCACCTCCTCTCCAAAGATATCTGAACACACTACTTACACCATTATTAACAATTCACACTCTTAACTTTAAACCACCACAAGCCAAATATAAATATTGGGAAGTTTATCAACTTCTACATCCAAATCAAGATGATGTACAAACTCCACTTCATATTAATAATAAACAATTATGTTGCAAATTCAAACTATGGTCACTTGAACCAAAATATTTTGACTTTCTCCTAAAGATAAATCTAGACTCGTTACCTACACAACACTTTTGAAATATCAAAGAAACTATAAAGATATAGATGATATGTAATCTTTGCCATAGGGACTCGGGAGACTGCACAAGCATAGACTCTAAGGAGAGTTAGATGCTGAATTTAAATTTAATTTACAATTTGGAGATAATATGCACTGCAATACTTCAATAACAACATTCAAGCATATTAAGATCAGCTGAAAACAGTCATTTAAGAGTTTTAAATACAAAGATCTGCATGAATGAAATACAAAAACGGATATATATATATATATATATATATATTTTACATATATGTATGTATTATATATATAGTATACATATATATATATATATATATATATATGTTAATTCTAATGTTTTCACAGATAAAAGATGTCATATTATTATTACTATTTGCAGGATATTCCGTGTAGTGAAAAAGCTAAATGCTGACGTTTCAGTACAATATCAAGTACCTTCCTCAGAGCGTCCTCTTTCTCAAATCATAAGAATGCATGTGAGATTTAAAATCGTTTTTATCATTTTTTTTCTCCTCATATTTAAATTCTATTGGTTGAGAAGTTTTAAAATTTATTTTCTCTTCCAATAGTTTCTTCCACATGTTGTTAATCTTCTTTAACTCACACCTTTCATTTATGCTCTTGGGCCTTTTAAAAATCTCTATAGCTTCTCTTAGCAATCTCTGGTCATATTGTTCAATTTTTGCTAAAATATTTGTTTTTTCAAAATTGATATCATGATTTGTTAATTTAATATGAGAATAAATAGCTGATGAATTGGATTTTTCTCTCACTGCCAGAATGTGTTCTTCCTTTCTAATATTTATTCTACGATTAGTCTGTCCTATATATGTATGTGGACAGACCCTACATGGAATTTCATACACACCATGACACTCCAAAGCAATTTTATCTTTAGGAAGAGGAAATATTTCACTAATTTTTTTATAAGTAGTAAAAATTGTGTGAATATTATTATTCTTTAAAATGTTACCAATTCTATCAGTTACTCCTTTAATATATGGCAAAATTGTCTTAATTTTTGATGTATCAAAATCTTTTTTCTTTTGATATGTATAAGCCCTATTAATACTTTTGTAATTAAAACCATTATGAAGAAGCATTTTATTAGTAGCAAAAAGGTCCCGGTGAAAATGGCTATCATCAGAAAGTCTCTTTGTTCTATCCAATAATGTCTTTGCCACTGAAAATAGTTGTGCAGGATGGTGATGAGAGGAAAAATGCAGATATCTCCCAGTGTGTGTTGGTTTTTTATATATACCATGGGATAAAGAAACATCTATCCTTCTTTCAATCAAAACATCTAAAAAAGGTAATTGATTATTATTTTCTATTTCCATGGTAAATTTAATATTGTTGTGAAGAGAGTTTAAAAAATTAAAAAAGTCATCAAGAGCATGCTTACCATGAGGCCAAATAACAAAGGTATCATCAACATACCTCAGCCATATAGATGGTTTTTTAACTGCTAAAGTCAAAATTTTATTTTCCAAATCCTCCATAAAAATAGAAGCTAATGCTGGAGAAATTGGTGAACCTATAGCTAGACCTGATGTTTGTTTATACATCTGCCCATCAAAAACAAAAAATGTATTCGATAAGCAGTGTTCAATCAAAACCACAGCAAAATTAGGCAACTGAATATTTTTTAAAAACTTGAATCGCTTCATTTACAGGTACACTAGTAAAAAGTGAAACAATGTCAAAACTTACCAAAATATCATTCTTAGTCAATTTAATATCCCGGATAAGCTCAAGAAAATGATTAGCATCTTTAACATATATATATATATATATGTATATATATATATATATATATATATATATATATATATATATATATATATATATATATAATGATAGGGAATTTGAACACAGACTTTCAAACTCCCTTCAGCTATCCACTCTATCTCATGCAATTAATATATATGACTGCACACATGTGGAAAAAATAAGTGATCTCCAATATATGTATTTTGTGCTGAACCAGCATTCATCAGTTGGTCCAAATCATCATCTCCTCCACACATATATAATCAGTGCTCAGTTTATATTAAGATAACAAATCTTCAAACTTTATATATACTTTGGTACTTGAAAATTCATATTAACTTACCCTCTAATACTAAATAGAAAAAACTTTGTTCTTAAGATTATTAATAAATACAGTAGTTTTTGTTGGCAGAGAAAAAAAATGGTATACTTGTTTCTCCTATTACATTGATATAAACACTATGTATGTAATATATGTGTGGATAACATATTCATATGTGCCCCATACAATATTGTTAATAATATATTTAAAAATTTAAATAAAGTGTCAGCATTAAATAATGAAATTTGTCATTTAGAATTAAAAGCAAAGCAGAGTGATAATACACTAAATCATAAAATGACTGTTATATCATTTAATATTAGGAGGTAAGTTAATGTAAATTACCAAGTGTCAATATTCAGAGCATAAAGCATTTTTATATTACAATGATTGTTTATATAAGTTTGAGTAAAACATAAAAAAGAATTTGGAAATTTATACTTCTGTTGTAATAAAAGCTGGTTTTAATAAAATTGATAGATATATAAATAGAACATTTTAAAACATATAATATATAAAAGCAAAAAATGTTAAAAACAATAAAAAGTGGATGTCAATATTATATGTACTGAATATTGGAAATAAAATTGGAATTATATGAGCAAAGAAATTTAATTTTGGCTTTAGGACGTTTATGATTTTGATCTCTCTCTTGGGACAGTTAAGTGTTAAAATTACAATAGCTAATAAAACTATATATCTACCTCTGGTATCATCAGGTGAACATAGCAATTTATTAGACTGTGATTGGTACAGTCATTTAGGATTGCAGTGATTAAATTAATTAGTTCACAACTATAAGCAAATTAGAAAGTGATTACTATAAAGCATTTGATAAAACACTGGATCTGTACTTGAAACATACAGTCCATTTGCTATTAAATAAAAAGATAAAACCAATCAGTTGTCATTGTAGACCAAAGTAGAAGCTGAGCTTGAGAGGTAGCAGGATGAAGGGATCATTGAGCCCATTTTCTATTCAAAATGGACCACCCCATTTATTCCAATCATTAAAACATTGACATATGATAATTTTTCATCATCATCAATTAAGCAGATCCTATCCACATTTGTGGGATGGAAGGGTTTTTACAAAAAATTGATTTGAAACATGTATACTTGCAACTACTAGTTGATGATCAAACTGCAAGAGTATTCTAATCACTCACAAAGGTTTATTCAAAATTAACTGTTTGCCTTTTGGAATATTGGTCACCCCAGCGATATTCACAGAAAGTCATTGACCAACTTGCTGCTAGAATACCTGATGCACTAACTTACATTGATGATTTCTTATTAGTGGCTAGAATACCAGAACAACTTTGAAGTTCCACAAAGAAAGTCTTAGACAAGTTCAAAGTCTTGGAAATTAAAATAAACTTGGACAAATTCATTTTAAGGCTAAAGAATGTGAATTTCTAGGATTTAGAATAGATGCAGGTGGCATTCATCTTACAAATAGAAATGAAAATTAGGTAAGATAGACTGATCTAATATTATATAGACTGTGAAATAAAATTTGCTTTTATGAATACTATGGAAAGTCAAAGGTGAATTTAGAGACAAGATGGTACATTATTTGCATATGTATAGAAAAGTAAGAATTACTTTTTGAAATGTTTCAGTATTTTATAATCATGAAAAATAACAAGGATGTGGTTTTGATTCAGATATTTTTGAAGTAGTTTGCAAAGAAAGAAACAATTAAGATAAATATTAAAGAAAGCATGGTTTATAGTTAATATATATATATATATATATATATATATATATTAACTATAAACCATCATATATATGTGAAAATATTAAATATTATACATATATATATATTGTGCCCTTTTGTATGGGTCACCATTTAAGTTTTGTGCTAATCTAGTAGAAAATTTTAAATTTAAGAAGTGTTTTAAAAACGTGATGTTGACTTTGCTTGTGATAATGTTACCATAAGTTTAATTAAAGCAATCTATGAGTGTTTGATATGTGAATTGTGTTGATATTGGGAAGATATTTAAAATAATGATGATTATGATGTAATACTGCATTAATAAATTTAATAATAAATGTTGAAGCTAAAGTGATTAAAAGACAAGTTAAAATTAGACAAAGATATTTATTTAGTTTAAAATATATGTTAAAAGTGAATAAAAATATTTTAAAGTATAAGTACTTAAATTGAGATTAATATTTGATTTTAATCATATCAAATAATTATTTTGAAATCTGATATAATATCTTATTTATTTTAAAAATAAATATTTATTTTAAAAGCAATTGTTAAGTTATTTTTAGATTATGGGAAGCGTTTCTTGTATTGTAAAAATAGATGTTAATTAGAGATACACACACACATGCTTGGAAGCTTTCTCATAAAGTTGAAAAACTATTTTAAAATTATGTTGTGAAATTTATAAATAATACGTGAGTTATCACGAGATAAAAATAAAGATATTAATGTAAAATATTAAATCTGATTTTTAAAAAATATTGTCTTAAAAATATAACGTATTTAAAAAGATTTAGTTTATTTTAAATGATCTTATAAAAGTTAAAATTTAAATTAAGTGAGAAAGAATATTTTAAAAAATGTTTAATAGATTTGAATAAACGATAAAAATTATTTTTAAAATGTAATAATATTAAATATTAAATAAGTCATTATTTTATTTTAATAGTGTGTTGATTAATATGTAAATAAGCCAGCAAAGTTTGATTGTTTAAACGTACCAATCAGATGTGGAGTCTCTTCGAGTATAAAAGCTGGATTCAATTGTTGAAGGGGGCTCTCTCTCTATAATTAAATTTCTAAGTTAATCGTGCTATTGAGAAAATAGCCAAGTAAATTTATAAACGCTCTTAAAATCAGTTTTTAAAATCATAAGAGTGTTATTGTATATAATTTTATAATTTTTTTAAATGATAAGTATGCAGTAGAAACTTAATAATTCCCTATTGGTCTTCTCAATATCGAAGCTCAATTTACGTACGAATAATCATGGAAACATCACGTATCGGAGAAATATATCAAAAACTTTATGCTAGAGAAATAATAGACGCTGGATTAGTACATAAAACTACGAGATGGAGAAAAGTAGTATTTTGGACTATAAATAGTTTTAAAAGTTTAAATTACTATTGTCTATTATAAATAGATATTTAAAAGAAATATAAATACTTCTATAGAAAGAAAGTATTTTTGCAGATTTTAAAAGATTAAAATGTATATCTTAAGTAAAGATATAAGAAGTAGTAATTTTAATAAATACTTGCCTTGTTAAGTCTTTGTGCTTAAAAGACTAAATATTGACGATTTGAAAAGGCAAATAGATTATAAATATGATTTTTTAAAATCGTAATATAATAAAATTATTATTATTGAAGTAGTCTAAAACGCTGGACGTTATAGATGGAAAAATAGATTCTTACCTAGATATATTGTTTTTGAAAATGCACAAGTAATACGTGGACGTCCAGGCCAAACCAAATTAGGCCAAGTTAAGTTAATGGAAGTAATTAAATGAGAATAATTCAACAATTATAAATTAATTTAGAAATAATAACTTTTGAACAATATTTTATGAAGAACTGGATCCAGAAAGAACTTCTAAACTATTTTTTAAATTTTATTTGTTTTTCTTGTTGGAACTTATTTATTTTTTTTAAAAAAAGAACGTTATCATTTTTTTTTTATTATAAACTTTCAAGAAACACGTGATACAACGGAACAGGAAATAGTGTTCTATTGACTTTATACGTAGGATATTTGTTAGAACTTTTATGGTGGAACAGAAGACGTCGTTGGAAATATGTAATATGAACTTTTATTTTATTTATTTAACATAAAATTTAAAATATTATTAAACTATTAAAAGTAGGTTAGGTACATTTATTAAATACTAACTTAAAAATAATATAATAATTAATTACATAAATCTATTTTTATAATTAATACAACACGAAATATTCTAATGAATGTTATGAGTGTAAATGTGAATGATTTTTATTTTATGAAGCTGCAAATTCCGAAGAATGCTGGATAGCAGATTGGACATTATTATTATTATGGTAAAAATATTGTATAATGATTTTTAATGAATTTAATATGTTTTTCTTTAGATCAACTGAATGTTATGTTGTTATAGAATGAATGGATAGATATTTTATGAAAACACATACATTATATTGGCAACGAACTTTATTAAAATATGCATAATTTTAATTTATAATATAAACCTGATACAACATTACATAAGAAGCTTAGAAATAATTATATGATTCTTTCATAAATAAATTTTGATATTTTTTATTATGTTATAGTATTAGAATTATATTTATTCTTTATTTAGGTAATTATTTTATTATTTGCAAGATAAGAATAGATTTGAAAAGACTCTATTTTTTTTGTATTTTGTTTTATTAAATAAGTTAAGTTACGTTATGGGTAGAAGCTTATATTTGGATTGAAGTTTATTAAGTATAGACAATGTAGTATAGGTAGTTTAGATAATGAATATTTTAATTAAATTGATGTTTATTTACCGGAAATTTTAGATAAGTTTAGAATATGTTTTATAGATAGAAATTTATTAGAAAGGATTAAAATAACACATAAAGTAAAGTAATGATTTTTACACAGAAAAGAATCATAGAATTTATCTAAGGTAATGCTTTATGAATTTAGAGTTGATAAATGATTTAAATAATAATATTTGAACAATAGAGATATATAATGCATATTTGATAAAACATATAACAGGAATTACACTAAGCAAAGTATAAGTACAGTCAATTATTTGTTTACATAAAGCAGTAAGCAATGCTAATAATAAAGTGAATACATGATAATACATTATAAATGGTAATACTTAATTAATGTAGCTATTTAATTAGTAGAGTTTCATTGTTTACACATGCTACATAAATAGTCTTGACATATATTGTTATTTGTAGTAATTAAAGTACACTACTATTTATTTTAAAAAATCTAAGTTTTTGAAAACATACTATAATATTATTAGTATAGCATTTGAAGGAATGTAAAATTGCTTATTAAGTACATGAATTAGTAACAGTATAAACTTCTTATATTTGTATTTCTTATTTTTATTTTATTTGTTGTCATAAATTCTAAAACTGTAAATAGTGTAAATAAATTTTATTTGAAGTTATTGTAAATAAATTTGTTAATTTGTTTTAAAAGTGTGTCGAGTTTCATTATTTTCACCACAGCATTTTGACATCAGATAATTTGAAATAAACATAATATTTGCACAAAATGAATTTGTTATTATTACTTAGAATTGAATACCATATTTGCTTAACATTATTTTATAAGAATTGATTGACATGAATATAAATATTACAATGGTCATAAGATGATTATAATGCACATTATAAGAATACAATATTGTTTATTGCCACAGATTATTAAGTATAAGATTTTGATCTATTTTAAAATGAAGATACCATATGAAATAAAAGATATACATATAATTGTTTATTCATTTAATGATTGATTATATAATAGAAATAGATGAGATTAAATTACACTCTAAGATTAGTACTATTTATTATTATTATTAAAATAAGTTAGGTGTATTTAAGTTTGATATAAAATCCCACATCATACTTATTTACATAATTTATTATTATTTTAAAACAACTTAGAGGAACCTGAGATTATTTAATTATGTTTTAAGTTAAAAGTTAGGAATTATTTTAGTATTATTAAAGATAATTTATTTCATTTAAAAGTCATAAGAATGCTATAGATGTAGTGGTAGGATGATAAGGTAGTGGTAGTATTCTTATGCCATTGAGATGGTATCTTGGGAGATATTAACTCAGTGTAAATCTGCTTATTACTTTGTAACTTTACTTCACAGTCTCATAATTTTATTAAATACTTATTTAATTAATATAATCTGGAACTATATTGATTTGGATAATTGATAATAAATTTAATTAAGATGTGATAATATAAAAAGTATATTAAAAATAGATATGCAAATTTTAATTAAGCATAATAATGTAACTGAGCTAGTTGTATTTTAAACTATTTTATATATCAAGAAGTAAGGGTACAATATATATATATATATATATATATATATATATATATATATATATATATATATACATATATATATATATATATATATATATATATATATATATATATATTGTGCCCTTTTGTATGGGTCTCCATAAATTGTTATATCAATTTGTTAAAAAATTTTAAATTTAAGATAGATTTCAGCTATATGATGTTGATTTTATTTATAATAATCTTTCTAAAGTTTAATTAAAGTAAACTATGAATATTTGATATGTGAAATTGTGCTAATATTTGAAAGAGATGTTTCAATAAAAAAAATGATAATATTATATGGTTGGAAAAACTGGCCATGATCAATACTGCATTAATAAGTTCTGTAAATAAATGTTTAAAGCTAAAAGTTTAAAAAAGACAAGTTAAAATTAAATGCATATATATTTATTGTTGATAAAGATTAACCTTTAGTAAGTGAATATAAATATTTTTGTTATTAATAGTATATAATAGAAGATTAATATTTGATTTTATAATATCGAATTATTATTTTAAAGTTGTTATAGTATATTATTTGTTTTAAAAAATATTTATTTTATAAAATTGAATTGTTAGTTTATTTTTAGATAATTACAAGCGTTTATATCTGTGTTGTAAGTCAGGTGACAGATAGACATATGTACACATATGCTTGTAAGTTTTTTTAGTAAAGTTGCAAAACTGTTTTAAAATTCTATTATAAAATTTATAAATATTATATTGGCTATCACGAGATAAAAATAAAAATAATTAGTGTGAAATATTAAATCTGATTTTTAAAATACTGTTTAAAAAATATAATGAATAAAAATAGACTTAGTTTGTTTAGAAAAATAGTCTTATAAAAGTTAAAAGTGAAATAAAGTAAAACATATATTTTTAAAAAAATGCTTAATGGATTTAAATAAATGATAAAAATTAATTTAAGAATTAAATAATGTAATAAATAATAAATATTAAATAAGTCATTATTTATTTTTAATTTTGTATTGTTAGTAAGATATGTAAATAGGCTAGCAAGGTGATTGTTTAATTTACCAATCAAGTGGGTAATTTATTCCGGTATAAAAACAGAGGTTCAATTGTTCAGGAGGATGATTGTAATTTCTTTTAAGTGAAGTGTGCTATTAAATATAGCTAAGTAAAAAATTATAGACACTCTCGTAATAGTTCTTAATTTATAAGAGAGTAGTTTAAATAATTTTATAAAAGTTTATCGTTAAATATGCAGTGCTAATTTATTCATAATTCCCTATTGATCGTCTCTATCAAGGCTCAATTTTACTGTCAAATAATCATGAAAATATCGTATAATGATAAAATGTGTTGGAAACCTTATATTAAAAATATAGTGAACGCTGGATTAACTAGGAGAATTACTAGTTGGATAAAAATAATATATTGGACATTATATGAATTTAAAAGTTGATTATAATTAATTTTTATAAACAAATATGTTAAAGAAAGATAAATACTTCTTTATGAAGAAAGTATTTTTAAATTACATATTTTAATATATCTTTTGGTAAAGATATGGAAGTTAATAATAATTGCAGAAATACTTGCCTTATTAAGTCTTTGTTGTTTAAAAGACTAGATTTCGATAATTTTAAAAGGCAGATAAATCGGAAATTTAATTGATAAATAAATACCTATAAAAAATATATATATATATATTTAAATTCTATATGCTGGTTATATAGAAGAATTTAGAAAATGATTTTGCCTGAATATTTGTTAAAGAAATGCGCAAAGAAGTATACGTGGATATCCAAGTCAATTTTTATAAAAACTTAGATTAAACATTTAACTATTGATTAATCCTAGGAAGATAATAACTTTTAAATAAATCCGGATCCTATAAACTGTTTTAATTATTATTTTGTTTCTTTATGGTGGAACTTATTTTATCTTATTTTTTAAAAAAAAAAAAAACGTTTTCATTTATTTCATAAAAACTGTTTAAACACGTGATGTACCAGAAAAGAAAGCGATGTTGATAGAATTTTGTGCCTAGGAAAAAAGAACAATTGTGGATGGAAAGAAGACACCGTTGGATTTTATGTAACATATTTTGTTTTCTTAACTAACATAGATATTTAATTATTTATTGATCTATTAGAGATAAGATAGGTACATTTTAAAAGTAACTACACATTAATATAACACTTAATTTCATAAAGTTTATTTTTTTATATAATTTTACAACACGTAATATTTTAAGAATAATTGTTGAGTATAAATGTGATATTATTTTGTAAAACTATAATCCTGGAGGACATCGTTTGGCTGATTATAAATTGGAGTATCATTTATGGTAATAATTATATAATATTAATAATTTAATGTATTTTGCTTTGTTTTCTTTAGATAAACCAAATATTATTTGATTGTTGAGTGAATGTATAAATATTTAAAGAATATACACACATAATACTATCAATAATAGTTTTATTTTAATATGCATACTTTATTTTATAATATAAATTTATTACAACGTAATAAGAGTTATCCAGAAATAATTATATGATTCTTTTGTGAATAAACTTTAATGTTTCTGTTACAATATTAGGAATTTGATTTATTATATTAGTATGAGTCATTTATATTTATTTTCAAGTTAGTAAGAAGTAAAAAAATATATCTATATTTTTTTTTTTTTTTATTAGACAAGTTAAATTAATTTTATATAGAAATTTATATTTTGTTTGAAGGGTTTATCATATATAGATGATGAGATATAAGAGAGTTTGGATAGTCATTTTTTTTAAAAAAATTGGTAAGCTGATACTGAAGTTAAATAAGATTAGAATGATATTTGAAGATAGGATTTTATTAAGAGGGAATAGGAATAACAAGTAGAGAAGAATAGTAGTTTAAATGGAAAAGAATCATAGAATTTTATTTTAATATAATAACTTTATAAAAATTGGTAATTTATAAATAAAAATTTTGTCTTCACAAAATTGTTGAATAATTTTAAATATTATTTTAAGAAAAGAACATATATGTATTGCATATTTTGGTAAGACATATATTATGAAATTACATTAGAATGAAGTAAATAATTATGTAATCAATAAAAGTCACATAATATTACAAAGTTATATCAATCTATACATTAGTTGATATTTAGTTAATGCTAATAATAAATGTAATACATAATAGTTACATTATAATAGAAATAGCTATAATACTTAAATGGAGTAGCATTTTAATTGTTAAAGTTTGTTTATTTTACATGTGCTACATAAGTGATATTTTACATAAAAGCCTTTTATTGTACTAAGTGATTATAAATGATATCTAGTAAAATATAAGTTCATAAACTCAATTAAATGTTACTGATAAAACATTTAAGAAATGTATGGATTATTTATTTTGGATTATGGAAATAATAACAATGTAAGAATCTTGTATTATTATTTTTTCTTATTTTTTTATTTTTCTTGATTTCCACTTGTAATGTAAATAATGTATATAAGTTGTTTATTAAAGTTGATGTAAATAAATTTGTTTAAGTTGTTTTAAAAGTGTGTCGAATTCATTATTTTGCACCACAGCATTTGACAACAGATAATTTGAATAAAACATAATATTTGCACAATATGAATTAAATTATTATTATTATTTTTTTAAAAAAAGAAATACAGTATTTTCTTAATCTAATGTATAGAAATTCATTGACATTAACA
This sequence comes from Epiperipatus broadwayi, assembly GCA_028023455.1. Classification (NCBI taxonomy): domain Eukaryota; kingdom Metazoa; phylum Onychophora; class Udeonychophora; order Euonychophora; family Peripatidae; genus Epiperipatus; species Epiperipatus broadwayi. The sequence continues at coordinate 1,486,155 of JAQFVV010000196.1, read as the reverse complement.
TATTATGTTATAATGGTCACAAAAATAATTATAATGCACAATATAAGAGTATAATATTATTTATTGCCACATATTATTAAATTATAAGATTTTATTATATTCTCAATTAAGATACTATATGAAGATGAAAGACATGTAGATGATTTACTTGTTATTCTTAATGATTAATAGTATAATAAAATAGATAAGGTTAACTTATACACTGGAGATTGTTATTATTAGTTATTTATTATTATTATAAGTTAGGTGTAGTTAGGTTTGATATTAAATCCCTTATCATGCCTATCTGCAAGAAGTATTATTACTTTAAGATAATTAAAAGAACCTGAGATTATTTAGTTATATTTCTTTGATAAAAAGATTGAGATTTATTTATTATTATTATTGAAGTTAGTTAATTTTTATAAAAGACATAGGAGTGCTATAGATGTATTAGTGAGATAATAAAGAGGTAATAGTATTCTTATGCCATTGAGATAATATCTTAGAAGATATGGCCTCAATGTAAATTCAATTACCACTTGTAACTTCACTTCATAGTCTCATGATTTAATAAATACTTATTTAATTAGTACATGATATTGAACCATATTAATTTTCTGTTAGTTGTACTAAATCTGATAAGATATAGTATTATAAAAATATATTAATAATAGTTATACATATTTTAGCCTAGCATAACGATTTAATTGAGCTAGTCATATTTTAAGTTATATTATGTATTTCTGGAAGTGAGGGTACAATATATATATATATATGATGAACCAGATAACTAACAGACACAAAAAGAACATGTGATGAATGAGAAAGACACTAGTATTCAAATAAATAAACAATGATCTTTTAACATTATTAAAAATTGAAGTATTAAAATTTTGATAAGCAAGAATAGGTTCTGGAAGTGTACTAGGTTGATTAAAATAAACATTAAATTATAAAATCTGTTAGAATTTTTATCCATATATAGTATAAACCAGTGTTCTTCAACCCTTGGTCCGCGGCCCGGTGCCGGGCCACAGAACTTTTCTGCAGGTCACACGGGCAGTAAAAGGTTTGTAATAATAAATAATAAAGAGTTTAAACTTTTAATTAATATAGCCAATTTTTATTTATTTTTTCATCTCACTTTTACTCAAAAAAAAAAAAAAGAAAACAGAACGAAAACAAAATCTAATCAATCGTTCATAAATTAATTTGTTTTTCTAGTTATCACAGATGTTTATGGGGGGGGGGGGGGGTAGAATTAAATTTTTTATTACTTTTCTAAAAAAATTTTAAAAAAAGTTTTTTATTATATAAACTCCATATATATATATATATATATAAACTTTATCTTATATATTTAACATTGTTGTTTTGATCAGTTATAACAATTTTGCTTATCTTTAAAAAAATTTATCTATAGACTTCTGCCAGTCTGCGAAATCTTATCGTTATTTTTGCTGCTCCGCGGAACCTTATCCTTATTTTTACCGTCCGCAGGTGTGAAAAGGTTGAAGACCACTGGTGTAAACAGTCTTAGATATTTCACTGATGTTCAAAAGAGCTCCTTTATAGAAAAATATTAAGATGATATTACTTATCAGATCAGTTTACTATTGGATGGTGAGAATTTCTTTCTTGTTTTACCCCTCTAGTTAGATATTCATTTACTGGTCAATAATTAGGTGGATCACTTAATTGGAAATGGTCTACTATCTAAATAAATCATACTTGGAAATTTTTAGCTCCTAAATTTTTTTTCTATTTTTACTTTATTTGGAGCTCAGTGTTTGGGCATGGCAAATGAATTCACCAATTGATATGGAGTGAGTCCATTCTTTCTCTCTCTCTCTCTCTATATATATATATATATGATGATACGCCTATGAAGACTGCGCAATTACTCTGCTTTATAATTATTATGTCTTGTAATTAACATGATTTTCAAATTTTCATAAATTATTAATTGATTATTTTATTCCCCCTTTTAGGTATATATGTATATATGAATAAAGCAAGTTTTACATATTAAAATTCTTGAAATTGAAAGGGTTTTAAAATAAAAAAAAAATCAACCAAAAAAGTTATATAATAACTAAAAAATCTTTTTCCAATCATTAATTTCGGAATCACAACTATTCAACATTTATGCCGCAAGTAAAAAAATAATAAATGTTTCCTAAGAGCAATTTGTACCGAAATTGAAAAGAGTGATAAGTAGAGGCAAAAAATCAAAGTATATTTCCCAATAAAGTTAAAAGGCAAAAAATTCATTTATAGATCAACAAAAATGGAAGAAAAAGAAAAAAGGTTAAACACATACTAAATTTAACTCAAAAGTGATATCAATGTCGTCAAATTAGGAACTGCCATAAAAAAGAATTTATTCGCTTCAAAGGAATACAGAGTTCAAAGATTATAGCAAAAATAAAATTCATAATTTTCAGGAATGAAAATATTTTATTTTAGCTTTGCATATTCCGTTTTACGCATATGTATAAATATATTTTAAATGTTATATAAATTTAATGACTTGTAAAGTCCATATATCACCAGACAGAAACTTAAATGGAAAGAATATGAGATAGTAATTTAACATGTTTTATTGCTGTAAATGTAGTTATACTAAATGTAAAATAAAAAAAAATTAAATGTATTTAATTTAAAATTTAAAATATTAAAATATGACAGTTGGTAAAAGGAGTTATATATTTGAGCAATTCGAAAAGTAAAAAAAAAAAATCAATTTATATAAATATAATAAACAATAGTAATAACAATAATAACAAAACAGTAGTCATTAAAATACCTACAAATTTTAAGAAGCTAAAATAAACTATGTTTGCAAAAGTATCATTATAATGTTCAAATATTAATTCGTGGATATATTTCCTTATTGTCTAGTAATCCTCAATTTGTTGTCAGTCAGAAAAAATGACAAGCTTTCCTTTCATCGACATTAATAAAAAAACACAAAGATTTTAAAATCATAATATTAATATCATCTATATTCTTTATTACTTTTTACAATTTTTTTTGTAAAAAGTAATAAAGAATATAGATGATATTAATATCAAATGGATTTGTCAATGCAGTAAGAAAGACTTTTAAATTAGTACGACTATGTATTAAATTCTTTAGGATTAAAAAACGTTAAGGCTAATAATAAACCATCTAATATAACCACAAACAATAACAAAAATATTATCAACAGCCTCTAATAGGATGCAAAAATTCCAGAATAAAATAAAAATTTATATTGAACAAAATAAAAACAAACATACATATAAAAATGAATGCATTTACACACAGATTCTATCATATTCACTCATATATGTGCATATATGTATAAACAACTCATTGAACAATCAAGTTCAAAAATGTTATATGCACTTCCCAAAACAGATTTCCAAAGATTCATTTAAATGAATTTGCAAGTAATACCTTTTTTTTGGTTAGTTTGTGAATAAGTTTATATCACCACCATTATATATTTGATAAGCTATATTTTTATACACAATTCTATAAGAAGGCAATTTAAATGGCAAAGAAATAAAATCATATTTTTCTTCATCCTTTATATCATTGCAAATATTACTATTAAATAAAATACTTTTAACAAATTTATCAGAGTAGCCAACACTCAAATAATCTTTATAAAATTGATCTTTCTGAAACAAAGCTACCCCACTAGAACATTTAATTTCTTATTTCTATAACATTTTCTTAAAGCAGCTTACTTTATGAGATACAGATTGATAACTATCAGGTTTAATTATAGTCATTAACTCTTTACTTTTAACATAATGACTACATATTAAACAATTAGTCTTTACATTTCTAATCACCAATATATCTAAAAATTTTATTTCAACAAAATTGAATCCCCCCTTCTACCAACTCCTTCAAATTATTTTCCTCAACTGCAAACAAATAATCATCCACATATCTAACAATTATTATGATAAATTCTTGGGCAAATTAGATATATGTAATTATAAATTTGTCCATAATGTTGTTTCTAATAATATTATTAATCTAACTGTTTTTCATCTGATATTCGGATCTTCTCAAGATATATAGTAATATATGTACTAATATATATATATATATCTTGAGAAGATCCAAATATCGGATGAAAACCGGTTATTAATAAATATATCTTGAGAAGATCCGAATATCAGATGAAAACTGGTTAGATTAATATATTTTATATTAAAGAAGTTGTTTAATTCAATTAAGTACAATTGAATAATATATATAACAAATAACTTTAAATATAAACAATTCTTTTTAATAATAATTCCTCTTCCAAATAACTAATATAAACTGAACAAACTAAAGGAGCAATAATATAATCTATTATCCCTCTTCCATAGTCTTATAAAAAATACCATTATAAGTAAAATACATAGAATCTTTTAATAATAAAAACAAATCTTTAATAACTTTAATTTTATTTTCTGATAAAAAACCTTGTTTAACCAACACATGCACAAGAACATCAATATTGCTTAATCTATTAACAGACTGATACATATTCTCAATATCTAAACTACCAAATAACCAATTACTTTCCATTTTAAAATTATTAAACTTATCAAAAACCCTAAAAGAAGAAGAAACTGTGTGAGAATATGTATGAGTCTGTTAATAGATTAAGCAGTATTGATGTTCTTATATCTGTGTTGGTTAAGCATGGATCTTTCAAAAAATAAAATTAAAGTTATTAAAGATTTATGTTTATTATTAGATGATTCTATGTATTTTACTTATAATGGTAATTTTTATAAGATTAAGGAAGGATAATAAGTTATATTATTTCTGTATTAGCTTGTTCAGTTTATATTAATTATTTGAAAAAAGTTTTTATTATTAAAAAGAATTGTTTATATTTAAAGTTATTTGTTAGATATGTAGATGGTTGCTTGTTTGTAGTTTTTTTTTTTATTAAGAAAGTTTATTACTAATGTGTACAGTGATTAATTAAGAAGACAATTAAGAAAAATTTATACATATAATTTTGAAAATTATTTGAGTTCAGATAGGGTAAAGTTTAATTTTGCTCTGAGCTGTATCAATGTTCATCTGTCCAGTCTATGAGTGTTTCCAGGTTCTATTAGAGAATTTTCAAGCTGATTACTATCATGACATTTAATTAATAAGTTTAATATTTGTTTTTTTTTCTGAGTCAATCATTTTAGGTATTGTGTTTCTTGATCCTAGATCTTGTTCTGGTGCAATGTCTAACTCACATAGTCTGAAATTTTTGAGGCCTACAATGATGGTTTTGGACCACATTTTGCAATAAATCAGGAATACTGGTCAACTAGGGTATGGATGCTTATTTGTTTTAAGTTGATGCTTTGAAATTGAACAGGTCCCGATATGCTGATCTATTTTTCTTATTTTACTGAGTTTTTTGAGGAAGATCTGGGCACAAGTGATTCTGTTCTCATTAAATATTAATTTGCATATAGTTAGCCAGATCTCAAACATCAGAAAGGTAACACTATGGACTATTGTGCTTGTTTGTAGTTGAGAATGATAAATTTAAGGAGTTGGGTAAATAATTTTAACTGTTTTGATTCTTCTATAAAATATATGATAGAAGGAGAGGGGTTAGATTTTGTTTAGTATGTAGTTATTATGTTAAAAGTAAAAAGTTAAGGTCTATAATTAAACCTGATAGTTATCAATCTGTATCTCATAAAGTAGCTGCTTTAAGAAATTATTGTTATAGAAATAAGAGATTAAATAATTCTTAGTGGGGTAGCTTTGTTTCAGAAAGGTCAATATTATAAAGATTATTTGAGTATGGACTATTCCGATAAATTTGTTAAAAATATTTTATTTAATAGTAGTATTTGTAATGATGTAAAGGATAAAAAAACATATGATTTTATTTCTTTGCCACTTAAATTGCCTTCTTATAAAATTGTGTGTAAAAATAGTAATTTGTCTGGAAATAAGAAAATTGCTTGATTTTGTTTTAAAAAATTGTTTATGTTAATACTTAGCCAAAGATGATGTCAACAATAAAATAAAAAGATTAACACAAACTGGCTTAATATATATATTCAACAAAGTTTTTTTTATTCAAGGAGAAAAAAAATCTTTTACCTAAGTAAAAAAATTACCATTTCCTGTATAAAGGAGTTAAAAGAAAAATTTAAAGGTTCATGTCAACCAATTCAAACTTGTAATACTGTTGAAAAAATCTTTCACAAGGATTTTTGAAAATGACTAGAAACATTTAATTCTCAAAACATCTAGGCAAAGAGTTTGTGAATAATTTATGAACAAAATAAAACATTTGAATCTTTTAAAAAAATAGCCATTGATCTTAATTTAAATCTGAAACATGCAGTAGTAGAAGGAATATGGACACTTGTCCAACTAATATCAACCACAAATATTTATATAAATATTGACAAACACAATCATGAATTTCTGAAAACAAGGAGAACATCATGGATGAAAAGACATTGTTCACAAAGCTAGAAATGGCCAAGGCCAATATGGGATTGTCCTATCTTTCCATGCCTGGATTGATAATATCAAAACAATCCAATATGAATTTTCTTTTTATACCTCATTCCAAAGCTCCAGTTCAAAGGCTAATAAAGTCAACAAATTCACCAGATATTTGAATTCTTAACTGTGCATAAAGAAACTACCATAGATTATAAGAATAAGCCAGCAGAACATTATCCATATGAACTTTAAAACCTATTTATAAAGTTGACATCATTGATAATTAATTGTTTGTATGTTATGTATAATAATTTATTTTTTTATTTTAATACAGGGTTGAGTAATTTTAATTTAAATTTATGAAATTAATAATAAAGATAATGTCCCTCATTACTATGGATAGACAAAATTTATGAGGTACAATCTTGATTATGAAATAATCCAATCATTATAAATGAGACAAGGTAAGATGCTACTTAAGATATATATTAATTCCACATTTATATATGTATAACACATATACATTTACTAATTGTTTATTCTAAAGTTTGTGTTAATTATTAATATTTTTAATATATTTTCTATGCATATTTTTTTTATTGTTTGTGTCATAAACTTATAACTCTCCTTTATCACACACATGTTTTACATAACAAGAGGGTCTATTAAACCATCATGGCATTAAGTAAGACACAAAAAATAAATAAATGGATATGTTACTATATGTATAATAATGTTGTATATAATACGAAGATCGTTTATGCTAATCAGCACAGGTAGTGACTATTCTTTATGGAATCAGGATAGAAAACATTGCTGTAAAACAAACATAAAATGAAGAATGATCACAGATGTCTAAATGAGTTTCCTTAATCTTGTTATAAATTTTATTTCCCAAATGCTAATCCATGTATATATATGTTTATTAAATTTATTTAATGTTAAAATACATTTTTTGGTTTATTTTTCTGTGGTTAAATTCTGGTGAGTCATATCCTTATATACATATAAGGATCATTAATTGCATGTATACAATATGCTATACCCACTCCCAATAATAGGCATATACTCATTTTATATACATTATGAATTTGGTGATACAAATATTATCTGAACCTGAGGATCATATACATCTTCCTGAATTCGTAATCCGGAAAAGCAGGAATAAATTACAATATGTAGGTGATAAGTTAAGGGTAGAATCTGCAGTTATTTGAATCTTACTCTCTTCTCACTTAGGTATGAGTTTAATGTAAGGTATGCATGAAAGTAGACAATAAAGATACACCCTTTTTACTCATCAGTAGGAATCCACTTACCTTTGTGCATATCAGGATTAGACAGTCCCGTTACAATACCTATATATTTTTTACTCAAAAGCAGGCATTAAAAAGTATTAATACAGTTAAAAAAGCATTGCAGATAAGAATGCATAAAATAAAAGTTGAAAAAATATGATAAAACAATATTTGTAATTTAGCATTAAATTTATAAATATTTTAATTGAAGTAGTTATGTTAATTTAATGCAATTATAAATTATTTTAAAAGACAAAATAAAGTAAAGCACTTTGTAAATAAAAAATTTATTCGAAAGCATTTTATTTAGATCGAGTTATTTTCTTTTGTAAAGGATGTTAATGAAAATATATTTATTAAGCGGACTGTAATTAAATATTAGACTTGAATAACAGTTCTGTAATCGAGAGAAACAAGCCAAAGAAGCTTTAAATTGCAGGTGTGAAGTTTGTGTTTACTGAGCAATTAAATTTGCTAAAAGAAATCTTGAAAGATTATAACTAGAACTAAGAACCACATGAGAATAAATTAGAAAAGTAAACAGAAAACCTGACGGTAGCAATTTAAAAAAGTTGTTGATAGAAGAAAAATGTTTTGATTCTGAATAATAAACTAAAGATGTGATTAATATAATCAGTAAATATTTTTATTTACATTTTAATAATCACTCACTTGTTATTAATTTATACATTTGTAATTCAAAGCAGCAATTAACCGTATATACAATAGAGTTTCTGCTAGTGTATTTCCAGATTAAGATAGACATTAATTAATACAGTTTCATGATTAGCAGAAAATATATAAATATATTTTGTTACAATAATAAGGGTTAAGTTCTTTTCACGGTTATGCAGAAAACAAGTTGAATTGCACGCAATAAGCTAGTGCGACAAAGTTATAACACGTTATCTTCATCAATGATAATTTACTACTATGTAATTGTAATTTATTTTAGATTCCAAATTTACACCCTAAAATAAAAAAAAAAAGAATTATTTCATTAAAATGCAAATTTCTAAGTATATTTACAAGATCGAAAAATACATTTATTTTTATAATCAATGCATATTTACCTTGTAAGTATTTTACATAAATGCATAAAAATGCGCGCGCACACACAGATATATATATATATCATTAAAACGAGTCAACACTTAGACAATATATATATAAACCATAACAGATTATATTTACGTTTAAGAGCACAGACTTTCACACGACCCACCACTCTCCACTCTATCTAATAACGCTGATACACTCAAGCACATATATGCTGAAAAGATAAATAATCACCAATATACGTATTTCATGCTAAACCAGCAATCATCAGTTGGTCCAGATTATCATCTCCCACACATATATACTATAAGTGCTCAGATATATATTAAGATAGACAATCTTCATACTTTAATGGACTGGCTCCAATCTACTACACACTCCAACTCTACAACCGTCCATCCAATTGAAAATCTGATGATGGAATGCTCGAAGGCCACCCTAAGGCCGAGATTCTAGTCACACCCATCTTGACCCAAGGTCAATCTGAACCACACATGTACAGGACATAATCCATTAAATACATATGCAAGGATGGGCAGACATCTCTACAATGTAATAACTGAAACTCAGGCTTAATATATACTATGTGTCTATATATAATATAGGGTATATGAGCACAGACTTTCACATGACCCACCACTCTCCACTCTATCTATTACACTGATACACTCAAGCACATATATGCTGAAAAGATAAATAATCACCAATATACGTATTTCATGCTAAACCAGCAATCATCAATTGGTCCAGATTATCATCTCCCACACATATATACTATAAGTGCTCAGATATATATTAAGATAGACAATCTTCATACTTTATACTTTATACGTATATTGGTGATTATTTATCTTTTCAGCATATATATGCTTGAGTGTATCAGTGTTATCAGATAGAGTGGAGAGTGGTGGGTCATGTGAAAGTCTGTGCTCATATACCCTATATTATATTTATAGACACATGGTATATATTAAGCCTAAGTTTCAGTTATTACATTGTAGAGATGTCTGCCCATCCTTGCATATGTATTTAATGGATTATGTCCTGTACATGTGGGGTTCAGATTGACCTTGGGTCAACATGGGTGTGACTAGAATTTCGGCCTTAGGGTGGCCTTCGAGCATTCCATCATCAGATTTTCAATTGGATGGACGGTTGAAGAGTTGGAGTGTGTAGTAGATTGGAGCCATTCCATTAAAGTAAGAAGATTGTCTATCTTAATATATATCTGAGCACTTATAGTATATATGTGTGGGAGATGATAATCTGGACCAACTGATGATTGCTGGTTTAGCATGAAATATGTATATTGGTGATTATTTATCTTTTCAGCATATATGTGCTTGAGTGTATCAGTGTTATTAGATAGAGTGGTGGGTCATGTGAAAGTCTGTGCTCATATACCCTATATTACATATATAGACACATGGTATATATTAAGCCTGAGTTTCAGTTATTATGTTTAAGAAGTTTTTTAAAAATTTCTTTGTATCAATAATTTCAGTCTCTGTGATAAGTTCCAATCATTAGTATCTATATAAACATATTGAACAATAAATAAAGATGGCATTCCACATTTACTGCTAAAAAAAGTTGCCATGACAACAGATTGAGATTGTTGATAGTTTTGATATTGGAATTTGTCTAAGTGTTGAGTAATGTTTATGAATATATAAACCATATATAAACGTTAGAATAAACATCCTTCCAAATGCAGTTAATATCAATGCACCAACTTTGTTGTAAGAATCAAGGTAGCAGATGTAAATGATTATTTCATTTGCTAAATGGTCTGATAATGAAGTTATCACAATGATATAAAGAACATTCAATTTATAAGTAGTAACATTAGGATACTATCAGTGAAAGTTTGCTTATGCTTATCTTCATTAATGGGATTCAAGTTTCTTAATATTTGGACTTCATAAAAAAACTTTAAGACATTCACAAAAGTAAGCTGTGATAGTGCTATCATATTTGACATTTTATGTGGCATGATGGTGCTACAATTGCTACTTTTCTGATTCTTTCTATGAAGCTTCCATTTTTAATATATTAACTTTAAAAAAAAAATTCAAAAAATGTCATCAGTATACACACCTTTATGAAACTTTGTGTGTGATTAACAGCACATTCTATTATTCTGACAAAGCTATGAAGGAGTTGGTGATTTGTAATTGACTGATGCTTTAAATTGTTTTACCCTGCTGCTAAATGCCTTAAATACATGCTTTTCAGTAATTGTTAATGATTATGATGTAATATTTTTGTAAAAGACTTATTATTAAACCAAAAATTACATCACTAGGGTGGGTTGTCTTTAAAAACATTTTATTTTAAAAAAGATTACTTTAGAATGTACAGAAAGTTTGTATGAGAACCAGAAATAGCCATGGAAACAGTCATTACAGCTAAAAAGAAAAACGATTTTGTAAAAACTATAAGTGAAATATTTTAATAAACATTAATAACTTATTAACTTTTATAATTTTTTTGCTTCTTTGATAATAACTAATTCTAAATATATCATTTTTTAAGAAAATAAAATTGTAATATCCAATATTTTGTTCTTCAAACTTTTTGAATAAATATTGTGAAGCCAATAACGATGTGTTACTTTGTTATCAGTAAGATTTTCAGTTAGACATTTATTTTCACAATTTTAAAATTAATTTTAAATATTTTATTGCACTTATTAGAAGGCTTAAATATTTATAATGTGATACATATTAATTAAGCATATAATATATGTAAAAAATGATTTAATTGCATGAAAAAAAAGTCAAACATGGAGTTTTATTAAAAATAATAGTTGCAAGAGACTATTCAAACATTTTGGGTGACATGGATGTAGCTAATGAGCTTTAAATACCATTAAAATCATTATTATCATCACTTATATATGAAGAAAAACATTATAACTCTAAAGAATAAAAAGAAATAAAAAAATAAAGAGAGTGAGAAGAAAGCAGAGATGACTTTTATATAACTATATAAGTCATTATCCATCCATACCATATGTTTATCATTGTAGTCTGTTTAATTGATATTTTGCAATGGAATCTTTTAATTTCTTCTATAGTAAATTTTACTTTTTGAAAGCTGCCTATTATATTCTAGTTCAAGGTATATATTCCAAATAAATAACAGTCATTGCACTTCTTTAAAACAGCTTTTAGATATCTTTATAATGTAAATAAGATTTGCCTCTCTCAGATACACAATACTCAAGTTTATCATAAAGTATATTTCTAAAAAAATCTATCTTCATTCATTTACTTCAGATGTCAAATCCCATAAAGATGTGATCTTATAGTAGCAGATTCATTAGTATGTCATCTATCAAACCAAAAATATGATTGACTGTCTAATATAGCTTTCATATATATTTTAAGAATCTTAAAAGAAATCTTTAAATAAAATTTTAGAAATACTTTTATGACAAGTTGATAGAGGATTCAAGTCTCATTTTCATACAATAAATTGGGTAAAATAAATGTATGTAATTATAATGAAATACTTTATCTTTTAACTAGTTAAGTATAAATTGGCACATAGAGCCTATATTAGATTTTAACATTCAAATCCACCTTTCTACTTAAAAAACTATCAAAATATTTTAAATGACTCATTAAATTGATAACCACAGTAAAAATTTCTTTTAACATAAATTATTAAGCCTAAAGCTTTACAGATTGCATTGAAAGTATTTTGAATTAAAAGAATAGTAGAACTATTAATATACTGAAATCTAGAAACAAAAAAGATGAAGTTCTTGTTTTTCATTTTAATCTGGTTAAATTAAAATCTCCAGCATAAAATCTTAATGCTTGTTTTATGAAATTCTCTATTAACCCTTGCTCAGCTCTATCGATTAATCCACGTCAACGGCTTTAGGTCACTCAAAATTGGCCACTTTTTAAGCTATTGTACTATTTTTATACTTGTTTTAAAGCTTATAAAAAGTCCCATAAGATGCTGCTTTCTCTCAAATTATTTTACAAGTAAAAAATCAATAAATGTGATATAGAAAGTTTAACAAAAGGAATGGGGCAGTCTGTTCTAAATGCTGATTGGCTGATGAAAAGATCACAGGTAAATAATTTTTATTGCTGAAAATGAAAATATATGTTTTAGAGTGTTTTTTTAATTATTTTTCATACATATTATAAATTATTTTCATAAAATATGCTGAAAATATAGTTATTTTAAAAAAATAGTAAGATTTTATACAAAAACCTGTTTAATTATCATAAAAATGGATATATTTTTCCAAATGTAACTAGGTAGATGAGATATATTAATAATAGTTGTCATCTCATATCTTGTATTATTATTAAAAAATTTGAAATATATTTATTATCATATAAAGGAATGCCATACATACATTTAATATGATTATGATATTGTTTTTCATGTTCATATGGTTGTATCAGTATGTAAAAAAAATCTAAAATGGCCATGTAAATAAATATTAGTATCCCATTTGCAGTTATAATTCTTCAATCATTTTTTAATTTGTCAATTATTGAATTTGTACTTTTAAATTTATATATTTCTTATGAAGCTCCACATTTTAATTACTACTTTGACAACCACAAACTATCATACACATTTTAATATTACAATCAGAAAAAACACTCATCAGTTGGTCCATGTCACTATCTCTCAGATATATCTTTACTATATAAAACATTTATCTATATTAAAAATTATATTCTGAATTACAAATGCCAAATTAACTTAACTATATCTTTGACACCGTCCACTTTAGATAAATATAGTAATGACTATTATTAATGATTTTCTAAACTAGAGATTATTTCTAGCATAGACTCAATTAAAGAGTAATATTTCTGATTTTTTAAAATTAAGCACCCAAATACATGGAGTTATTCACATTTCTTTTTTCCATGTGTAATATCTTTATAAATATATTAAATAACATCATTAATACCAAATATTCTTTTAAATTGAGCACAAAATGTATCTTGAAGGTCATTTGTCTTTTATTATATTTTTATTTATATGAATTTAAGGGAATGTGATAATATTGAAGTTGTTTAATATATTTGTAAAAATATTACACATGGGAAAAAGAAATCTGAATAATTCCATGCGTAATATAAAGATATTACACATGGCAAAAAGAATTGTAAATAACTATATGTGTTGGGTGTTTAATTTAAAAAAAAAAAGCACGCATATTAATCTTTAATTGAGTTTTCTAGTTTATATCTGTGTTGGAGATATGATAATCTCTAGTTTAGTGAATGATTAACAATATTTATCTAAAGTGAATATTGTCAAAGATGTGGGTTGAGTTAATTTGACATGTGTAATTCAAAAAGTAATTATCTAATATAGATAAATATTTTTCATATAATAAAGATATATATGAGAGATAGTGACCTTGCATTTTGACGGTCATTTGTCTTTTATTGTATATTTACTTATATGAATTTAAAGGAATATGTGGTAATATTAAGGTTATTTAGTTAATATATTTATAATATAGTATTCTCGAAAAATTGGCAATTTTAGTGTTTAATACCGTTTGAAATTTGTTTCACAGATTTGATTTGTATAGCCTATGAAAAATTCATCTTTAATGTTTTTTTTTGCCTTTCTATCTTTATTTTTTATCTTCCAGGAATTGCAACAGTTATATTCATTTAAAAATGGTTATTAATCCTAATTAACTTAAAACTTTAATTAACTGTTTTCTTTATTTAATTATTGATTTCAAACATTAATTAATCTAGTTAATACAATATAAAATAGAGAAAATTATATATATATAAAATTAATTTATATATATATATATATATATTAAATAAAAATAAAGCAAATTATTATAAAATGATGAAAATATAAATGTTTTTTTTTTTTTTTTAAAAAAATATAAAGAATTCTTTTTCTAACTTTATATAACAAACATAATGTGGGTTGGGCTTTAACTTTTTCATTCGAAGATATGTAAAAAAATAAATCGAAAATAGATTTATTTTTCTTTCCTACTGCAAAATATTACAAAAAAATAGCTAAATAGTTAAATATTTTAAATATAAAAATTGAATGGGAATTTACTAGCTATTTATAATATAGTTTCTTTCTACTATTTAGTTTTTGAGATCCTGTTAGAGGTTGGGTAATTTAATTGTAGTCCAGTAAAGTTCTTAATACAGTGCACTGTATTAGGATTATAATGTGTATTATTTTACTATATATATAAATATATAGATAGAATTGAAAAATAAATCCATTTATATCAACAATGTAATGTAAATGAAAGAAATCTTAATTCACTAGTAACAATTACTAACATTTACAAGTAAATTAAATCATAATTTTTTTTCATCTCTGTTTTTTACTTGATTAGCATATAAGCAATCATTATGAACATCTCATATTATGAGTCATTTTTCTGTATTAACTACATAATGGAATTTCATGAATAAACAATCACAGTTGGTCTTACATTGGTGGTTGAGAGGTCAGTGTGACTGCCTTGCACTTGCAGGCAGTTGCCTGAGTTGTGGGTTCGTGTCCCGGCCGATGCTATGACAATTAAAAAAACAATCACAGTTCTTTCCTTTAATAACATACAGAAGTTTTGAGTACAATCTTTTTTTTTCCATCTTTATTTTCTAAGTTATTTTTTATTGTATGTCTTTTTTTTTAATAAATTAGAATAGCCAAATTCTTTTATGAATGGCTTATAATAATGATATTATGTTTTCTTATGTAAATGAGTGTTTATGTAAATCAAGAGTTCAAGTTTCTGTGACAAGCTTCAAATTAAAGTTGCAGCTATTCTAAATAGTTAATAACACAATTATTATTATCACTTAATTGTATTCTTTAAATAGCTCACTGAAAGACAAAAGTTTTTCAACAGATTACAATAAAGAAGAAAATACTCACCAGGTTTACCAATTTCTATGTGATTAAGATGTGAATAATTTTCCAACTTTATGTTACTCTACTGATCAAATATTAGATGATTAATTAATTAGATATAAATTAGGTATAGGTTTACTTGACCTGGATTCTAAGAACAAGTTGAGACATTCTACATTTTTTTTATATTTCATTTTTCTCTTTGAAAAATATTATCACTATATAAATACTTTATACATATTTATTCATACAATAGAATAAAGAACCAAAATAAATATTCATTTAAACAGAAATACTTTAATCAAGAAAAATAGGCCATAAAAATATGATTTCTTATATCTTATGGGTGGAGTACAACCAATCACAAAAAAAGAAAGTAAAATTGGTTGTCAATCAAATGTAACCAATAAAAGTAATTTAAATTTTTAATTAAACATACACACACACACACTTCTCCAATAATTGTTGTCAGCAATCAAATGTAAAAATAAAAGTAAAGTAAATTATTATTTAATCATACACAAAAACACCCTTCCCAATAATTGTTGTCAATCAAATGTAAAACAATAAAAGTAACGTAAATTATTATTTAAAGATACATCAAAAAACCCCGTTCTCTCTTGAATTTTGTCAATCAAATTTTAAAAAACAGTAATTCTATTTAAAAAACACAAATTACTTTATAAACATAGACCAAAAAAGATGCTCTTGTCAATATAAATTAAAAAACAACTATTAATATCCCATTGTCAAAAATATTATTTGGGGAAAAATAATTTAGAAATGAAAGAAAGTAAAATTTGTAAACCAAAAAAAAAGGTCAATATTAATAGAGAATCGCTAGCTGGGAAATGTTATATTAATGTGTTTTTGGTTAGAAATAGCATCATTCTGCATCTGACACAAGGGATCAGATCACAACCTACACTTCTTTTATAAACTTTTAACTTGACATTTTTAAGAAAACCCCCTTGCCACTTTTAATTAATTAATTGTAACTTTTATTTCAAACAACTCTTTGACTTTTATTTTTACTTTTTTTGAAAACAAACTGCAATAAAAAAAAACTCTTAAACTTTTACATACTATTTTCTTTTAATGAAAGATTTTTATTTTAATAATTTTTAGACAAAATTATTATGTGCCAACACAATGTTAGTATATTAGTCTTATTATCGTATGCAGAATTATTTAAGAATTATAAAGTAAAAATTATGCATATTATTATCTTTTGCTTAAGGCAAATTGATATTTAGTGTACATATCCAGATTAAAAAAAATATGTTTGTCATTGATTAGCCACCAAATACTGCCTGATGTCACAGTTTCCATGCAAAAGCACAGAAATATACTGCTCACATGGCCTGTAGAACAGTTCTCTTCATATTGGCCACTAAACAGCTTTTGTTCTTAGCAGTACTATCACACACTTCACAGATCACTACAGTATGATGTGAGGGTGTGTAGAATTTAAGTTGTTCTAAGTCTTTGCATGTGCATTCAAAGTATTTTTTTATGTGACCTGATATAGTTTTAGATAGTATTAATTGTAAAACAAAAGATGGGCTTCCATACACATATTTTTAAGGTTAAATGAATTTCAAAAGTGTATATTTCAGTCATTATATAGAAATCACACATAAAACATATTTTGCACAGGAGCAGCTATGATACTTTCAAAGCATAAGATTGGCCTGAAAGGGGAATTTTCAAATCGAATTGTGTGTCGTAAATTGTTTTAAAATAGTGTTGAAATTTTTTTTTGATCAGATATTAATTGAAAAAAGAAAATATTAGATTTTATTAAATAATTTTGTTTTTAAAAATGTTGTGTATGTTGTGATGACCGATCTTCAGATCATCAAAGAAATTGGATCCCCCTCCTGTGAATTCTAGTGCTACATTCTGACATGTAGTAGTGTAAAAAAGTCATCTGTAAATCAGCCAGTAATGTGCTGAGATGGATAATGTTTTAAAAATTGTCTTGCATGTGATGGATGATCCTTTGGATCAGCAAAGATATTGAATCCTCCTCCCTGCAAATTCCAGCACTATGCGCTGACATGTAGTAATGTAAAAAAAGTAAATTGTAAATCAGCCTGGTAATGTTATATCTATTGTTTTTTAACAAGCAACAGCAACATCAGGTGGTGTTTGGTGACTAATCGATGATAACTGAAAATATTTTTTTTATATTTGCTAGTATTATTTTATTCTTATGCATTTACAATTATTTATGGATAAACAGATAACAATTGGTATTTATCAGAAGCTCACAAAAGTTTTAACTGATATAGTATTTATTTATTATAAGGTTATTATTAATATAATTATTTTATCTTTATTATATTGAATGTTATGCATTTTCCAGTCATGTCTGATATTTTAAAATCTTATGCTACTATTAGTTAAATATGTGTGTTCTTTATTAGCTGCAATATATTATTGTTATGCTATTATTTTGACTCATGTTTATTTGTTGGTTTTGTAGGTTATCTGTATTTTTAGAAATAGAAAATTACTTTTTTTGTTCAAGTAGTATTTTATCTTGCCATTGTTTGCCAATGATAAAAGTTATTATCTTTTAATATTTGTAGGGCAATTCACTCTCATAGTATTGTTTCTAATTAGATAGTACATTAGAGGATTGAGGCTAGCTCTCCCCAGTTGTAGGTATTTGTCATGAGTGGATTTTGTTTCCCATATCATATTATTGTTTTATATGCTTAGTTCACATAATTTTATCCTTATGGAGAATTTACTTTGGTTTATGTTCCAATTTTCATGCTCTAGAATCACATCCACACATATATTTGCCTCAGAGATTTTCTGGAATATGCCATTGCTTATTTATTCTTATAGTAGTTATGGCTCTAATAAGGCTTTTCCACATGAATATATCATGTTTATATTCCACCATTGTAGGTAAAGATTTACTATATTTAGAGTATATGGCAATTGATAAGTTTGAGTTTGAAGTGTAGATACTTCAGGGACACTTTTAATATCTTAAGTATATAATAAAGCAATTAATGTATTTATTGTACTGTTGTGCCTTGTCCAACAATACAATAAAGCCAACAAATATATTTGTTAAATTTAATTTTTAGTGTATTTTTATAGTACAATAAGGGATACACATATACCTCATCATCATCATCATCATCTAGAAGTAAGATGCTGATGGATTGGTAAGGCAACTTGAGTATTTAAGTAACTTATTAGATGGACAAGGGACAAATTGGAATGATGTGTAATTGTGACTTCTGAAAGGTTTTACTATTTTACTAACAATGATAATAGACAATATTTTGTAGTCATGTCTTTTGCAATAGCTAGAATTATAATGTTAATATTTTAAGATTTCTTAACTAGATATTATTAAAAGGTGAAATTCTTAAATGTCACATATTTTCAATGATTATTAAAACTACATCTGTTGATAATAGGTAGCTGGAGATGGGTAATTTTTATTTCAGATATTCTAATTTATTTAAATCTTTAGTAAATAGTTATGAATAATTTTGGGAACATTGAAAAAGCTATGTAGAGAAATAAGAAATATTTAGAGCTACATTTGTTTTTTAAAATAGAATGTTTTTAAAAAGAGATAAATGATGTTTAACTAAAATTAAAAAAAAAAAATATCAGTTTATCCAAAATGTACAATTGGATAGACAGGATTTTAATTTTATCAATGCATTTGATGTAACAGTGCCTATGCTTTTGTACACAACTTGAACATAAAAGTTGTTGTCTGAATTTTTGTAAAATGGAATTGATATTTATTTACAATACATGTGTTTTATTGTTAATAAATTTCTAGTCTCTGTCTCTATATGATTTTTTGAGTCCTCTAATAATTATATTATAGAAATCATTATTCAAATCAGATATACAATTCATTTAAAACATAGAACCAAACTCGAAGTCTAAAAATTTTATAAGATTGTTGATTACAAATGTTAAAATTACATTTGAAATAAAGATATTTATTTTGTTTATTTAAATTGACTTTCATTCAAGGGCTGCATATTATTTGATTATTATATAAGTGAGAATTATATTATTTTGAAGACAATTTAAAGATTATGTTGATGATTATCAGAATGACATAAAAAATACCCTTTCCAGTCTGGATATTCGAATGTCATTCTAGGTGAAGACTTGATTCTTCAAAATTTATTGTTTCATGCATATATTATTTAAATTAAATGTCTTTAATTAATATTATTATTACTACAGTATATTGGTTACATTAGTTTATAAGTGAAGTGTATGTCTCTGGGATGTCATTCAATTATCAAACAATATGATAAAACAAGTTATATTTAAATAAATGACATATACTATTAAACTGATAAGTAATACAGTTTTAAACAAGGCAAAATCTATATCTTGGCATTATAAAATGTTTGGATCAATTAATTCAGTGTTATCCAGATAGATTGCATATACTATTAAACGGATAAATATTACCATTAGATTATGTTGAACATATGTGTGTGTGGAAATAGTCAATCGAACGTATATGATAAAATAATTCAGAGGGAATCTTACTTCAATAAACATTTATTACAAGACCCCTTCCTTTACAAACACATTGATGATGATTTAACATTAATTTCACATTAACTGCAAACTTGACTAAATAACATTCAAATTACATAAATCCTATATACTTAATATTTGGAGGCTTTTCCTCTTATCTGTTATTTCAATAATATTTATAACTCTATTCATTAAATTATTAGCAATACCAAATAATTATATATTCACATACCAATGTTTATCTCATCTATTCCCATTCTGTGCTCTCAATGAACTAAAAAAAACAGTATCAAATAATCAAGTAATGCCATTGAAATTATTTTCGTAAGCCTACAAATTCATTCTTACTGCATGAAATTAAGTAATAATTTTATTAAAATTAGCATTAAATAAAGTAAAATTTTTGTAATCCAATATTACATTCATACCGGGAGAGTGAATTTCCAGTAATAACAATAAATGAAATAATGATAATGTGAGTGATATGATTTGACAAGCTACTTAGAACTTACAATTCCAGCGATGGTCTCCCTCCATATCTCTAAGTTTATCATATCTCCGAATGTGTGCACATTTATGAATTCACAATCACAACAAATTTATTGATTATATTTTCTATCGGTTTACTTGTGAAATGAATAAAATTCACAATACAGATGGTACAATGAGCCAATTATTAATTATAAATCCGACTTCAAGCATATTACAGAAATCACTAAAATCTTTATCTGAAATAACTAACATATGCTACATAATGATAAATATGTGGAGTGAAGAGGGAGAGCAAAATTCTAACAAAGAAATATTCGCATAAGAGCATGTGAGGGTTAATAAAACTTCAAACATCAATTTAATTCATCAACTTAGTAACTACCAACCTTTCTGACACAAATGGTGCGGAACCCAGCCAATTAATCATAAATAAATGAGACATCTATCACTTTACTTTGAGGAATACAATCATCACATCATATACTATCAAATAAGAAAATATACCACCACCCACAGCTCAATAGGTAAATAAGTAAAAGAAGCATTACTAATCTGAATAGCATGATTATTCATTCAATCACCTCTCCACTCAAAAGGTATCTAAGGCATTTCATATAGGACAAATCCATAACAGACAAACTCTCTGATAGGAAACAAATAAGCATAAATTTAATTCTTATAAAATAGCTTTTGATAGCAAACACGCACACGAATATGTATGAAATCTTTTCAAAATCACATCAGACAATAAAATGTTATATTAGCATTAATTAAATTATAAATGAATCTAATATCTATGAAAAATTTATAAACATCGAATTTCAAATTAGCGTAAATACTATCAAGTAAGTCTGACCATTCGGCAATACTGGCATAAATATTTTCATGTATCTATTTATTATTACCAACTAGTGAATGATGATAAAGCATGCGATTTACACCAATAATATGAGCATGGGAATATATAATATTTTACATAATACAACAAAAAAAAATATTACCAGTTTAGTATAACTTATACTACACTCTCCGAGAAGTTCTAGAGGAGATTGGGTACATAAATACATAACAATAAATCAAATTAATGTCAAAATAAACATAAAAAATAAATAAATAAATACATAAATATATTTACCTATCTATCATATGCAATGGAAGAAATGCATATCAAACCTATCATTAAAATAAAAGTTCTCTTTTTATTTATTTTTAGTTCATACTTGAAACTTTAAAAATAGAAACGCACGTGTAGCTCACGATGATAAGATCAATAAACAAACATTAAAGCATATAAACATTACTTCTGCATGATAAACATGAATGTGGCAAAATAGCAATAACCTCCAATTCTTAGGGCTTCCTAATGGAAATTATAAGCAGCTTTTGCACATATTTGAATCAATTTATTTTTTATAAACTCTTCACAATGCAGCAATATCATCCAAATAAATGTTTATGATCCATGCTGTTTAAAATTTCCAGCATTTAATAAAATTTAATAACGATTAAGATCAGGATTATTTGGTCATCCATGCTTATACATATTTCTAATAACTAATTATCAAATATCATTAAGTCACGCATTCTATCACTCATATATAGGTGTGAATAGTAAGGTAATTTAGTATACATAATTATTCCAATAATGTAAAGTATTAGAATGAGTAATTTCTCATTTTCAGCCTTATTTTACACAATAAAAATAGAAAACTTATTAAATAAGAGTCAATAAGATATTCCATTACACAGTTCAGCATAACTTTTTCAATTATTATCATTATTGTTAATTTAAATAATTCCAGTATTACACTGTTTATTATAAATAAGTTATAGCAAAATTGTATTAGCAATTTTTCTATATAATATCCATGCATTATGAATAAAAGTAAATTCAAATTGTTAGTCAATAAAAGATGGAACTGGTGTATTTTTAAATATTTAGTCTTCCATATTGGACAATTCTATCCTGTATCCTTCACAATTATACATTGACATTTATGCTGGAGTAGTATGAGAGAAGTTTCCTTAGTAAAAGGAAATAGTAAAGAATTTAGTGAAAATATTAGGTTCACTTGTTTTATTATATTTCTCCTTTTTTTTAGACAAATATTTCATCTTCTCTAAAACTTTTTCTGAAGCCTTCTGTCTACTTAGCCACGCCTCTTTTTTTTTTTTTTTTAGTTATAATGAGACGAACAATATGCAAGAATTTACTACTTGTAAAAAAAATGTTAGGAATAGAATATTGAAAAAAAAAAAAATTAAATTACAAATACTAACTAATAATAAATAAAATAAATAATTTTTACATTTTCAAATGAAAGATTTTATGCAATAAATAATTAATAAAAAAAATCATATTAACTGGTAGTGTGTGTTTGTGTCTGTCCATTAATCCAGAGGTCTATTAATGACTGAATTATTAGAAATAACTATGACAAAATAAATAATGTTATTGTAAGATGGATATTCTGAGTGATAATTAGAAATATGAATGAGGCGTGAAGTGTGAGATGATGTGAATGGGCATGCACTTACACATACCAGTTAGATCAAAGAATGGCAATAAACAATAGATTAGAAAATTAATGAATAAGCACTCATCAGGGCCTTACAGACAAACAATACTTATTCCCACTAGTCTAGCTTTCATATCAACAGCTCCTGATACAATCCTCCCCTCTCCCATTATTAGATATACATAAAACATTTTTTAATGATTGATACATTCCAACTAACATCCTAAGAACTTTTCAACCGAATTATACATTATGTTATATCACAATTCATTTTTTTCTTATTAGTTACCCCTGATCACTACTGGAACAATGTGAAACTTCCCACATTCCTTCATGGTGCCAATCTGGAAGGTCACAATATATATATATATATATTTATATATATATATATATATATATATATATATATATATATATGTGACTTTATATATATATATATATATATATATATAAGCTATACACATTTCAATTTCTCCTCTCTCCCTAGAAAATTAACTTTTGTTTCACAAGAAATAATTCTGCAGTCTTAAAGGTTTCTGCCACACTCAGGCAGGTCTTGTTAGAGATAAATATTTTTCATCGCTCATTAATTTTTGTTTCTAGAAAAGGCTGTTTTGAAGGGGATAAACCTATTTTTGGAAAAATCTCTAATTTAACAAATAATTTTTTTTATATAACTGATTCTTATTATTTAAAGTTGTTTAGCAGCTCTTGTGTTGTACCAGTACTTCCATCTTCTTTTAATGCAGAAGTATCACTTAACTTTGAATAAGCACTAACAATCAGTTTTAACAATTCTGGATAGTGAATTCTCAAGTGATTTTTGTGTCTTCTCACTCTTCTATCATTTGAAGTTTGCACTTTTTTTAATTGTCTTGAAACAATGCTGGTTATTACTTCTGAAAACCATTTTCTCTTTAACATTTAGGATAACCAAACAGCATCATCAACTTTATAGTTTTCTTCATCCAAGTCAATTCATTTTAAATTGTTATTATTGGGCATTAACACAGACTGGTGGGTTTGGCATTTTGACTCAGCTAGAATTTTTAAGCTGATGTACACAGAGTAAAATGTTGATGGAACATAGTGTCAATTAAAGCTTCATTAATATCACTATAAAAAGTTCTCCTTAACATCTGTTTTAAATGCTATACTGATTTCTCTGCCAGGTCATTAAACTCTGGGTAATATTATTTTATTACATAGTGAGTTCTCTTAGTTTTAATAAACCATTAAGCACATCAAACATGAAATAAATTCTGTTATCAGAAACAATAATTTTGGGGTAACCATAATATATAAAAATTTCATTTAAAATGTTCACAGTATTTGCCCCATGCTTATACTCTTAGCTCTTTTGTATTCTGTCCATTTTAAGTAAGAAATTAAAAGTATTAAGAATATATTTTCATTAAATGGATCAACATAACTTACATAGAATCTCTCACAAAGCTTATGGCTATATTTCAAGGCTCTATCTTTTTTAGATGCATCATAGATGAAAATCTTTACAGTCTGTACAATTGCATTGTTCAAGCTCTTGATGTTGCTGTCTCTATACCAGTGGTCTTCAACCCTTGGTCCATGGATCGGTGCTGGGCCACAGAAGTTTTTTGCCAGTCCTTGCTAGACTGGCAGAAAAATTTGTAATAACAAAATAATAAGATTTTGAACTTTTAATTAATATAAACAATTTTTATTTATTTTTTCATCGCATTTTTACCCGATTAAAAAAAGAGAAACAGAATAAAAACAAAATCTAATCAATCATACATAAATTAATTGTTTTTCTATTTATCACAGATGTTTATGATGGGATGGGGGGGGGATAGAATTAAATTTTTTATTATTTTTCTAAAAAAATTCAAAATTAAAAAAATGTTTTTTATTATATAAACTCCATATATATATATATATAACTTCATCTTGTATATTTACCATTAAATACAGATATTACATTTATCATAATCATTGTCATGTAATTATACTAGCTGTGATATTTCCCAACATTCAGGTGAATAACATTTTATTCTTGCATGTTTTAACATTGAAATAATAAACATAGCAATGCAGGCACATTAATGAGAATGATTGTTATTGTACTGTTTTTTGTAGCAGTATGACTGTGCAACTCAAAAAAGAGTGCTCAGTATGTGAAGGTAAGCAACACTATTTATTACAATACACAGTAACTAGTGTGTTGTTTAGGTCAGTTATAATGAATTATGCTCATCTAAGGCTAAGCAGTTTACATCTTTAAGAAAATTTATCTGTAGACTTCTGCCAGTCCGCACAATCTTATTTTTATTTTTGCCAGTCTGCAGGTATGAAAAGATTGAAGATCACTGTCTTATACTACCACAGACTCCTCTTTATTCAATTTCTAGCCACTGGAACCAATTTCTTCCTATGGTTGAAATAAGGTTTTTTTTCATGATATATAATAGCAGTAATTTTATTTTGACTTTTAGTTTAACTTGTACCATTACTTTATCTCATATATCAAAGCCATTTCAATTTACAACCATGATTATAATCTCCACTTTTTCCATAGTAAGGCTCTTTCTCACCTTCTTTATTAATTTTGTCCAATCTTTTAGCAAAATTAAGGATAATTTCATGCCAATATCAGATTTCCATATTAATTTCTTTGTCTGAGAATTTATGCATTTAAATAAATGCGGTTATTATCTGCACTATTTATTAATTTTACTTTAACTTTACTCTTGACTCTTACTCTCCCATGATTTAAAATCTGCTGGTAATTCCCTTTTTCTAACTTTAATTTGTGCAAAGAACATGTTATAAATGACCAGTTTTCCCATAAATGTGACATTTAGTACTTTTTAAGTTTACAAGTCTTCTCATTGCAAAAGCAGCATACAAAACACTTAGTAGAGCTTTGACAATTCATGGTCTAAACATCAGCTTTATTTACTGTCATTTTATATATTGTACATCTCTATTATTTTAAAATTCTGTGGTATCTTACATAGGTAACTATTTTGTTATAAATTTATTCACCATTTGCTTATATGTCTAGGCTACTTCACTGAGTGCTGTAACTTATTGTCAGTTATCCCCCATACCCATTGACCAAGGAGCATATCATTCAATTGAACACTAAATCCACAGTGTTATATCACATTACTGATATCTCTCATTTGGTACTTGCCTCCTATTTATAAAATGTAGATATGACACCCATTTAAATATTGTTGGTTTGAAGTATGTATTTAATGTTTCTTTAAGCTCAAGGAACACTACTTCTTCTAGCGGCTTTGGTTTGCAATTTTTTTTGCTATTTGCAGACATCTTTGCTTTCCAGTCACATCATCATTGCTTTAGAATGTCATCTATCATTTTAATGAGCATATCTTTCTCTGTGTGCCCCACATACTAACATCAATTTTCAGCATCGTTCATATCAAATTCCTTATGTTATTTTGGACCATTTTAAAGTTTGTTTAATTTATATACAAATAATACAGCCTTTTCAATTACAATACTGAGATGCTAATCACCCATGGCAATCTTTTGCCATTTTCACAGGTTCTTCTGCTGATTGAAGTCATTCTTCTGGGTTCGTCAGAAGTATATGCACAACAGCCAAGTCACAATCAAATAACAAACAATAACATTAAATAAATAAGAATAAATGCCAGTTTATTATACTCATACATAGTATATAGCTAAGTGAAACTAAATATTAATCATTGAGAAGAGAGTCTCTAATGTAAACATCGTTTGTTCTGTATATGTTATATAATATATCATAATAAAAATAATAAATATAACGGTAATAAACTATTATAAACAGTCGTTCAATCCACAGAAGTATGTTCGGTTAATTTTTTAAACCTGCCTCAACTGCCATTAAATTTTTTTTTTTTGAATTTAATGGCAGCTGAGGCAGATTTAAGAAATTAACCAAAGTACTTTTGCAGATTGAAAGATTGTTTATAATAGTTAATTACCACAACATTTATTATTTTTATTACGATTACAATTTTGTTCTAATTAACAGACATTTTATTTATATATAATATTTTGTTTTAAATTGATTATTTTTAATTTAATATTAATTCTGTATACACATTTGTGTGATAATAAAAAAAATCGACATCTGGTTTTATAAGCTCTTGGATACATGCTTACTCCATTTATATAGTTATTTGCATAAATAATTAAAGTCCAGTCTATGTTATTATTCTTTAAAATTGTGCTAGAGTGAATAATTATATAAGTATTAATAATTATTTTCCATAATAAAATTTTATTATATTTATCTATCTATTTGTCTGTTTGTCTATCTGTCTACCTACCTATCTATCTACCTATCTACCTACCTACCCATCCACCCATCTACCTACCTACCTACCTGCCTGCCTACCTACTTACCTCCTACCTACTACCTACCTACCTACTTACCTATCTATCTATCTATCTATCTATCTATCTATCTGTCTGTCTGTCTATCTATCTATCTGTCTGTCTGTCTGTCTGTCTGTCTGTCTGTCTGTCTGTCTATCTATCTATCTATCTATCTATCTATCTATCTATCTATCTATCTATCTATCTATCTATCTATCTATCTATCTATCCATCCATCTATCTATCTATCTATCTATCTATCTATCTATCTATCTATCTATCTATCTATCTATCTATCTATCTATCTATCTATCTATCTATCTATCTATCTATCTATCTATCTATCTATCTATCTATCTATCTATCTATCTATCTATCTATCTATCTATCTATCTATCTATCTATCTATCTATCTATCTATCTGTCTGTCTGTCTGTCTGTCTTTCTGTACACTTATTATTTATACCGCAATATACATTTTAATATGATATCTCAAACAAGCAATAACAGTGATCATACCATGCAATACCATCTTTTTAATGTAATTTATTTTAGTAACTTTATATTTAAAACATTATAAATCAGTATCACAATTTTACATATGTACCATGGAAACAATGTACTTTTACATGTCATGATAATCTTTAATAAACTTTTCACATAGAAAAGTAATAGTAATAAAGTTGCCCCCCCCCTCAAAAACAGTATATAACTTAAAGATGTTTAAATTGTGATAATTTGAGGTATCAATGTTAGTGATTATTTTAATTTAAATACACTACTGATTTTACATTTTGGTTCATTACTGACAACAATTAGATCTATTCTAAATCCTTTTCTATTCTTTCAATGCAGAAAAAAAATTACTTATTATATTTTAAGTATGATTAGCATTACTAGTGTCAATAAATACCTTAATGTTAAGATTTTACCTGTCAAACAAATATCTACTAGCCTAAAATTTTTTGTAAAATTTTATAAAAGTAATTAAGATAAAGATAATCATTGATTCAGTACCTGCAGAATAATGATATCTCTCTCACTGGTATTGAAGGTTGCATAATATTACAGTTGTATTTGTTACTTTTATAGTTACTGAATTTGCCACTTATTCTTGCCGACCATGATTACCAGTTACCCTCTAATTTACAAATATAGCTAGATACTCATTTACCAACAGCTATTGAAGAGCTAGTGTCTTTAAGCTGTCAATTTATAAAAAAATTCCCCATGACTATTCGTGACCTTAAAAAATTCAAGATTCATCTGACTTGGATTCAATTATCAGATTGAACTTATGGCAGGCAGTTGCTACTAACCACTACACCACAAAAAGTTATAGTTGATTAATCTTTATAATTAAATTGAATATAAATACGAAAAATCATAAATTAAAAGCAATAAATCATTAAAAACTTTAAAGAAATTATAAAATTTGTAAAAATAAAACTACTTTGGAAAGAATATCATGGGGTATTAAATAGCTTATATATTAAAAGTATGTTATAAAAAATTGCTTGGAAGTCATTTACGATTAACTTTATTAAGAATAATTTAAAATTTCTTTAATAAACTAAGCATCAACTTAAAATTGAAGTAAGTTAAAAGCATATGTTTTGATTAATTTATCAAAATAATTAAATGAAAAGTTATTAAGAACAGATTAAAAAACAACAACAAAATAAATCAAAATCTAAAAAAAAGTTAATTACTTAGACTAATTTATTAGCATAAAAACTGATTTTTTGTAATTCTAAATACTATACTATAAAGTTTTATAAACGATTATGGTTTTAACATTTCTGCCTTTTTTTTAATTATTGAAATGTGTTTTATCAGTCTCGATTCTATTATTCAGTATATCATCATCATCATCATTATCAAACATTATCAATCCACTGCAGGATGAAGGTCTCTCCAAGTTTAATCCATCTTCTCCGATCTTTAGCTTCTCTTCTCCACATCACCCCTACACATTTTCTTATTTCATCCATCTATCTTACATGTGGTCTCCTTCTGGGTCTTTTACAATCTCTTGGAATCCAGTTTAAAATTTCAATTGTCCATCTATTATCATCTCTTCTAGCAATATGTCCAGCCCAACTCCACTTCAATCTTTTAATTTTTTCAATGAGGTCAGTAACACCTGTTTGTTCTCTTACCCATACATTGCGTTTTCGATCTCTTCTTGTTACTCCCAACATACATCTCTCCATACTTCTTTAGTGGCTAGCTCTGTATTGATCTTCTATTAGTGTCCAAGTCTCAGATCCATAAGTAAGAACTGGTAAAACACATTTGTTAAAAACCTTTCTTTTCAAACACATACATATTTCCTTTAATACAAGTTATTTCTACCAAAACACTCCAACAAGTTTAATTCTATGATTAATTTCCTCTATTTGTTTCCATCTGTATTAATAATCGACCAAGGTATTTGTAACTCTTAACTTCTTCTAATTCATCATAATCAATCTTTATTTTATATTTGACAAATCGATTAAACATTACTTTAGTCTTTTTAACATTTATCTTTAGTCCTACTTTCCTACTTTCATCTGATAACTCTGCAACATTTCCTGACTCAACATTATTTGCAAAAACAACTACATCATCTGCGAAATCTAAATGACTTAAATAATCTCCATTTACTTCCTCCTTTAGTTTCCCATTTTAATCCACAAAATACTTCTTGCAGCACTGCTGTAAAAGTTTTGGAATATGGAGTCACCTTGTCTTACACCTTCCAATTTACTTTCCCAGTATCATTAGTAATCTTATTGTTGTGTTGATTTTTATAAATATTCTTTAAAATATGACAATATCCTGGATCTATACCTTGTGATCCAATGCTTTAATCACTGAAGAAATGTTTATAGAATCAAATGCCTTTTCATAATCTACAAATCCAAAACATAATGCAACTCAATTATTTTCCTTTCTATAACTCTCTCAAACTTGAAAGATCTGTACTAAAACCACTTTTAAACCTTGTTTCTTGTGGTGAAAACCAATTCTCTGTAGACGGTTGTAATTATCTTGGTAAAAATTTTATATAAAACTGATAAAGCTGATAGGTCTGTAATTTCTAATATCTTCTTTACACCTTTTTTAAATATTAATATTATACTATTCTTCCAACACCGACACTTTATCATTTAGACATTTGGTATATAACTTTGCTAATATTTTTCTTTTCTCACCTGCTTCTTTTAAATATCAATATAATCCACATACTGGCCTCCTTTTTCATACATTTAATTGATTTCTCACTTCTTCATTTAAAATCTGGGCAATTGGAAGAGTAATAGATATAGGAGGTACTTGTTCTTTATTACTATATAATTCTTGATAAAAACTCTACCAATTCATAGCACCCTCTTTTAGTAATAATCCATCTTTTTTCCTTATGCAGATATAAATTTCCTACCAATACCAAAATTGTTTTACATTCTTAAGACTTTTATTTTCCTACGCTTTCTTGTAGTCACGTTATACTTTCTTATATCATTTTCAACTCTTCCCACCATTTTACAAAATTCGAGATATTCAATTTACATCATTCTTGCATATCTTCATATTCCTTCTTTCTTCATAAGTTCTCTAGTCTCGTAGAAATTTTATTAGTCAATGTTTTTACCACTACTTTGTGGTTTTAAAGTGTATCATTATTTTCATATTAATTTCATTCAAACTGAATCATGTTCAAAACTCCTAACACTTGAAACCTATTTGTAAGTTCTAATTTAAATTATTAGAGTTTCTGAAGATAGGAATACAATGTAAATATAGTTTTTTAATAATTTCTCTCTAGTTTTACATTAACATGTACTACACCTTACTAATCATGAACTTCCTTGTAAATTTATTAAGAACATACAACTTGAAAAGTATTTCCTTTGTCAAAAATAATCCAATTCTGCTGTACCTTCATTTGGTGCTTCCGTCCATTTCCTCTAACTTTTTCTCAAAAAAGATCATAATATAAAGTTTTCCTTCTCTGCAAACTCCACAAGCTGTCCTCTCTCATTTCTATTACCAAACCAAAATTACCTACAACACTTTCATCTTTCATTTGTTTACCAATTCTAGCATTGAAATCTCCCATAACAATTTTAAAATGTTGTTTACTCTGATCAAAAGCCTTTTGTACATCCATATAAAAATCTTCTACTACTTCATCACTGTGAGAACTTGTTGGGGCATAAACCTGAATTATTTGCATTTGATATCTGCTATTGTTGTATAACTAATCTTGCCACTCTGTCTGATACACCATCAACTCCACAATATTGTTCTTCCACTTTTTATTATAAGAATCCCCCCTTGTATTTCCAATATTTGTTCCTTTATAATAGAGCAAGTCCCTTTTAAATCAAGCCTCACCTCTCTAACTCACAAGCCAAAAACCCATTAATATAAGGGCCTTCTACTTGCAACTTCCTTCACTGAAAGTGACTGCGCTGTAGACCTAAATAAAAGATCAAATGGCGCCGGGCCGCCTCCAGGCTGCCCCTCCGCCCGCCACCCGCTGCCTTGGTTGGTGACTTTACGCCTCCTGGGTTAAGGGCCTGCTTTATTTTTGTCTGTCATAATTGTAAATTGGGAAAAACTTTATCTTTACACAAACATTCCTGCCTTATCAGGCACTGAGAAGAAGACCTGGTGTTCTTGACTTAAACTCGGGTAAAAGCCAAAACTCACCCGCTGGCAGCGTGTGGTGAGCCCCTCCGTCGTAACTGAAAAACATATAGAAAACAGCGCAACGCAGACGGGGGACGGACCCCCGGCCTTTAAGGCCTCCGGACAAGGCCCTCGTTAAAGCAACCCCGCGCCCGTATATATATAATTCTATCTCTCTCTCCACACACACGAATATTTTCATATATAAAAGATTCTTGCGTGCAATGAAAAATCCTGAAAATATAGCTTAAAACTACTTCAATTATAATACTGTTCATACATATTTCCTCCTGAAAGGTATATTGAGTTTTATAATTCTTCACTATATATTTTAAATTTGGTCTGATATTTTTGTATTCAAGTATATAGCAGTAATTCTGTTGGGCAGTAATTGGGTGTCTAATTAATACTAGCTGGATAATAAAATTTTTACATTACTCTGAGTTGATTGAGCATATCCTGTATAGTTTGATCTAATAATAAAATGGCAGGTTATAGAGGCTCGTGGATTATAATCAAATTCTGCCATTTCCAGCCCCTACTTTTTTTAAGAACTTCTATGCAATAAACCATTTGGTTATTTACTTAATTGAATATTGATAGAATGACTGTAAAAACAGAAAACATGATTGTAATATAATGTAGTCTCATTATTAGTGAAGGAGATGTAATGAGTTTTCTTTATTCATTTGGTCTTTAATATTTTTGTTAAATTTATGAAAATAAGCAAAGCCTCTAATTAATTACATAGTTTAATTAAAAAGTACCTCTAAGCTTCTAATATGAAAATTTATTTAGTCGTCAGTTTTTAAAAAGTGTTTCAAATAATTTTTTTATATGAATATATTGAGTTTGTGAAAAAATCATCTGGTAAATTATAAAATAAACATTAAATAAGAAAATGCAATTTTAATTCTAATATATTTTTACAAAACAAATTCAGAATTAGGATATTATACAGAATATCCATGCTATTAAATCATGTTCTGGTGTGTGGAAAGGATTAACACATTAAAGGTAATAAAACCATATGCTAGCACCATTAAATGTCAAAGAGATTTATGGATTACTGCCTCATGATCTACCCATTGGCATCATACAGGTCTTTTTGCAGCATAATAATTATAATCAGCACAAAAAATTATAATCAAAGTTTTTAATTGGTTAAATAATGAAATTGTAGCTATTGCCAATGGAAAATTTTATAGAATAATGATCAGATGGCCCATGGGACTCCCCTGAGTGACATTATTAGTAGCATTGTTTTTTCAAAATTCGAAAACATTTTACCAAAATATTTGGTCCATGCAAATAATGACACTTATATTACATACATAGACAACATTCATACACACCTCAGAAGTTTAAATTAACAATGTATATCTAGAACTGAATAAAGCATTACCTCTGGAGCAGTCATAATCAATGTATAAATTTTCAAGATCTATATGTCCAAAGAAATAGGGATGAGTTTGATTATAAAATGATTGTGAAATCAATGCAAGTGAAATTGTCTCCACCCCAGGTCCAATGCTCCATTAGATTATAAATCGTCAGGCCTAAAAAGTTTTTTTTTTTTTTTTTTACATAGAAACAAGATATTATGCAAATACAAGGCTAATAAAAAAATTAACATTAACTCATATATTAGAGATTTAACAAATATTGGATATAGCTATAATAAACTAGTAAAAACAGTTAAAATTTTTTATAATAACATCAACAAAGTTGCTATTAATGTTAACCCAAGTAAACAATGGATAAGCCTACCATACATGCCTCATATGGCAAATGAACCTTCAAAAGATATATGTGGATACTTTCAGAGTAGGATTCAGATTACCCCTCTCTCAACAACCTTTTAAACAACACCAAGAAGAATTCCATTTGAACATGTCCCCAGATTATTTATAAAATTTCATGCCCTGCCCTGACTTGTAATTCAGTGTATTATGGGGAATCTTGCACTAAAAGATCAACAAGAGTTGCCCAGCACTCATATTTATGTAATAAAGCAAAATCATGAATATAAATCAATTTTTTTGGTCATGAACAGGCTACAGGACATGTATTTTCCCTCTCTAACATTAAAACAATATGCACAGAGAGGGATGATAGGAAAAGAAAATATAAAGAAGTGTGTGCTATTTCTGGGGATCCTCATTCCATTAATAAAAAAGATTCCTGTGTTCCATTATCAAATAAATAGAACATCTAAATTTACATTCTATACTTTATTTGCATATTGAGCTTTACCACAAACTATACATATTTTTAAAGATACAGTTAGTGTTAACACTATTCTGGTAGCAACCCACTAAAAGCTAGCTCAGTGCTATTGAGTCTTATTGTATTATATTTATCTTTTCATATTAACTTGAACAGTTCAAGTTTTGCATGAAAATGTCTAAGCCTATTTGTACAATGAACTCATTGACATCACTTTAATGTTATGATTTATAATACTAAAATTATAGCTCTTTGATATATTAAATTACATAATTAGCTAATAACTGAAACACATAGGCTTATTACATACCTGTATTTATATATGTAATACATAGGATATATAAGCCCAGACTTTCACATGACCCACATCTCTCCACACCATCTCATAATATTGATATACTTGAACACATATATGTTGAAAAGATAAATAATCACCAATATACATATTTCATGCTAAAACAGCAATCATCAGTTGGTCCAGATTACCATCTCTACACATATATGATATAAATGCTCAGATATATATTAAGATAGCCAATCCTCATACTTTAATGGACAGGCATCAATCTACTCCACACTCCAACTCTTCAAGCATCCATCCAATTGAAAATCTGATGATGAAATACTGTCCTGTACATGAGAGGTCAGATTGACATTAGGGCAACATGAGTGTGACAAGAATCTCAGCCTAAGAGTGGCCTTTGAGTATTTCATCATCAGATTTTCAATTGGATGGATGGTTGAAGAATTGGAGTGTTGAGTAGATTGACACCTGTCCATTAAAGTATGAGGCTTGGCTATCTTAATATATATCTGAGCACTTATAGCATATATGTGTAGAGATGGTAATCTAGACCAACTGATGATTGCTGGTTTAGCATGAAATACATATATTGGTGATTATTTATCTATCAGTGTTATGAGATAGTGTGGAGAGTGGTGAGGCATGTGATAATTAGTTAATATAAATATTTTAATTCAGTTAGAAAAGTTTGTGTAAAAAGGATTGTTAAATTGTTATCTTATTAGAATATATTTGCATATATGCTTATTGATTGAATAAAAGGTATCATATTAAAAATTATAAATTTTCATCTGTCACTTTCAGATAAAGTATAATAATATCTGTTTTTGCACTCACATAAATAAAATTCAGATATGCTATGGAATTTTAATTCCACAACTTGTAATATATTGTTAACATGTATCTATATGATGTATTGTTAACATATTTGTACATAATATCATATAGATAAACTAAATGTTTATTAATTGGTTTATAATACTTCATCAAAAGTATATAAATTATTTTAAAATATTGTACCAGATCGTACAAAATTTTGTATTTTTATTTTTTAAAATGATTGTAAAAATAATAATTAAAAAAACGTCAATTTAATTTATGGATTTTAATTTTAATTTTGAAAATACGCTAGTAAATTTTCTTTTTGATAATGTCAATTAAAAAAAAAATGTTTATGTTAAAAGGTAGATTAATATTGAAAATTTCAATTAACTGTATTTTTTTAATTAAAAAAAAAAATTAGCAATTGTTATTTAAAAAAAAAAGTGAGCGTGTTAATAAATTGTATTTTCCAAATTTTTTGAATACATATAAATAAAAGTTGAGGTCAGTTTGTTTTTTTCTTGACAAGTCAGTCATTCAATTTTCTTTTCTTTTTTCCTGTGTCAAATGCGTTGACAGGGAAGCGAACCCAGGTCAGCTGAAGGCAGTTATTTTTATGGATTTGTTTTTAAAATTAACCACTATAAGAAAGAATTTAGAAGGTTAAAAAGTTAGTTTTCTATCAAAGTTTTTATTAAAAGTTTATACCAGTTTAGAGATGTATTAAGTTTGCAATAAGAAAATGACAGACTTGGTGGCAATGTGGTATTGTTTGCAATTAAGAAATAATGATTGTCTAGAAATCTTACTGAATCATCTGCACCTATATTATTAACTGGCTTTAAAATGCCATCAAAATTTAAACTACTAACTAAAGAAATCCTTTTTTATAGATAGACAACTTCCATATTTCTCCATTCTTTTTATTTCATAAATAATTTCATATAAATAAAGATACAATAAAAGACA
This sequence comes from Epiperipatus broadwayi, assembly GCA_028023455.1. Taxonomy (NCBI): domain Eukaryota; kingdom Metazoa; phylum Onychophora; class Udeonychophora; order Euonychophora; family Peripatidae; genus Epiperipatus; species Epiperipatus broadwayi. The sequence goes on along the minus strand of JAQFVV010000196.1, from coordinate 1,449,490 downwards.
AATAACCCCCAAGATGCATTCCGTGAAATCCTGTTAAAAATTAAATTTCAACATTTGAAATTATAGAACAAACAGCATTATAACGAATAATTTCAAAACCTAGAGAATTTATTTTTCCTAAATTGCATAGAAGACAATTAGCAACTCACATATGTATATTAGAAGTCAATCTAACTATATATTTTTATTGAAGAACAAAAAAAAAAAAACATTAAGATAAAAGAAAAGACCATTCCAACACATAAAATCTTTAGAGAATTGCGATATAAGAAAATTTGCTTAAATATTTAGTGATTGAGTGATTTATTTTATAAAAATGCATAGAATAAGAAAATATAGATATTTTAATATTTTATTTTCTATTTAAACTTTATTTTTATTAAATTTGAACATTAAAATCAAAATTATTTAATATTTTTATAGGTTCAATTATATATTTTTTATGTGATGTGACATTTGAAAACTAGAATAACACAAAAATATTTTTTCTATTGCTTACTGCAGTAAAAGGAATTTCGAATTTTTGTTTTAAAAAGTAAATAATTTTCTAATTTAAAAACAAGTTGGATTTATTTTAAACTAGCATTTGGAAAACAGTAAGTATTTATAAATATTTTATTTAATTATTTCAATCATGTAATGGTTTAATGCAATTAAATGTAAACCAGTATATATTGTTATAAATGCCAAACTTGTTATTAATTAAATATTTTGTTATTTAAAGTACAGTTTTTGCTTTTCATTCCCAATTAATATTCTTTCTATATATGTGATGGGATTAACATTAACCTTATATTTTCATAAATTGAAAATGTTATCTGTTTGGGAAGACTAGGATTACAACCCATTTGTAATTATGTGCATGTTTGCAGGTTAGTTGCCATATGCAGAGGGTAAATAATATTTTAGAAATAAGTGTTTCTTTTTTTCTAGGGATTTATGTATAGGTGTAATAAACATTTGAACTTTTACAGTTCATGTATGCATGCAATAATCAAATGCTTTTGTGAAGTTATTTTAATATAGTTGATATATAGATATTTGATTACTCGATGATTTTTCCAATCATAATCATCAGTGACTATTTTTTATTCTATTAAATTTTTGACAGCCCACATTTCTACATAAAAGAGATTGCTGATTTCACTTGCATATCTTTACAATACTTATGGCAAGATTTATAAAAATGGAATTTATATTTCCTACACATCTAGAATATAATTATATTTATGCTTATTTATTATAAACAAAATTACATGTAATAGTTATGTGCAGGTTATCTTTCATAACTTCAAATAAAATAAAATCTGATAAACATAAATATTAAGAAGTCTATTCTGATTTATGAATAGTGCTACTGTGAATTTCGTGTAAGCATAGTTTATAATTCAGAACTTGACAAGTATATTTAATATATTCACAATGAATAACAGAAGGTGTTTAGCCAAAATTACATAAATAAATGAAGGCTAACTTTGCAATATTTGGTTTTTCATTTATAAGACTTACCTTCAATTGGAATAAATTTTTTGTCAAAATAAAACTTGTTTTATTAAAACTAATTTTAAACATAACTAAAAAAATGAAAAAGTAGTAAAAGCTATATATATATTTTAAAAACATAAAGCTTATTTTTTATGTTAGTTAGAATAATACATTTCTTTTTTTTTGCATGGTATAAATTTAATTTCTTCAAAAACATTATATTTATTAAATAAAAAATAATATTTACAATTCATTTAGAAATATTTAGCTTAAAATTACAATATACAACTATTGACATACAGATTGTTCAAATGCTGTATGAGTTATATAATATGATGGTCAAATTCAATTACCAACATTATTTCAAGTTATTGTGAAGTTTGTTAAAAAAAGATTAAATGATCTTTATCATAGTAAATAAAAAAAAAAAAGAATATCAAGGTTTATTAATAAGTTATATTTTTTATTATGTTCAACAAAAAAATTAACACAGGTTCTGAAAAATGATACTAGTATTAATATAATAGAAAACACAATTATTATTTGTAATGGTTATTTTTGAAAAAAATCATAAAAAATGTACTACAAATGAACACAATATTAAAAGATAATCTGAGGATGTAAACTTATGATCCCTCTCTTACTATTGGTAAAAGCAATTAATACTGTAATTCTAATTTTTGTTTTATACTCCAGCTAATAATAGCTGCATATTTAATTATTAACACTTTTAAAATAATAACTGAGTTTGCAATAGACCAATTATTTAAAAGCCTGTTTGTAACTTACAAAAATTTTCAACATTTCCTCAGCCTGTCTTTGAGCATCTCATCATGGGCATGGATATGGTTATGTCACCATTACACACTGAAGCTATTTTTAATAAAATAAAATAAAAAACCGCAGCTTTTCCTAATTCTATTTGATTTCCTTTTAGTATTTATTAGCATCTTAAAATTAACATTATTATTTGTATTCTAAATCAGCTGGCTATATTTTTTGTAACATTTTTTTTTTTTTTGAATAGTGATAATCTAGACCAAATGATGATAAAATAAATTTATTATAAATTTTTTTTTTTTGTTAAAAAAAGATGAAACAAAATTAAAAAAGAATTTGTGAAACATATAAGTTCAGTACTATAGTTAGCACTTTTGGCAATCTAGCTAAGTTAAACAAACATTTGATGTCCTTTTTTAAATCACCAAACAGATGATAAAATAAAACAAAATAAATGAACAAATCTTGCATCTACAGTAATGCAATGGATTTAAAATAAATTCAAAGTTATTGAAATAAATTTACACCAACATTAAAAGGCAGCATTGTGCACCCCCCTTCTAAATTGATAGGAATCTCACCACACTTACCTGGTTTTTCATTATGATTAAGTATGTTTCAGTTACTTAAGAAAAACATCATTTTTGTATAATTTACATCATTATTATATATAGTGTGTCTCTAGCAAAAGATATGTATGTCATTTATTATAATATTACATTATTTATTTCTACATTTTCCAAGATGAAGATCTAAAGTGAGGTTTTTTAGCATTATTATTTTTCTACTATATTGTTTCTAAGAAAATGAATTTCAAAGTTTTACTAACAATAATTATTTCTTATATAAATTATTTATAGTATCTAAAATTATATTGCTTTTAACAATATCAATTTATTTAAATAATTATTTACCTTCTATTGCTTCAATTGATTACCTTAAAAATTGTGAAAAATGACTTTTCGATGGTGAAAAAAAATCAGCTAAGTTAAATTAAAGAACAGTTTTAAAAATTAATGCTTAAAAACATTTTGTTGAAATAAAACAATTTTGAATATATTTAATTATTTCTAAATATAACTTTGTTTACAGTGAAGATAGCTTTTAAAGAACAATACATTTTGCATGATTCCAAATGGATATTAAATCATTTAGAAAAACAGTTTACAAAATGAAAATAAACTAAAATTATCGATCAATGAGAAATTCTGTTATTTATTGGCTTATTTCTTAATGATCCTACATTAAATAATGTATACAGGGTCAATCTTAAGACGGAAGATTATATAATCTGGTAATAAACAATATTTCTTTTTCTTACAAGTTTCGACTTAATATACGTAAAAATAAAAAAAAGAATTAATGGTTATTTGAACTTATACATGAAGATTATACTACTTTTGGTTTCTTTATTAAAATATATATATATATTTTTATATTTCATTTTTTACACTACGATATTTTTAATTATGTGGGCTTTAAAATTAAGATACAGGTAAGATACTAATAATACAAATATCTATTATTCAAAAGTGTCTCTTATTCAAATAAAATTTTATAATAAATAATAATGTTAATATAATATTAACAAACAAAATTAAAGAAACAAAACATTCAATAATTTCCTATAAACTGAGCTGCCTATTTTTTTATTCTATTTTAGGAGGTTTCAGAGTCACAATAAAAATAAAAGATGTATTCTCAAACTCTGAAAATTTTACATATCTGTCAAGCGTTGTTAGCCGAGATGTTATAGCACCCGCCTTGCAAGCAAGTAGTTGGTTGCAGACGGTTGTGGGTTCGCGTCCCGGCCGATGCTATGACATATGAAAAAAAAAATTTACATATCTGAAAAAGCTCTCATACTAGTGATTTTGAATTAATAGTGTTTATCAATATTAGAATTAATTATTTCAAAAGCTTTGAAAATTATTTTTTGGAAAATGAATTTCAAAAATAAATACTACAAAGTATCTAGAGAAAAGCTTATGTTAAGAAAGTAGCAAGCTATAATATGATTAGTAATAATCATTATTGTATTTACCTGAGGTGGATGGTGTCAAAGTTGTGAATGGAGTGAGTTTGACAATGGTAAATAAAATTTAGCAATACAATAGTCTACTATTGATGATAATTATTGTCACTTGATCATAGAATTCTTAACTAGTCAATTTTTTCTATCAGGGTAGAGAATTTAACATACATACTATGGATTTAAAACTTCATTGAACTATGAAGACCTACATCCATCCACACACATACACATATATACATTTAATGCAATATATGTGCAAAAATAGATAAATGTCACTTTATCTGGAGAAAATTTAATTATAGATGTGTGTATGTTAGATAATGATTATCATCACCAATCACCATTTTTTTTCAAATATTATCACTCCATTGTATGATAAAAGACAGAGTTTAATTCAGTTTTTTATGTTTATAACTTTTTTTGCATGCCATTCCAGCAAACTATAACTTTATCCATCTATCTTAAATGAAGCCTATTTTTATGACTCTTACAGTCTTTTGGAAAGTAGCTTAAGACATCAATTTTTTATTTGTTATCACATTTTCAAAATGAATATGAAATATAACTCCATTTCAACCTTCTAATTTTTTCAATATGTAACAGAAAATATATACTATAAGTGTAAATATTAGAAGTTATTATCTTTTTCTTATCTTGTAAGTTAAAGAAAAATGGTAAGTCACTTATGGGAAATAATTTTTTAAATGAGTGAAAACATTTGTTTTAGCAGACAAGTTTATAATTATTAGTAAAATGTTTTATGTTATTTGGAGAAATAAATTATAATCATTAAAAAACTCAGACATTATAAAGGTATATCAGAGTTATTAGCAAAATTTAGACACTGAAAGTTGTTAAACATTTATGTAAAATAATCATTAGTTTATATAATCACAATATTTAAATTGTGATCAATTCTTCCCAAACACATTTAGTAATCAAAATTTTGTTATAGGAAAAACGAATAAATAATTGATTTCAAGAAAACCACTTTAAACAGGTAAATATAATCTATTCTGAATGCAGACTAATAAATATCAATTATAACATTACAAACTGCAATTATAAATTTCAAATTGCATCCAAAGTATTACTTAAATAATAAGTGTAATAATGTTCAAGGCTAAATGGGTTTGTAAGTAATCATTAAAAGCCAATCAACACTTAGACAATCCTAATATCAATAACAATCAACAATTATATTATTACATTTCAAAAAATCCATATTTTTAATGGTACCACTTCTGTCTAATATGCTTCCAATCTTACATTTTTTAAAGTTTTCAATTAGATTGAATACGTGTTTTTGAGGTAGCTTATCCTAAAACCATATCGGTCAAGAAATGGGTATTTGGTATTATAAGATAAAAAATAAAATTCATTTACATGTAGTAAATGACATGTCTGTACATCTTCACATGCCCAGGATGGTAACAAGCTCTTCGTGAAAATGAGAGAATATACAGTAAAAATAAAAAAATATAAATGTATGTATACATATAAATAAATAAATAAATAAATAAATAAATAAAACTTCAGTTTATTGTAAAAAGAAATTCTCATATATTAATGTTTTTTTTTTTAAAGCAAAAACTTTCATTTTATAAAGAATATTACATTTCAAAAAATTTAATTTTAATGAATAAGTTTTATATCATATAATAAATAAAAATGCTTTGATGTAATTCCCTATAGAGAGAGTATTATGTCTGCTTATGTATTCTCTTAATAATTATTCAAAATTCTCAGATGACTTTATATTATTAATTTCATAATGCATATTTTAAAATAAAGCAGTGTTCAATGGTTTCAACTCTTACTCTGTCAATAAAGGCAGAGCTAATTACTGACTCGACTAGCTTTAAATACACCTATGATTTTATAAAAAAGGATTAGAGATGTAAATATCTGTACTTTTTCCCCCTTCACTTTAATGATATTAAACAAAGGTCGTGGCAAATAAGAAGGTAAATAATGTGCAATATCTACTGAGGCTATTTATTCTATGTTAACAAATAGAATAATTAAATAATTACCAATCTGTTTTTTTAAAAAGATATTTTCAATTTGGATGTTTATTGAATACAAACATTTTAATGATATAATATAAATAATAATTTATTAACAAATATAGATATCTAATTTAATATAACTTAAGAAAATACAATATAATAAAGACTATAGTATGTGCAATGTACAACATATACCAGAGATCAGTGAATAATTTTTACACAAGACTAAAAAATATCCATCACGGCACTCACATGCGACGAGAGTTGATCATTGATTCAAAAACTTTGAGAAATAAGAAATATGAATCTGACTCTCATTATAAGGATAATTGATAGCCACAATTATTTATTCAAAGTCATGGAAAGAAATTATTAATTGTATTAAAAAATAATCAAAGATATATTGCCCGAGAGTTCAAAAGAAGTCGTGATGGCTGGAAACGTGTTTTTGAATCATGAGCTCCAAAGATCGGGCATTCTACCACAGCAGTAAAACGCACAAAACAATAATTATATTTAATAACTGAAACACAGGCTTATTACATACCCGTGTCTATATATGTAATACAGGGTATATGAGCACAGACCTTCACACGACCCACCACTCTCCACTCTATCTAACAACACTGATACACTCAAGCATATATATGCTGAAAAGATAAATAATCACCAATATCCGTATTTCATGCTAAACCAGCAATCATCAGTTGGTCCAGATTATCATCTCCCACACATAGAGTGGAGAGTGGTGGGTCGTGTAATTGTATTTATAAGTTATTTTATTATATTAGTTAGACAAATATAAAATTTAAATAAAATTTCTTGTATTATATATTTATTCTTTTAAATATCAATATTTTAGTTAGGTGGTCATCTCAAACCTGACACTCGTCTCCAGACTCTCAAATGCATAATCTACTACTGCCAAGTTCATTGCAGCATTTCTATTGGCAAAAATATATATTTAAATTATGAATTCAAAAGTATAAAATGGAATTACAACTTCAATACATAATATATAAAAGTATGTGTATATAATTAATTTCGTTTCTCATTCTTTCATATATATATATATGAGGTAGGCAAATAGCAAAAATGACATTAATCACACATGTGAAGAATTGAAATACTGAGAAAAACATCGAAGAATCATAACAAAATTAATTACATATAATAATACTCAATTAGTATAGTACTTATACACAGATACTTTATTTGCCTAGCCACAGCTCTATAAAGTTAAGTTTCATAAAAGATTTCTAAGATCTTATGAATTTTATTCTGTTTTTAAATTCTGCAATTCAACAGAAACTCAATCCCAAACAGTGAAAACAGAATTTACATATAAAGAGATGAAAAATTGAAATAAAATACAATATTAAATTCTCTTACATACTAAATGTTATTAAATATTAAAAGCATAAAGCTAAAATAGTCAATAAATAATCCTCAAATTCATAACTTAATTAGACTAGCCAAAAAAATAAACTCTAAAACACAATCAATGGTTTCACTGCTACAAGCAGACTTCTTAAGTGTAAAGAACTACAAAATAACAACATATTCAAACTAAACATTACCCACAATTCCATTTACTTCCCATACACTCTTAACATTAAAATGACTTTTAAACAAGTTAATTGCTTTAGAATCATAAATTTTTAATAATAATGATTCTTTAATTCTCTTTTTTATTTCATTTCTCTCAAAGACAACCTTAGTTTCATCAAAATTAATAGTGCGGCATGTTTTTTTCCTGAATGTATAAAGCAGAACTAAGATATTTATTTCTAACTCTACTTTTATGTACGTTTATTTTTTAATTTAAGCTCAAACTATTTTGGCATATATATACCTTTTTACAAAAGCAAAGGATAATACACACTACTTCAGGAATAGTCTTTTAATTGAAAAGTTCCTTTGTATTATTTAATAAATTATTCAAAGTAATACCACTTTTCCAATCAATTTTCTTATTTCCAAACAAATTACTATTTTTACATATAATTTTATAAGAAGGCAATTTAAATGGCAAAGAAATAACATCATATTTTTTAATATTTTACATCATTACAAATATTATCACTATTAAAGCAAAATACTTTTAACAAATTTATCAGAATAGCCAACACTCAAATAATCATTATAAAATTGACTTTTTTGAAACAAAGCTATTCCATTAGAATTATTTAATCTCTTATTTCTATAACAATAACTTCTTAAAGCAGCTATAGAACAAAAATAATAAATTGAGTTGGTAAATGATTTTAATTGTTTTGATCCTTTTATAAAATATGTTGTAAAAGGAGGGGGTTAGATTTTGTTAAATTAAAATGTTTAGATCTATTAGTGATTAGAAATTTAAAGAATAATTGATTGGTATGTAGTCATTATGTTAAGAGTAGAGTTAAAGTCTCTAATTAAACCTGATGATTATCAATCTGTTTCTCATAAAGTAATTACTTTAAGAAATTATTGTTATAGAAATAAGTGATTAACTAATTCTAATGGGGTAGCTTTGTTCAAAAAGATCAATTTTATATAGATTATTTGAGTGTTGGCTATTCTAATAAATTTGTTAAAAATAAGTAAAAATATTTATAATTAATATAAAGGATAAAGAAAAATATAATTTTATTTTTTTGCCATTTAAATTGTCTTTTTATAAAATTGTATGTAAAAATAGTAATTTGTTTGGAAATAAGAAAATCGTTGGAAAAGGGGTATTACTTTGAATAATTTATTAAATAATACAAAGGAAAATTTCAATTAAAAGACTACTCCTGGAATAGTGTATACTAATCTTGCTTTTCTAAGAAAGTATATATAGGTCAGAATGGTTTGGGCTTAAATGAAAGAATAAAGGTACATAAAAGTAGGGTTAGAAATAAATATCTTAATCCTGCTTTATATATCTATGAAAAAGATATAAGTCATACTATTAATTTTGATGAAGCTAAGTTTGTCTTCTTTGAGAAAAATGAAATAAAAAGAATTAAAGAATCTTTATTATTAAAAATTTATGATTCTGAAGCAATTAACTTATTTAAATTTTTTTTTTAATATTAAGGGTATAGGAGGTAAGTGAAATTGTGGGTAATGTTTAGTTTAAATATGTTTTTATTGTGTAAGTTTTTTACACTTGAAAAGTCTGCTTGTAATAGTGAAACCATTGGTTGTATTTTAGAGTTTATTTTTTGGCTAGTCTAGTTGAGTTGTGAATTTGGGATAATTTTGATTAAATGTTACTAGTAAGTCAGTCAATGCAAAGAATATACATTATACCTTTGATTTATAGTTGATCATTAATTATTAATATTTATGAAATTTGCTGAACTTATATTTTTTTGTTTGCTGTATAAAATGAAATAAAAACATTTGTTTTAATGCAGTTGTTCTTATTATAGGTACAACTGCTTCCTGGAGAAAGTTTAAGATGGTCAAAGAAATATTAGCCTACAAAGTGATGACAGAAAAATATTAGATGTAGTGAGAACAAAGAGCAATGGCTTATGCATAATTCAAGTTATACAATATTGTTATAAATAATAATCAAAAAATAATAAATTCTTGCATCAGCTATATAAATATCAAATTTTTTATATACATAAAAAGCCTTTTTCAGGACCTGATTTGATGCCCCTTTCAAATGTTAATCTATTACGTTAATGAATTATTACAGACATAAAACCATCTAGTGTTCAATCATAAAATTAAAACAACCAATACCAATATAAATCACTAAAATAAATCAAAACCTACATATAAATTCAGAAATTACAAAACAATTGACTATATCATAACAATATAATAAATAAAATAAATTACATGCATTTTTTTTTACAATTATATATATATGTCAATTTATATATTTTCCATTCATTTTAAATTAACCAATTATTTTTCTATGTGTCATAGCATCGGCCGGGACGCGAACCCACAACCGTCTGCAACCAATTATTAACCAAATTTATAGAAGTCTTGTAAATATTCATATAATTATTTAAATTATTTTTAATATAATATGTTTCATATATTTGTCTTCTTTTTGGATCTTTGATGAAATTTAAACATTTAATACTTTTTGCAGCATCTATTCTATGCCCATATTTTAAATAATGAATATATAATGCAGATTTATCATCTTTTCCATTAATTGCATTATTATGTTCTTTGGCACTTACCTTTAATTTTTGTCAGTATGCCCAAAGTAAACCATTTTACAAATTTTGCATGTAATTTTATATATAATTCCTTTTTTGTACCATATATCATCTCTTAACCACCTTTTTTCTAGTTAAGGCTAAAAACATGACCACTTTCCATCGTTCAAATCCCATTATTTTTAATGCTATGCTAAAGATTTTCCCATCATTTAAAAGGTTATAAAAAGTTCCGTAAGATGCTGCCTTCTCTTGAATTATTTTACAAGTAAAAATCAATAAAACTGGTAGTGAAGGTCTAACAAAGGAAAAAGGTATTCTTTTCTTGAATCTAATTGGTTGTTAAATTTGGACAACAAAGAAAATGGTTGTCAATAACTAAATTTCTTTTCTTTCATTTTGAAAATGATAAACGAATGTTTTAGACCATTTTAAAAGTATTTTTTGCCAAATTATAAATTATTTTGATAAAATATTCTGAAAATAAAATTATTTTAAAAAAATAGTTAAGACTTTAGCAAAAATTATTTACTTTCCCACAATGTAAAATTGGGAAAGAAATCACTGAAGTCACCAAAACTTTTTGGTTGGTGATTAACGTTCATTTTAGATTTTGCCACTATTGAATATTTTTATATTTATAAATAAAAATTTATTTTTGAAAAAAACTTTCGTTCACTTTCATAACCTGACAAATTATTAATATACTTTTTACAAACGAAACTAAAGTGAATATAATATTAAAAGATGAATATATTTTTTTGATGCTTGAGTTTGTGAATTGACCAATTAAAAGTTTAGAGTTTTACCTCACTCGGCTAATAAAATAATCAGCAAAAAAGAGGTTAACCTATAATTACCCATTAATAGATCAAGATTTTTACTGTTTGTCCAGCCAATACTTATATCCTTCTCAATATAATTTTTGTTATACTCAATGTATTGTATATCTTAGGAAAATATAAAAGTCTAATCCATTTCTTATTTGATTTATTATTACCACTGAAATAAGGTTTAAAAAATATAAAAAAATAATGAATTACAACTGTGCTTTATTTGTGAAAAAACATTTTCAAATGGACCATAAACTTTTTCATATACTAAGACATTTAAAAAAAATTGTCCACAGACATGGATAATAATTTATTTTACTTTTAAAACCTTTTAACAAATTTGAGCAAAAAATAAAAATAATCAAACGTGTATGTGCTCACAATAAAATAATGATTATTTTAAACCTTCCACCCTCAAAACAAAAAAAACTCTTTACAATAGATCAACATTTAGTTGGAATTTCTGAAGTAATTATTAAAGTTTATATAAATAACTATACAGTATAATAAAATCAGTTCCATTTAGTAATGATCCAGTTCAAAGACAAACAGATAAAATGACCAAAACCTTAGAAAATACATTATAGTAAGGTGAGTTAACATTACCAGGTAATAATCTTTGCTGCTTACCTATGGACAATTCATGAAATAAAAGTTTAACAAAGATTAATTGCAGCAAATTTGGAAACAGATGCAAAATGTGAGCTTTTATTTAGTGTTACTAAACAATTTTTTAAAGATGAAAATATTTCATTTATAAATATAATTGTTTCTGCATTTTATCTCACCAATGATAAATCACTTTAGGAGATTTAGAGATTATTCTAAAAAAAGACATGCTAAACATTCTTATTGTTTGGTTTATCATTTATTATCCAACATTTAGTGCAACAAAACATTGCAAAGAATTGCTGATCTCCATTTTAGTTCTTACATAGTTACAGGATGTTGTTTCCTGTATCATAATTAATTGAATTAAAATAAGCATGAAAAAAAACAACAACCACAATGCACATTTTAAAATTAAACAAAAAAAAAGAACAGTGCAATATAAGCTTAAAAATTTATTTTTTATGCACTTTATACTCAATTATAATTTTTTGAAATTTTTATAATTTCTAATCAATAAGATGTTGAATGTTTTTGCAGTGCTGTTGTTGTTGTTGTTGTTATTATTATTATTATTATTATTATTATTATTATTATTATTATTATTATTATTATTATTATTATTATTATTATTATTATTATTATTATTATTATTATTATTATTATTATTATTATTATTATTATTATTATTATTATTATTTCATTCCAATATCAGCCTTTCAAACTAATTGAGCACGTGCCTTTTGAGAGTGTTAAATAAATGAATACTCTCCTCTTCAATCCAAAATATAGTATTTATGCAGGAATAAAAAAAATCCCTCTTATTCCTATGACTCAAATTCTTTTATATGAGCAAATCTGAAGAACTGTTGAAGAGAGCGTGAGTAGATTCTCACTTTAAATTACTATTTACAATGTTTTTTTGATTATTATTATTATTATTTACATGAATAAGCATTTATTTTATAACGTCTTGTGTGCGATTATAATTACGATAGAATGACAGCCTGTTCAGCTAATTGCGCAGACGCTGTAAAAATGTTATTAATAAATGAATACCTTCGAACAACCACATGATATAGTATTTATATAAGAGTAAAAAGGAATCCTTTTTAAAAAGGATTCCTTTTTACTCTTATATAAATACTATATCATGTGGTTGTTCGAAGGTATTCATTTATTAATAACATTTTTACAGCGTCTGCGCAATTAGCTTAACAGGCTGTCATTCTATCGTTATTATTATTATTATTATTATTATTATTATTATTATTATTATTATTATTATTATTATTATTATTATTATTATTATTATTATTATTATTATTATTATTATTATTATTATTATTATTATTATTATTATTATTATTATTATTATTATTATTATTATTATTAATTATTATTATTATTATTATTATTATTATTATTATAATATATAAATACAGTAAAATTAAATAAAATATAAGTAAAGAAAAATTATGTACAGTTAATTGCTATAGTTTTAATACTTTATGTGATTATATTTTATTTTTTCCTTTGCCAATCTATGTTTACAATAAAACTCACTGTTATCTTGCATAAGACACAAACAAATTATAAAATTATTGATTTAAAATTGATAAAATAAATAATATTTTAAACTTACATTTAGTAATCTTCGATCATATAAAGTTGATTATTAGTGGCATAGTATATGATTTTTTTTCAAAATAACTTACAATTATGATGACTATTACAAACATTGTATTTAAGCACTAGTAATATATACTTTTTATATTGTGTATTTTTTTATTTTGCACAAATGCAATCCAATTAAATAAAATATAAGTAAAGAAATGTTTAGTGAGTTGTGAGGTTATATGCAGCTAAAGATAAGTTTGAGTTTTAAAGTTGATGTATTAATATTCACTGTGCTTTCAAAAGCTTATGTTTTCATATTCATGGTGGGCTAAAACTGATATAATGAGGTAGTGTATTGTGATTATATATGCAATAGAAGAAATTTAAATTTGAGTGAAATTATTGAATGTTAATTAATGTTATAAAGTCCATTTTTTGGATAAGGGGAAGGAAGAGTCTTTGCTGTTAATAGCTTGATGGGAGTTAGCTATAAAGTTGTCTCTCTCTACATACTGAATAGTTGATATATAATCATAAACTCTTACTATTAAAGTAAAGAAATGCTATGTATAGTATAGTTGATTGGTTTAGTTTTAATAAGATATGTGATTAAATCATTTTTTTTTTTTTTTTTACTAATCTATGATTACAATTAAAGCTTATTAATTTAAAATTAATAAAATAAATGGTATTTTAAACATGAATTTAGTAATATTTAATCATATAAAGTTGATTATTAGCTGAATGAAATAATTTTTCCCTCAAAATAACTTACAATTATGACTATTATGATTGTCTTATTTTTTTCTTCAGAAAAAATAATGCTTTTAAGAATTTTAATTCCTAAAACATATTGAATGGAGATTATCTAGTAGTATACACATTGTACAACTAAATAATATATTTTGCTGTTATAAATAATCAAACTATGTTACTTACTTTGCTTAATGAAACTGGCTTTTTTTTTGATTTTATAATCATTAAAGATAAAAATATTATTTATTTTTGATATGTCCAAAACGAAAGCACTAAGTGTTTTGTAAAGTCACTGAATAAAATTTAATTAAACTGCATTAATTATATTTTAATTCTATAATTAAAACAATATTGTATACTGTATGATAAATAAATTCTACTATATATTTTTAGCATGAATGTTGCCATTTTATTTTTAGAAAACATAGCTTTAATGAAGTCACTATCGTATGATGTCACCAGTCTTACAAAATAGCCACCATTTTTTACCCACCATCTTAAAAAAGTGGTAGATATTTTTTCAAAAGTAATTTCATTTTTTTTAAAGATCATACCCAATAGTGAACAATCCATTGTAGGTGAAAGCAGTGGATACAAATTAGTGAGGATTGCTAAAGAAAATCCTCATGTAGAAGTCCATCATTAACCAGAGTAAAGGTCCAAAATCATTACATTAAAGTTAAATTCTACATAATTAATTTAATCCAGTATACTTCAATAAATATTAATAAGGAGGCTATAAAGTATCAGATTCTACAATTCAAGATCCATAGATTGCAGCCCAGTATTATTGATTTTGATGCTCAAATTTCCAAACAATAAAGTATTCAATTGATTTATTGGATTTAAGTATTTATAATTGTTTTATTTTAATTTGTTACAGACAGTTTTTATTTTTCTTGTTTGAAAATAATTGAATGTTGTCTTTTTTTTTTTAGCATTTATCATTTCATCTTTTTTTAATTTTATTTTACTTCCTGGAGATCTAAAATATTATTTTCAAAAGCATTCATATCATTTAAAAATTTAAATAACTAATCTAATCTCCATTTACTTTTTCTGCTCCTTCATTTCATTTTAGTTCACCAAATATTCTATCTAAATTTGATGCAAAGTAATGGTAAGAATTTACTGTATTTAAGCGATTTTTCCACTTTACTATACAATTCTTAAAATGTTTCCAAAAAATATTGATAATCAAAATATTGCAAAAGCAAACCAGCTAGGAAAGTTCATTATATTACAATATATTTTTATTGACCTGCAAGATTGATACAGTGGCCAATTCTGGAGCTCAAGGTTATGCATAAATCACATTTTCACCCCTGCCATTACCAGTGCTTTGACTTCTTATCAACTCTGTAGCAATAAAACATTAGTTATATATATACAGTAATTATACTAACATTTATGTAGAGTTTTAACAACTAAATGATAGCATTTATTTATTCATTTGGCAACTAATATTGAATGAGGACACCGATCAAGTTAATGAATTTACATGATTAAAACTAATTCCCTTGGTTAATGATAAAGAATTCGATATTAGTCAAAGCTTATTATAGTTAAGTAATAATTATTTTCAAAGTTCTATTTTCATCACTTTGTCAGGTTACATTTAGAATAATCTCCAGCCATAATTTGTCTTATTTACATCACAACTTTTTAAAATAATGTGTTTTCAACTTTTTGAAAAACTAACGACTGCGACTTAGACGGCTTTAGATAAATGACTACCATGCGGGATTAATCCATACATTTTTACTGCAAGTTTAACAACCTTTTAGCTTGTTTAAAAGCAACATGTTTAAAAAAGTTTACAAGCTTCTAAAGTTTAACAAATGTTTAAAGAATCTTTCCCAAACCTTAGCCGGAAATCCACATGATTAAACTATCCTGTCAACTGCCTTAAGATAAATTACGATCTAAAACAATCACATCATGTCAGTGAAATGAGGGGTTAGTTTGATGAAAAGTTTTAAAATCTCTTAGTTCAACAAAATATTAAATAAATTAAAATGCAGTAATAATTTAGACGATTTAAAATAATATGCAACAAAGTAATTAAAACCAGGGCAGTAAGAGCCAAAGGTTCTTAAATAATTTCTAGTTTAACCTATAATTTTGTGCTCAAACATCACCAAGATGAAAAACTATTTCATATCATATCACATAAAGTTAAATAGGATCAGAAGTTTTTATTCATAGACTATGTAATGAAAAAGCCTCAAGTTAAATTGTCCATTCCTTCAAAATTCTTACATACCACAATAAACATGTTTCCTTTTTACTCTTTATTATGTAATTATTTATTTATCCCTGATTTATATCTTTTTTTCTTCTATCTCATTTTAATAAAAGCTGGTTTGATAGCTTCACAATCCTATATTTATATTTCCCAATTTCATTTATAAAAAATCTAAACAAATAAAACAAAATCTCTACCTCTTTTTTTATATTTATTTTTAAACTTCTCCCACTTTGTACAATTTATTCTGCCTCTCTAACAACACCCTACACTCCAATAATAGTTTTAATCACATTTCTACATAAACTATATCTCTATAACCAAATTTTTATTCATTTGTGCTTTCTCTAATTTCTAAGGGTCCTACCCTTGCATTAAATAACAAAAAGCTCACTTCAGTGTTAATCATACTTAATTTCATAATTTATGAACTTTTTTTTATAATTATATAACTAAAAGGTATTTTTTTTATTTCTATTCATTTTCTATAAGTTTAATTCTTTTTCTCTAATCAACTTATTTTGTCTCTTTTCCCATCCCTTATAATTATATGCCTAAAATACATTCTCTATAAATTTATTCAATTTCTTTCACATTGTATTTATTTTCCTCTACACAAAATATTTTTAAGCATTATTTTTATTATTTTATTTTCACTCATATATTGACATCTTTCAAACATTTAACATTATTTTTTGATTCCCTCATTAAAAAAGAAGACTAATCCATTTTTCCATAAATAGTCTCTCTTACTGGTCACAATTCATGACCCAATGCATATCTATCTACTTCTTTTTATATTCTATCTAAAAATTTCTGTGCTTCTGAATAATACTGAGGACATTATTTCTAATTACATCATCTTTACTATAGAACAAATATTTCAGATTTTTAATTAATCCCATTTTATTTATTTTTTCCAAATCTAACTCCCACTCAAATTCCTTTTTGCATTTAAAAAAGTATTTTTTCAAGATGAATATTTTCCAGTTTCATTCTTCAGTTTCATTTCCCCCCATTTAACACTAGAATTTAGATCTCTCTGCTATGAGATTAATTTTTGTAACTCTTCTTGTCTTTTATACTTTTCTAATAATCCCATATTTCATAAACAAAATTCCAAAAAATTTCATATTATCTGCCCCCAAAAATGATACAGACATTATATACTCTCTTAGTTTTAATAATAGGAATATTCAGCCTTATCTATAATATTTTTCTCTTAATATTCATTTAGAAAAACAAATATATATTAGATTAAATAATGGATATATCTGTTTCACCCTCATTTTATATTTAACTTATTCTGATTTTAAATTTCTAATTAGTACTTATAAAAAATATCCTTGTAAAGATTTGTAATTATTCTTAAAAATTCTCAATATATTATTTTATCTTCAAAAGTTCTTTACAATCTATTTCTATTCATTCTGTCATAAATTTTTTTATATTTAAAAATGAAATAAAATGGGTTGTTTTCTTTATATTTCAATCAACTAAGATATAACAAATAAAATTATCTCTTGATTCTGAACAAAATACATTCTGAATTTCCTCAAATTTTAGTCTCTTCTATTCAAGATCTAACCTTGTCCTTTGAAAGATATATAAATAATTTATAAATTATGAATATTATTGCTGCTGGTTTATATCTAATTAACAATTTGAAATCTTTCCTCTTTCATTAATATAATAATCTCTTATACTGTTTTATTTATGTGGAATCCTATTATCAATTTTTTTTTGAATCTATTACCATTTCAGCTGCCATATCATATAATCATTTTGCTTTTTTTATTTTTCAATTTATATATTGCTCCATTCAATTTTGCATATATTGCTCTATTCCTCATCTCAAAAATTAAGGTTTGTAATGAATCATAGTTACTTACCAACTCTCCATCACCTAAGATTTTTATTACAAATTTTAAATATTTTTTCAAGTTCCTACATTCTTTATCTGTGCATTTAATAATATAACATTTTAAAAATATTTTTCTCCTTCATATATCTCAAAATTTGTTTTTATAATCCCCTATTCCTGCACTGTTAATCTAGTTCATCCCATTTCTGTACTCATTGAAATCACAGTATTAAATGCTATTTACAGAGCTTCATGTAAAGTATAATCTTAGATGATATATTTATGTATATATAACTTATCAACTTCTTAATTGTTGCTATAACAATATTCTTAAAGAGCATAATAAAGAGCATTTTAATGTTCTAATATACATATATTCTTAGTTGCAGATCTTTAATATAATAAATTATATAACCAATTATGTTATATGCATATTTAATTCATGTAATAAGATTTATAATAAATTGATTAAATTTTCACATGACTATTGTGCAAGTACTTATTAATTACATAAAAATACATTAAGAATTGCCATTACAGAGCAAAGCATTTTATAACAGACAAACAAAATGAAAAAAAAAATATGTATAAAGCTTACCAATTACAAGATAACAAGGATTGAGGTGATTATTATTCCTTTTTTACTATCTATTAAAGATTAGACAGATATCTATTTACTAAAAAATATTTGATAATTAATTGGATTATTTATGAAATAACTATCTGAAAAATATATCTATGCCTATTAAAGAAAGTTTCAAATTTAACTTGATCTACATTTCAACTAGAAGTTAAAAGCATATAAAACAGATGGTCTACAACTGCACTGAAAACCTCCAAATAACCCCTAATTTATGTAAACATTGGATCAAGACCCTTTCCAAATGCTGTTAATATCAAATTGGTGTATGATTTACTTGCTATTAATAAAAAGTAATCATATATATAGAGAAATCTGATAACAATGTTGACATTTCTGACATGTGAAATCTTTCATTTTAATACACACACATACATAACATAAGAGATCTGAACACAGATTTCCAAACTCCTTTCAGCCATCCACTCTATCTCATACAATCAATACAATGATACACATGCAAAAAAGATAAATGATCTCCAATATATATATATATATATATTTTAACCTCCCCCCGTGCGTTCTCACCCCAAAATATACTGTTTATTACGAATATTACGGGTTCTAGCTCAGTTAACAAATAAATAAATGAAATATTCAGCATTAATTAAAATGATTACTAGCTCTAATTTTAAAATACAAATACGGTTCAATTTTAAAATGAATTAACAAATATTTACTATTTTCATGAGACATGGAGTGACAATACGGGAATGAGATAGACTACATTGAGACATTATCCACACGATACTACCTCAATGGCATAAGAACCCTATCCCCTCTTTTTACTATACCAAATAACTAACTCATAGTATTCTTACGACTTTCTAAGCTCTATTCACTACGATTAAAATAATAATCATATCTTAATCTTCTTTATAACAAGAATCTAGCTCAATTAAATAAAATGAAGTAAAATAAAATAAAATCTCAGGTTCATAAATTGTATT
Source organism: Epiperipatus broadwayi (assembly GCA_028023455.1). NCBI lineage: Eukaryota > Metazoa > Onychophora > Udeonychophora > Euonychophora > Peripatidae > Epiperipatus > Epiperipatus broadwayi. The sequence goes on along the minus strand of JAQFVV010000196.1, from coordinate 1,429,495 downwards.
CTAACTAATTTAAAATTACGGTAGTAAAATATGAAAAGGGAATTTTATGTCATAATCTACTACACAGCAACTAATAATAATAAAATAATAATAACAATAATAATATAATATAATCTTATTTCTTCCTAAATAAAATAAATAAATATGTACGTGGTAGTATTTTAATAATCTGACAACAGAATACGTGTGGCAACATTAGCATATAATTTAATGTAATATTGTGGCAACCGACTTATGACCAATAAATAATATAAAATTATTATCTTTTAATTTTTAACATACCAATAAATTCTCAAAATTATTATAACACTTTTATGTTTACCTTTTGTGCAAAACCTATATGTCTGTTTCAATTATAAATGTATCGTGATTTCATGCATCCATGTGGAGAAATAACAACTCGGACACAAAACTTTAGAACAAATTTAAAACAAAGTTTATTAACAACATAAATAAATTAACAATATTTTTACACTATATACATTGGATATCCCTTACTTTCATATCTCAACTTAATTTATTAGTTTATAAAATGAAATCAAAATAATATTTACTTTTCCTAGTTAAATCTTATTTTTTAAAACACTTAAGAAAATACAGTATTATTACTTGATTTATTATTATGGTTAGCTTATTACAAAATGCATTTCTTATATGATTATCACTAACACTTTGCATCCCTAATATTATTAAAATTACATTTTCTACAAAATTTTACATTCGTAATAAAATTCTACAAAATAACAAAATTTAGTTTCATATTGGTTGTATGGAATCTTACAAAGTCAAAACATTATTCTACATTCGGTATTAGGTTTTTTATTGTTCATTATCCGATGTTTATTAATCCTAATATTCTCATTCAAGCCTTACTTCGGATGATATAATTACAACTATTAATATACCATGCACAAGTATATGTTTATTACACATTATTGAACTATTTTCTTAATAAATATGCAATACTTAGTTTCTAAATATTATTTAAAAAAAAAATTCATTCAAATTTTATTATCACTTTTAAAATACTTGGTTTAGATTTCTTTTCAAAATCTTATATTCATTTCTGAATTAACTTTACAATGTATTATATGATTCTTTCTCTCTTTATGATATTTTGGACTTTCAATTTTAAAGTTACACAATTCTATACATTCCAGCAAATAAACTATTCTTACATAAACGATAACATATCTTCAGTTCTATTTTATTCATTATTTCTTTGAAAATATCTTTCTGACCGATGCAGATTCATAAAATAAGGATAGCGAAGATAGATGCATAGGATCAAAATACAACTAGAATATTACTCGTCATATATCTTGACAATCATGGCACAGTGAATTAAAAGACACTATAGAGGAGTGACCTTTACCTGTCTACCAACCTCTATCATAGTAACGATGCTAAAGCTATTTCTTCAGCTTTATTCTTACATCAAAAGTTTAAAGATATGCAAAAACACTGTCCAAACTATATGTGTTCAGTCATAGGGCTTAGTTAACTATACTGAAATCACACAAAACTAAATATGATCCAAATCCTTTATTTTTCCTATTTCTTAAAAAAAAACATCATCTTGGTTTCCTCTCCACTAGTACTTCCAAGTCACTATCCGATCTTATTTCTCAAGATTTTTTCTATACTGTACATCGACAAATACATATCTGCATTACTAACAATAATAAAATTCATTTATTTTAAAACTATTCCACTGTTCTATAAGACAGCTTGCTTACTATTTTCCTCCGTATATTTAGTCATACAAACTACTTAAATATCTGAATATTTTATCACATGAAAGTTCAAAAGAATCACACAATTGTTCTGTTAAATTATATTATTAATATGCCTTAAATAAATTATTGCATGCATATTCCGAATTACTCCTATCTCATTATATGTTAAAAATGTTGTATAAAATGTGTACATATAATTTAAACTTTCACACTTCATTCTTAGATCAATAGATGACCTAAAAAACACATTATGCATTATAAATAACTACTAAAATTACCAAAACGACCTTTATCTCCTCAATCGCATTCCGTAGGCTTCACCATCCATTTGATCCTTGTAGATCTAAGATTCACATCCATACACTTTATTTTAAACACTATTTCTATAATTTTATCAAGCTATTATATTTAAATTTTAATATTACTAAATTTATGTTTATATGTTTTCCCTAATCTCACATAACATTTTATATTCTAAAATAAATTAGTAAAAAATATTCCAAACTATATTTACTGTACTTCTTCATCAAATTTTCTTGAAAACCGTTCATATTAAAGCTAAAAAAAAAATGTTTATTATTTCTTCTTCAGTCACTTAATGTTCTATTTTAAGGTAAAACAATTATTGCTCTGTTTAATAAATATTCATAGATGACAATCCTTGGTTTTTTATAATATTTAATACAATTATTAATTATGATATCAATTAATCCCGTAAAGAAAAAAATGTCTACATATTCTCTTCTAATATTTTCTGCTAATATTTTCCCGCGCGACTTTTATGATGCATCTTCTAGGTACTTTGATTTAAATATTCAATAAAATTTTTCTGTTTCCATGTATCCATTTTCATTAAGTAATTTAAATTTATATTTTCTAAATCAAGCATTTCTCCAATGACCACTTTATAATATTTTCCAATTCCTCTTAGAGAAAGTTTTTTCTGTTCTTTTTTTTTTTTCATAAAACACAATAGCTCTTTCATATCATTATTCGGTAATTTTTCCTTTCTTTTAAAGTTCTGGTAACTATATACTTTGTAATGTTTCCTTTAAAAAGGATAAACATTCTTTCTCTGTTATAACTTTTACATAATTTTTTCTTTATGGTATACGCATCTTAATTTTCCCATAGAGAAGAATAAAATAACTTCAGAGTAGCCTTATAAATTTGTGCGTCATAATTTTTCCTGACGGCAAATAACTTCTCTTTTAAGTTTTCCATATAGCGTCCAAATTATATTCCTCTGAGTTACAATAATAAGTTTCTGGTTGAGCATAAATAAAGCTGTATCAAGGCACTTTACAAATATTTTTACTTTCTCATAACTTCTATATACTGTTTTCTGTAGTACTTCCATTTTTACTGCAAGGTTTTGGCTAAACTTGAATAAAATATCTGGTAAGAAAACTTTTAAAACTAGCCCTCCATGTAAAGGTAGTTCAAAATATTATATTTTAAAAAACTTTTAAAACAAATACAAAATTTTAAAATTATATTACTTTTCTAGCTTACGATCTTATACAGCCAAAAAAATATGTTACTCCCTCCTTCACTTACACATTACTTTTTCCCGCTCCGTCTAATTCTTATATTTTGTCTGCTAAAATACCTCCGTTGATTGGTTAATGACTTTTTTTAGCGCGAACAAATTTACACATTTTTAGTTTTATAATAGATTAAACCTTTTTAAAATAAAGAATTTATGACGTAATGATTTAAAATATTACTTAGAATAGTATTTTTAACTCAATTATAATTTTATCAAAATTATTTAAACTTTAAAACAATTATTAAAACAATATTTAATACCTATTTTAATATTAATATTTAATTTATCTTGTTTTTTATTTAAATAAAATATTTAATTTTTTTTTTTAACTGTATTCAACTTTTAAACACTACTTAAATATTACATCATTTAAACATTTAAAATAACTATTTAATATTTCAACATTCATTTCAACGATAGACAGCAATTACATTTAGTTCCATAATTCACAAACTTTATTATTATATTCTAACAAGCATGTGTGTGAAGGTATATAATATACAGTCACATGATTACTAACTTTATCAGATGATTTGATTTTTATTAATTTACGTCTCGGTCTAAATTACCAAAACTGATATATTTTATAAAAATTTGGAAAATAATTTAAAAATGTAGAACTAAATATAATTCTCACCATCCCAAAGTTTATTTTAAAATATTTTAGATTAAATTTGAATATTAATTATAATTATAATATTACATATCATTTTTATTTAATTTATTAGTTTTAAAATATTACAATTGGATTGTTAATATACTTTTAACTATTTATAGCTGTATTATTTTATATGGCCAGCTTTTACAACCATATGCAAGGATATAATTAAGCTTTATTTAACTGTTTCTTTAAATAATTCATTACACTTTTATATACCAGGTATTTTCAGCCTTAAATTGTACTATAAAATCTAATCAATCATACAATTATCAATATATTACACAAACGTATTTTAAAATTTAAATTTTTTTAGGAATTAACCATTCTACCTTATTATGACCTATAGATAAGGGCACAATATATATATATTGTGCTGAATCAGCACTCACCAGTTGATCCAGATCATCATCTCCCACACTTAGATATAATCCGGGTTTGTTTATCTTTTTCGCATGTGTGTGGTCTTATCAGTTGTATGAGATAAAGTGGATGGCTGAAAGGAGTTTGAAAGTCTGTATTCAAATTGTCTATATTGCATGTAGACTCCACGTATAGAATATACTTGTATTAAAAATATAAATATATTAAGGCAGAAATCTAAAAATGGCAATTCTAGTAAGTGAGACAATAAAAAAACCCACAACAAAATCAATATTAAGCTGTTTGATTAATATTTTTTAAAATTGTCAATGTATACCCTTCGTTAAATATATATAAAAATAGTATTTTAAAAAAAATTAAATTACAATCTTTATTTTAACCATTAACAAAATCTAGTCTTGAGAGGGTTAAAAGTGTACCTGAGTGTTTAATATATATAAACATTATCCAAAAATCAATGTATTTATGTGTTTTATAATTAAAATAATAATAATAATTAAAAAAAAAAGAAAAATATTTCTGAAACTCACATTAAATGTATTTAAAGAAAAAAACATTAATAAAAAAAAATATTTTTTTATCCCAATCATTTCTTCAGATGGAAAATTCTAAATGAGATACGTGAAACACAAAAATATAGAATTGATAGTTTTAAAAAAAAAACTTTAGTCTTCTGGATTTTTTAATAAAAAGAAAAAAAAAATCATAGATACTTTTAAAATTATATTGCTTTGGTAAGAAAGCAAAAGATGAGAGAAGAAAACCTATCTTATCTTTCATTGACGAGATTTCCAGATTTTTTGTTTGATTCATTAATTACCTTGACATTAATTTAATGTCTATATATTTAAAGCTCAAACGAAAAGAATAATCATTTTAACTATTGAAACAATGTCATTAAAATATTATTATTAGATCCCAAAGATCTGAAGAAAGAAAATTTAGGAGTTTAAGAAAGTAAACAAACAATGCTTAATAATACATATATATATTACTAATGATAATATTATTTATTTATCACAAATTTTGCAAATTGATATACTGATAAGTAAATAAATTATTGTTGTTGTTATTATTTTTCAACCATAGTCTTTATTAATCCTTTGGGTTATATTGCATTATATAATTTTGATTGTAAGTGTTACAGGTGCAATCATGTTATACATATTTTTTATGTGGATTAATTTTAAAGGTCACATTAATCAGGTTTTAAGGCAAATGCTGATATTAGTTTTGGATACAGAGATGGATATCAAGTTTAATCATTAAAGTCTTAAAAACGAATTCAATATAAAAGTCAACTTCATAGATATGACCTAAAATTGTAAAACTTGGCATCATATTGGAAATTATTTACAATCACTAAATTAATCTTGATTATTGTTTTTTTAATTGTTAATCTTGGAGTGCAATAAGGAGGAAACTTATAATCCATATAGTATGAAATCAAGCTATGGATGCTGTATGAAGAACAAAGTCAATTTAGAGTAGATTTACATATAGTGACAGTTGGTGGATTGCAATAGAGGGAGAGTAAAGTCTGCAGTCTGGTGTGGGATAGTGTTAAAGGCAGTTAGTGAGGGTGAGCTATGTTAAAAATAATGGATGATATCATTGAATGGATGATTGTTTTGGTAATTACCAGCTGACAGCAAAAATATCTGGGGACACAGTATTATTATGCTGGGCCTTAATTTGTTAGGGCTTATTGGTGAATGTAGCTAGGTGTCTTCTGGTGTTGTTGTCAATGGTCACAGTACAGCAAGTATACCAGAAGGCATACAGGGTGAAAGTTGTACCACATGCTGTGGGAGGAAGGTATCTTCTAATAGAATTGAATTACCTATTGTATAGGTGCAATTGGTCATCTGTATATATTTAGTGTAATAGTCCAGATTTGTTTGAGGGCTTGACACTGCAAAAGAGCTATTATTGAGTTGCCTCTGCCATATGATATAAGATGCAGAATGAATTTATATTTTTATATAGATAGCAGTACCAGAGAAAATGAAATTCTGGCAATGTATGTATGTTAAGACAAACTAGGAAATCAAAAAAATTATGCTCCAGGGACCATCCTTTTGAAGGAGAAGATTATCTGGCAGTTATTGATACCAAGCATGGAAAAAGGAAAATCTTTGTTGACTTCCAGATGTAATATGGCATATGTTTGCCAGTATGTTTATTTATTAGTCATGGGGAATATTGATCAGTTGGCTGTGATTGGGAAAGTGTGGTGAGAAATGAAGCTGATAGAGGGGGAGGTCTATCAGTAGAGATTACTTCAACAGCAATCATAGTGCAAGGAACTGTAAAACAATTAATACAATTGAATTTATGGCTTTTTGAATATAGAACACTTGGGTACTGTGGAAGGCCAAACATGGATGGGCAACTAAATCTCTTAGCTGAGATTGAAACTGTCTTCCTGCCCCATAGTAGCTTGTTGCAAGGGAGGAGATGACAGAATTAAATGATTTTGAAAATTTACCAATAAGCAAATAATATGTAATCTTAGTGATTATGAATATATTAAATAGGTGAATTTTAATAGAAAGGGATAAGCTTTGGAGAGAGAGTTAGTAATCCATGGGGCATTTTTTGTAAGGTTTTTCATCATAAATGATGCCATATAAAAATTGCAAGCCTAAGAAAAGGGGTTGCCTTTTCTGGAAATATTTGAGTGTATGGTTTATTGGTGTATATAAATTATGCTTCTGTTTTACTTATGTTAGATCTAAGTTTATATGTGTTGGTATATTGATTGAGGATGCTTTTCAATATTGGGAGTTGCTAATAAGGTGGCAGAAAAATAGTGATATCATCCATGTATGCTATGTGTGGAATGTATTGGTGAGCATATGATAGTGATATCATCCAGGTATGCTATGTGTGGCATGTATTGGTGAGCATGTATAATTTGAATGCCTGAAAATATCTGTTGTATATGCCTTAGGGTATTTATGTAGAAATAAAGAGCAGTGCACTAAGAGGTGAGCCTTGGGAGATGTATTGTATAGGGTGAATGATAGTGAACTTTTCCCATTGAGAGTGATAAAATTAGATATTCTACGGTAATATCCCACACAAACTCAAATATATATTATTCTATTTATTTATTTCTAAAGCACTTTTTGAAGGAGCTATGCCTTCATTTTCAAAGCTATAGACAGATAGTGATGTTCAATTTATTTATTATTATTTAAAGAATGAAGTTCTAAGAAACAAAAGATAAGAGAACCAGTGAGGTCTTTGCAGAATGCAGATTTTAACATTTACAACAGATAGAAAAGGTCAGAACAATTTATCCCAAAGAATAAAAACATAAATAAATAAGTTGAACATCACTATCTGTCTATAGCTTTGAAAATAAAGGCATAGCTCCTTCGAAAAGCACTTTAGAAATAAATAAATAGAATAATAATAATAATAATAATAATAATATATATATATATTTGAGTTTGTGTGGGATATTACTGTAGAATATATAATTTTATTACATATATAAACCACACATTTTGTTATTTAACAGTTACATTGAGAGAGATATGTATTTCTCTGATCTGCAATAAGTTGGTAATTAAGTAAAGCAGAGTACTTGGAATGGTAGTACTATCTAGCATATCAGTCAGAATGGGATCAGAAATAGAATCGAATCCAGATTCTGTATCTCATTGAATTGCAAGGGAGAACATTTTTTGGTCTTGAACTGAGTGCAAGACTGCTTTAAACATCAGAACAGCCTGTGTGGCAGAAGAACGTTTTTTTGTGAATTGCATATTAGAAATTAGAGGAAGTATATATGATTCTAGATGATCCTTTATGACTTTTTCCAATAGTTTAATTCCCAGTGGGTGTATGGAAATTGGGCAAAGGTTGGTAAGAGTTAGAGGTTAAGCCTGTTTTTTGGTAAATGGTACAATTAAAATTGGCTATAGACATTTGATGTCATATATTTTTGGGACAGATAATTTGCAGGTCACAGATGTATATTGCAGTAAAGTGCCTAGGTGGGCAATAACAAAAGCAGGGATTCCATTGAAATCCAGATGAGTTATCAACAAATTGTATGATTTGGAATGAAGTATTGATATTAGGTGGTCCACCCATTTCATTATTATGTACAGTTGTAAAAATCTTTGAAAAATGTGTAAGTAACTAGATAATTATCTAAAACACAGCATGGTATTATACCAGGTAGATCTGTTGATACTAATTTGATATATATTCAAGATGTTCTTGCAAATACAACTGATAACAGATTGCAGCTAGATGTATGTATTTGATTTAAGCAAAACATTTTATCAAGTAGATCATTGCAAGTTGATTAGTAAGTTGCACATTATTGGTTTTAGTTGTGAACTTTTACAGTGGTTTGTATCTTTGTCTTAAATAAACCTAATTTTGTTTCTTTTGTATCTACAAGATCATGTACATATTTTAGTAATGCTGGAGTGCCTCAAGGAAGTATACTTGGACTATTATTTTTTTCAGTTTATTGTTTGAATATAAAAAAGTGTATAGTTGGTTCTAATATTTTTTGCTTTGGAGATGATATTAAATTATATAAAACTATTAATAATTTTGATGAACAGAACAAAAATAAAATAGTCTGATATCAAAAGTTTTCAAGACTGGTGTATAAGAAATTATATGGAAATTAACAATGAAAAATGTTGTGTCTTATCATTTTCTGAAAAATCATCTGCAAGTATATTCAATTATACACTAAATTCATAAAGTATTTAAAAAAAGAATATCATAAAGATTCAGGTATTATTAATAACAATATTCAATATATTATTACAAAAGTTATAAAATTATGGGTTTGCTTCTCAAAACTGTAAAATATTTAAGAGAAATACATGTGTGTATTTATTTCATACATTAATTTTACCTATTTTAAATTATGGATCTGTGATTTGGAACCCTTGTAAATTAAGTAATAGATTAGCATTGGAAGAAGTTTATAAAAATTTCTAAGATATATTACTTATGAAATAATATATGATGACAATGCACTCTATAAAATATGATTCTATACTGATATAAAATACTAAAAAAAAATTATATCAGGTATAATAGATGTGAGAAGTTACCAAACAATATTATTATTTAAGATGAAGATAAAGAGTACAAGATTAAAAAATTGTATAACATTCCAAAGTTTAAAAGTGAAACATTAAAAATTCAGCATTAATAAGATTATTTATATAAATACTTTAGTGCTGTTAATATATTTGAAATAAATGATAGAACATTTAGGACTAGTGTAAAAAAACTCTGCAAATGTTTTGTGGGCCTAAACTGCATCTGTGATCCACACAGCCCCAATAAATATGAACTTCCTCCTTCAGCTAACCTCTCACCTCCACCTTACTTCAATTCAACCTTTCATCATTCAGCTACCCTCTCACCTTTCAGTAAGATTCCAGCTTCCTCTAGGCCACATAATTTTGATCTCACTCATAGCCCATCACTCTCAGTTACAGCTTGCTCACAGGACCCTCTTTCCTTAATGAACACGAACACTTATTCAAACTCAGAAATCATCCTGTCTGAGTCTACCAACTCTGGCCCTTCCACCACTAACAAGAAACATTAGCAGCATGCACGCCTAACCCATCAGATAGTGACACCAACTCTGACAGGCAGATTTCCATCCTTGATCTTCCCAGTAAAACCATAATGGATCCTTTTCCTGAACCAAGGGAAAGTCTCAGACATTCAGAATGCACAAGGAAAAAAAGAATTCTTTCAGCAAAAAATTCTCTGGCTTCAACCCGAGCCTTGTCAGCCTCCTCTCTTCGCACTCTCTCACTTTCCTCTGCTGAATTTTTCTCGGACAGTGGTTCATCAAGTGACATCAAGAATGAATTATTGTGCAATTCTGGCAGGAAAAGAAAGAACTGTACTTCTCATATCTCTCTCAGCCCACCTCATACTCGCTCACCATAAAAATTTCTGAATTCCCACTGTTTTCTCCATTCCTTATGTCCATATTCTCCATTCCTTATGTCCATATATTGAGGTCACATATGCTTATCTCTATTGTTGGTTTAAACATTTGGGGCCTTAATTCAATCCATAGGCTCCTCACTCTCAAATGTTGGTTTAAACTCAACTCTCCCAACATCGTCTTCCTTGCAGTTTAAACTCAACTCTCCCAACATCGTCTTCCTTGCTGAAACTAAACTCTCCACTCACTTCAACCACAGGATTTACTCCACTTTGTCCACCTTTGGGCTTTTCAAGTTTTCTACTGCCCTGACCTGCTGGAGGAGTTGCCATCCTCATTAATAAATGTGCCCCTCCCTCTACCTTTTCCATCTTACATATTGATGCTCATTCTATTATCTTAGAGGTGGAATTTGGGTGCTGCAGAAGTTTCATGATTTATTTATATCTGCCCTCCAATGACAATGACACCCTCATTAAATCTATTACTCACTGAATCAACAATATCACAACTTCCTCCTCCCTTCCCATTCTTCTTCTAGGTGACTTCAATATGGACTACCAGGCCTTCACAAACAAATATCTATATCTCTTCTCCAGGGCCTTAATGTGTCCCCAAGGCTTTTTCCCAGACCATGTCTACTCTTTCTACACTAATAATCATCAGAACCTCATTGATTTAACATTCTACTCTCCTGATCTCCATTTCATGATTGAATCGGCCCAACTCCACACCATACCTTTTTCAGATCACAAGGCATTTCACCTCTCCCTTGACATTAACTCTGGCCCTCCAATAAACCTTGGCCTCAGAAAAACAATAAGATTCCTTACCAAACAAAATACGCCTATAGCACTGATTTCAGAAATTTATATATACCTCCATAAAATCAATATCCTTCAAATGGAGCCCATCTCTGCATGGTTTGCATTTGTGAAAATCCTGCAAGCTGCCATTCACAAATACACCTGGAATTTCCGAGGGCCACTCAAATTTCTGGCTTCCATGGACAAAATTTCAGAGCAACTAAATGATAAGGAGAGTGGGCCATTAGACATTAGCACCATCATTCAACTGAAACTTCAATAACATGATGCTCAAAAGGCCTTGGCTGAGTACATCTAGGTCAAATGCACCCAGAGGTACATGGGGATTCAGCATTGTTGGACCAGAAGTTACCTGGGGTGGGCTATTGGTTCCCACAGGAATCAAACCACCCCTCATCCATCATAGTCAGCAACCAATTCTACATAGGTCAGGAATTGCTCCTTCATTTGAGAAACCATTACAAGCACATTCTTCTCAAAGCTGACAACCCTCCTTTCACTATGCCATCAAACTTGAATGTTGGTTCTGATCCTAGCATCACCCAGGCCATGCTACTTAACAAACTGAAAAGCTATCCTGACCATGTCCACCCTGATCCTCATGCTATCCCCAAGTTTATTCTTCTCCACCTAAGTCAGTTCACCATCCCCATTACTCTCAACATGATCAACAAGCTGGCCTCAGGTGCTTACATCATCGAGGGTCTTTATCCGATAACATTAGTCTCTTTCCTTAAGAAAGATCGGCCACCTACTGGCTCAAAAGTCTTAGACACATTTCAATGACCCCACTGCTCATAAAACTGACTGAGTCTACCATTAAAGAGTCACTAGAACAATCCATACTTCCTGCCTTTTCTGCTTCACAGTTTGCTTGTAAAGGGCGCTCCACTCTTGGGGCTGCCATGCTCTTTAAAATAACCACCGAGCATGTTAGGCAGTCTCAAAATAGCAAGCCCATCACTGTCCAACTAGACATCCAGGCATCCTTTGACTCTGTTAGGGTCGACCTGCTCCTTGGTGTTCTCAGAAACCTGAATATCCCAGAGGTCCTTCTGTCCTTCCTCAACAATCTCCTGTCCAACAGAGAAATCCTGGTTAGCCTGGATGGGAAAGTTGCCCCTGGCTTCACATCCAACATATCCATCCCTCAGGGCTCTCTGCTGAGCACTTTGTTGTTCACTGCATTTCTGAATCCCCTCTTTCTCAGGCTAGAACATGACCTCCCTGGCACCTTCATTCTGCACTGAGCAAAACCTTGCTTATGTAGATGATGTAGTTTTCCTTCCCTCAGTTGATCTCATTCCCAGGCTTCAACAGATCCTCCCCTGGTACTCCAATATGTACCAATTGAAATTTAGCAGTGATAAATCAGCAGTCTGGCAACTTTCAACTGGTAAACAAATACCTTCCACTTTCAATGCCAAGCCACACAACTTCCTTGGATTCCCCCTCATGCTGTCTCCTAGGGACATGAGAGTTTGGGTCCAAACCACACTCTATCAAAGCATATCATCCACCCTCATTGCTATCACATGCATCTACCTCTCCCTTTATGGAAAAGTCACCCTCCTCAACCTTCTAGTTTTTCCTAAAATAGCATACTACCTCCCCATTGTTCTACCTACACATTCCTTTATATCCAAAATCTAACTCCATTTGCACCCATTTTCTCTGGGGAAGAAAGGTGGTGGCCATCAGCCTAAAAAGAACTGGTTTTCCTAAAAACCTCAATGGGTTGGGCCTGCATTCCATTGACACTCTTCTGATCCAGAAATCTCACAACATTATCCTCACACTCCTAAGTCAATTCCCTGCCAATCTTGTGCATAACATTATCACACCCACTGACACTCCTCCTCCCAATGACAGGCCTAGGTCATGGACCTCACTCATTTCTAACATCCTACAAAAGGCTGGCTTTGTTATACCATCGATCAACAGCAAACTAAAATAATGGGAGGTTTTCAATCAGACCACAGACTTTTCCATTGTGTCCTCTATCTTCTTCAGACTTACCAATGCCCAATTAATCTGAAATTCAAAACGTGGTCCCTTGAAGCAAAATTTCTTGATTTCCTCCTCAAAATCAATCTTCACTCCCTATCCACAAATCAATTTTTGGTGAACTGCAGGGGTTTCACCAAGATCTCTTCCATATGCGAGCTCTGTAAAACTGCCAATGAAACCCTCCAGCACTTCCTACTTAAATGTCCTTTTCTGCTTGGCTTGAGAAATGTCATCAACTCCTGCCTTTCCTCGCACAGAAATATTATCTTCAACCTCCAAAAATCCATAGAAACAGGGAACTTTGCAGCTATTAGACTATCAATTTTTCCATCTATGCTCTCTGGCTGCTCCAATGTGCGATCATCCTTGACCAGAGAATACATTCAGTCAATCAAAAGCTTTTGGACCTAATTCATACTCTCAAAACTCAAGATACCAAACTAGCCCCACCTCCACTCCTCACAGACACTTGGAGGATTTCCATCCTCTCAGCCTTTGTCATAGAACTCAATCACAAAGACATGCTTTTCTAACCGGCCTGAACTACACACCATTTCCCCTCTCCCCATTCCCTTTTTACATGTATCCTTCCCTTCTTACCATTTTGTTTCTGAAATTTCATTTGTTTCACTGTATCTGTTTTTTTTGCTGAATAAACATCTCATCACTGAGAAAAAAATGTTTTGTAAATTAGATTAGCCGTGCATTTTTGTATAGATGTAAAATCTGTTAAATGTACTAAATTAAATTAAATTATTATTGTTGTTGTTCTTCTGCTACAATATACTTTATTGACCAAAAAATATGTTATATAAGTTTTACAAATGTTTTACAAGGGTTTTTCCTGGATTACAAAGGCATTTCAAAAGTTGTGAGTTGGAATAGTTTGAAGCCTGACCATTAAAGTATGAAGATTGGCTATCTTAATATAAAGCTGAGCACTGATTATATATGTGTGTAAGGATAGTAATCTAAATGAACTGATGATTTCTGGTTTAGCATGAAATACATATATTGGTGATTATTTATCTTTTCAACATGTTTGTGATCAGGTGGGTCAGCAATATGAGATGGCACTGAGAGTAGTGGGTCGTGTGAAAGTCTGGGTTTGAATTCTGCATATATTACATATATAAATGCAGGTTTAAGCCTGTACAATGTATTAAAAGCATTTCAAGTATAATGATTGCTTATTATTATATAAATTTGATTAACATTGCTACAATACAATTATATGAACATTGGTAATTGTACATTATTGTTATTAATGATACTTTCTTTGTATAACATATTATTCAATGTATAAAAAAAGAAATTTTCATAACCTTTGAATTAAAGTCCATTGCCTTGAGTTTGACTGATCTGGTTAGATAGCCACCTGTGGTATTGATATATTACAATGAGTTTGTAGAACAGAGTTTTTCATGTAGGTAGTTCCATTATGAAGTAGTTGAAATGTCCAAGAATGTTATTGATATTTCCTACTATGGTTATGACAGCTTATAGTTTAGACTGCTCTCTAATGAATGACCAGATGGCTGCAAAAATATCTGAGGGGACTATGTTGTTATCCTTTTACCTGACATAATTTATTGATTAATGTGATTGGATGCTTCTTGGGTATTGTTGCCTAACAGAAAGGTACAATAGGTACACCAGAAGGCAAACAAAGTAAATGTGGCTGCACACACTGCAGTGATGTGTAAGCTTTGGAAGAACCAAGTTATGTGGTGTTTGGAATTAATGGCAAGCCTGTATGCATTTAACATAAATTTTCCATGTGTAATTCAATATTAGCAATCATTTAATCTCATTGGCTTCATGGTATAACCTACGGAATGATTTCATATTTTTTGTACAAATAACAATACCACAAATTGAGTCTAATTAGGAAGTCAAAAAACTTTGGTTCACATTTTTTAAATTGGTGGGAGGCGATGGTTATTTATTAAAAGAATGGGGAGAAATAATTATTGCTAGTGTCTGGATAAAGCAGATTATAAGGTTTGTCAGTAAGTGTATTTGAAATTGTGGGAGAGGCTGATCTTCTTGCTAGTAATTAGAATTTAGAAAATGAGGTCTGTGAAATATAATATTGAATGTGGAGATTTATCTGTAGATTCTACTTTCTGCAGACACTGGAAGTTTTGGAACTGGCTGGTAATAGCTGCTATTAAGTTAATAGCTTTTTATGTATAGAACATCTGAATGCTGTGCAAACACAGAGGTACAAGGTTTGGTGGTTGAGCCATTTTATGGATATTGATACAGTTTTGCAGCCCCAGAGCAATTTATTAAACATAGAGTTAATGGCAAAAATAAACAACTTTGAAAATTTAATAATAGATGCATAGTATATAACTTTTGATATAGCAAGAGTATTGAATAAATGTATCTAGGTGTAAATAGATAGATATTCCTTAGAAAGTGAGTTGGTAATTTTCAGTTCAGAATATTATAATTGGGTGTGTATTGTGAGTCTCATATCGAGGAAGCTTTTGTAAAAGGGAAATCCTAAGATTGGAATGGGTTTTCCTTGGAGAATTTGGGAATAATTTCTTTGTGAATAGAATCCATGAAGCAGTTTTTTGGAATTAAAGTGCAGCTTGTAGACTGCTGTGAAGTCATTAAGAATGGTTTGAAATATGCGAAGGTGTTTCTGAGAAGGCAGAAAGAGAGTGATGTCATTTATGTAGATTATGCAGGGAATGTATTACTGGGCGTATGGAATATGGATTCCAGTAATTTTATTCTGTAATTGTTGTAAAAGAAAATTGAAAGACTATCATGCAATAAAAAACCCCAAAAAATTTGCTTAACCAAGCAGAATAGGTGGACAAGAGCATATATATGCTGTGCATTGAGTTATACATCCTTATCAAAAATCCCCATGACACTTCAAACTGACATACAAGTATGTATTGGGCATAATATGATTCACTTTATATACTTGGCACTTTAAAAATAAATTTGAGACCCACAATGTATTCACTCCATCAATACACTGTTCTGAGTCACCAACCAAACCAGCCAATTTACCACCAAACTTATCACTATTGAAAACTCTTGTTACCTTGAGCCTCATGGAATTCCTGCATTTATCTTCTGAGTCTTTTAATCATATCGCTACCTTGTATATTCATGATCTGGACAAATGTCCTATCCCAGAGAATATTTAGTCTAAAAAGTTTGTATTCAATTGTCATAGCAAACCAAATTAAGACACTCATTTTTCATTATTATCATATCTATAGTTTTCCAAAACACCAGCCAAGCAGCACTCATATTTATGACAATTCTAAACTCAAGATCCCACAGTTCCATTGCAGTCCAATTTGATATATAAGAAGCTTTTGATTCTGTCTCAGTTAAACTACTTATTCAAATACCATTAACACTACCATCCCACCTACTCTGTTATATTTAATTACCAACCTCCTTCTGAATTATTAGTTGTCATGATCATCACCAAATTTCAATCCATCTTCTCCAATCTTTAGCTTCTCTTCTCGACATCACCCCTGCAAACTTTCTTATTTCATCCATCAATCTCACATGTGGTCTCTTTCTGGGTCTTTTACAATCCCTTGGAATCGAGTTTAAGATTTTAATTGTCCATCTATTATCATCTCTTCTAGCAATATGTCCAGTCCAACTCCAGTCTTTTAATTTTTTCAATGAGGTCAATAACACCTGTTTGTTTTCTTACCCATATATTGCATTTTCGATCTCTTCTTGTTAGTCCCAACATACAACCTCTCCATATTTTTTTGAGTGGTCTGAAGTATCTGTATTACTCTTCTATTAAGTGTCCAAGTCTTAGATCCATAAGTAAGAACTGGTAAAACACATTTTATTAAAAACCTTCCTTTTCAAACACATAGGTATATTTCCTTTTAGTATCAAGTTATTTCTACCAAAAACATTCCAACCAAGTTTAATTCTATGATTAATTTCCTCCATTATGTTTCCATCTGTATTAATAATCTGACCAAGATATTTGTAACTGTTAACTTCTTCTAACTCATCATAATCAGTCTTTATTTTCAAATTTTGAGAAAATCCATTAAATATTACTTTAGTCTTTTTAACATTTATCTTTAGTTCTACTTTCCTAATTTCAACTGATAACTCCTGCAACATTTCCTGCAACTCTAAAGCATTATCTGCAAAAACAACTACATTGTCTGCAAAATCTAAATGACTTAAATAATCTCCATTTACTTTCACTCCTATAACTTCCCATTTTAATCCACAAAATACTTTTTGCAGCACTGCTGTAAAAAGTTTTGGAGATATTGAGTCACCCTGTCTTAAACCCTTCTCAATGTTGACTTTCCTAGTATCATTATGTAATGTAATTGTTGCTGTTGCAATTTTATAAATATTCATTAAAATATGACAATATCCTGGATCTATACCTTGATGATCCAATGCTTTAATCACTGAAAGAAATGTTTATAGAATCAAATGCCTTTTCATAATCTACAAATCCAAATCATAATGGCAACTATTTAATATCTGAATATTGACTTGTTGTAAATCGAAAGATTTCATGAATGTTAATAATGTTTAATAGAAATAGTGGCCTATCAGTGAAGAATTTATTAGTTTCATACTCCCAAATCAAAATGCTTTAGATTTGCCTATATAATTAAGAAAAATAGGTTAGAGATGAGGTCCCTCTTATCTTTATAAAGTTGAATCTTGTGTTATGATTTGTAGAGATCTCTCTTGCTAAAATTAAGTGCTCAAGGAGCATGTACTAAGGTTTTAGCCTTATATAAGTAATACATGCTGACATCGCACTTAATAAGAATTAATATTTAAAACTTTAAATTGATTCAAAATATTTCTAAATTTATTATCTGAATATTGTTTTGACTCGTAAATTGAAAGATTTCATGAATGTTAATATTAATAGAAATAGTGGACTTAATCAGTGAAGAATTTACTAGCTTCATGCACCCAAATCAAAATGCTTTAGATTTGCCTATATAATTAAGAAAAATAGGTTAGAGATAAGAGGTCTGTCTTATATTTATAAAGTCGAATCTTGCAATATCATTTGTACATCCATATAAAAATCTTCTACTACTTCATCACCATGAGAACTTATTGGGGCATAAACCTGAATTATCTGCATTTGGTATCTGCTATTAAGTTGTACAACTAATCTTGCCACTCTTTCTGATACACCATCAATCTGCACAACATTTTTCTTCCACTTTTTATTTATAATGAATCCTACTCCTTTTGTATTTCCAATATTTGTACCTTTATAATAGAGTACATGTCCACTTTTTAAATAAATTGTCTCTTCACTTTTTCTTCTAACTTCACAATGTCCAATAATGTCCCATTTAATGTAAGACAGTTATTCTCATTCTTGCAATCTTTGTTCACTTGAAAGTGATCTGCAATTGTAAGCACCTAAATAAAAAGTTATCATCAAATGGAAGCCTGGGTCTGCAATCAGGGGATTCTTAGCATCCTCCACCTTTAGCCACCACCTGCTGCCTTGGTTGATGACTTTACAGCCTCCTGGGAATAAGGGCCCTAATTTATTTTTGTGTGTCATAATTGTATATATTGGAAAAATATTTATCATTTACACAAACATTCATTCTGCCTTATCAGGCAACTAAAAAGAAAGACCATGGTGGTTTTTGATTTTAAACTCAGAGGTAAAAATCCAATAAACTCACCATGCTGGCTAATGCATGTTGCTAGTTGTACATCATTCTTAATGGTAGAAATTCTCCTTCCTTTAATCCCTGCAATCAATTTCACAAGGGTCACCCCTAAGTTCACTCTATATTGTTATTATTACTTTAAAAAAGGGGGAGAAAGAGGATTTACTTTTGAGAATAACATTTTTCTAAGATAAATTTGAAAATACTTTAATTAATTAAATGCATACTTAAATTAAAGTAAATTTCTAAGCACACACACATTTGACAGTGTGATCATTAAAATTATTTACATTTATCAAAATAAACATAAATAAATCTAAGTATGAGACAGACCTGTAGGTAAACCTCAATTTATTTTTGGTATATTTTAATATATAACTATAACCATACATGTATCAATATAGCATATTATTATTAAGAGTAAATAAATATCCTTTCATGAAATTGGGTAAATTTTATATTAAAGAAATACACTGTTCTGTCATTACTTTAACATTCATTTTTTTGGGTATCTGAGGACATACAAATAACAATTTTTATTAAGAGTTTTATGTAGAGAGGTAGAAGCCTGGAATTTTTTTTTATATTAATTAAAGAGATGCATTACTGCAGATACCGTATAAGCCTAAAGAAGTATGAGATCTCTTAATAGTGAAGACACAAGCCACAATAATTTTGTGTTTAATAGTCTTAATAATTTTATACTTAATATAGAAACTAACAAAACATAACATTATATATATAACTCTAGTGAAGGGTAGAGAAACATTTTATTTAAAATAGATTTTAATTAGCACAACAAAAGAATATATTCTATAGAAGAGTGGAGAGATAGTTTCTCCATTCTCCATATATTTAGTGTTATTATTTATGCTAATTTGAAATAATTTCAAAATTTTTGCTAAATTCATAGGTGAAATATATGTCAACAAAACAATATATAGTTTATATAATAAGAAAACATCCAAGATAAGCAATTATGGTGCATATTTAATATAATAGGTATTACTTTTTACAGTTATTACAACTTATAAGTTACAGGTATGCATGAATGTGAGTAATAGTGAATAGATTTTTAACCATGACTCCAATTATTTTCTATAATTTTACTTTGGAAAAAGGTACATCATCAACATTCTTTATGAGAAAAAATATTTAAAAATCCCAAAGTAAAACAGATAAAACATATTAGGATTTCAATGCTTTAATTAAGTATTTATTTATTTTTTGTTTATTTTGTTGTCAGTCACTAATTATTTTCATTTTATTTCTGTATATTTTGTAATAAAATTATGTACTAGGATTGCTTCTATAGTTTTCTTTCTTATTCAATTATTTTTATTCTTGATTTTATAGATATTTGGGAATACAAGTTACTCTGATAATCTACATTATTATTTCATTCTATGCTGTTTCATTTATTGAAAAATATAAAAGCAAAAAAAAATATCTCATGATTTGTATATTCATTGAACTCATTTAGGTAAGGTGTAAAGGAAAATTTCAGTATGGTACAAAAACTCAATATTATGTCTCAGTAAATATTCTGTTCTGTAGAGAATCATACAATAGAAATGTTCCATGTTAAAATAAACTGATTTAAATATTGTGTTTTATATAGGGAATTCTATGACTTTATATATATATATATATATATATATATATATATATAGTCATAGAATGTATGTATATATATATATATATATATATACATACACACTTGACATATACTATAGATAGTATAGAGATAGACTTTAACAACTTTATTTTCAGACTGTCATGATAAGATTTATAAAAATTGTCTTGATTTGTATTTTAAACATCATGTAAAAATATCATATTTAAAACAATGTATATTTCATCTTTTCATACTTTTAAATAAAGCAAATAAAGCCTCTCCTTTATATAAATAATATTATATATCATTTTAATTTAGGCTTAGTGGGGTATAAGGGCTTGGTTTGGCTGAAGAGAGAAAAAAATCATTTTGAAATCAGTTTTAGAAATCGTGTATTCTTATATTTTACAATTTCAAAGTTGGCCATTACAAGTGTATCTAATATTATAAATGCTTCAATAGAGCATACTTTAAATATCTGATTTATATTTCTAATTATCAGCTAATGTGCATGGCGTCAGCACTATTCTGGAAGTGTTGTCATGGTTAGAGAGATTTCGAATACATTTCATTCAGGAAAATTTTATTGTATTTTAAGATGTCATATGAAAAAAATTCTTAGATATAGAAAAGATTTATGAGAATGGAAGTAGATTTGGGAGATATCTTGAAAATATGGGAATAGATTTAGAGTTATTAAAAATGACTAAGGTTTTTAACATAGATAATTTGCAAAATTTGATTAAGTGAATATAACAATAAACACAATAGATTATAACGTTTTTATATTCTGCAAAATTAATATATATATAAAAAATTTATTTTTATGTATTTATATAAGAAAAGCAATAAACGAATAGATGAGGAATGGGTAAAAAATTTACTTATAGATAAGGTAAAAAAAAATAGAAAAGTAATGGAAAATAAATATTGTTTTTTTTTTTCTGTGTTTTTTTAAATTTATTCTATTTATTTGAAATGATTTTCAATATTTATATAAACAGCAGAAAAAAAAGATTTATTACATAAATTAAATATCAATAGGATTCATGCACAAACAAGACTTCTGTTTAAAATAAATAAGTTATTAAGATCTGCAAATTATCAAATTTCTAAATAAATGCAAATTAGAAAAAAATCACTTCCCATATGAATGGCATTAAAAAGTAAAGCTTCCTCAATTCCCTCAATATAATTACATTTTTTAAAATAAAAATTTAATATTTATGTTCTATAAGTTTTTTTTTTCATAAAAAAACATAAAATCAAGCATTTATTTATCCTATTCCTTGCTTCCAAAATTGAGTGCACCTATAATGTAATCTCATATTGATATATTATTTTCCTCAGCAACATATATATATATAAGTGCTAATGGAAGGAATTTTTGACATTAAATACATATGACAATATGAAGATATATAATTCTTTACATGTGGGGCATGAAAACAGTTCAAAGATATACTTAATAGTCTATATGGCATTTTGTACATATTAAACAATTCTTGAATTAAATACACAGGTTAATATAAAATTATGTTATTGTTTGCAGATGCAGCATGATGGTAGTTCAAATATCTGTATGAAATAATTCTATATAGTGTTTTATTTCATGGAAACCATTCTTGAATTAAATACAGGGTGGGCCATAAGTTTCCACATATAGAAAAAATAAACATTTTTTAAAAATGAAAAACCATAATATGCTCTATGTAGCTGCCATTGTTTTGAAAATACATTTCAATATTTATCCACCACCCCTGATGAACACATATAAGCATATCTGGAGTTATTTTTGTAATGGCATTAGTTATAGGCTCCCTAAGATGATTTATATTTTACATATTTTCTTGATAGACAATGGCTTTCAAGTGCCCCAAAGATAAAAATTAAGTGGGGTGAGATCTGGGGATCTGGGAAGCCATACTGACCAATCCAAGTATAGGTATGTATGGAAACTTATCATCCACTCTGTACATCATTGTTTGCTGATGTGAAATAACAGGTTAAAATATATTTGTAATAGCCTATACAAAAGAGCAAATGTTTTAATATGAAGAGTTTTACTTAAATCTCCCACCCCTCATTAAAGAGCCACAAGGAAAGAGGCATTTTCCTCCCCTTCCCAAATTAAAGAGCTGCAAGGAAAAAGGTGAAAAATGGGTTCATGAAAAATATTAATTTTCGAATGGCTGGATATATATTTGAACATTTGTTTTAGTAACAGAACATAATATAATCTGTATACATCTTAATAAAAATTATCTTATAAATAAATAAAAACAAAAAAATACTTTGACAGTTTGTTTATTCACAAATTTCTAATATTAAAATATTAATCATTTCCAATAATTACTGTTTATGTAAAAGCTATTGACAATCCAAACAAGCTATATACAAACTAGTACAACTCCATTGGCTGCAGAAAGGAGTTTGCTATTAACTGAAAGGAGACCCTTTGATTCCTCTTGGAGGCCTTAAAAGAACCGAGCAGGGCAAATTCCTAATGTCCACTCCATACGTTCTTGTCATTGCAGATGTTATTACTATGTGATTATTCATATAGTATATGAACATGGATGGGCTGCTCACCAACACACATTAGCCAGTGTGGTGAGTTTATTGGCTTTTTACCTCTGAGTTTAAGATCAAGAAAAACCATGGTCTTTCTTCTCAGTGCCTGATAAGGCAGAATGAATGTTTGTGTAAATGATAAATATTTTTCCAATACATATATACAATTATGACAGACAAAAATAAAGCATGGCCCTTATTCCCAGGAGGCTGTAAAGTCACCAACCAAGGTAGCAGTTGGTGGCCGAAGGCGGAGGGTGCTAAGAATCCCCTGATTGTGGACCCAGGCTGCCATTTGATGACGACTTTTTATTTAGGTACTTACAACTGCAGAACACTTTCAAGTGAAAGAAGATTGCAAGAATTAGAAGAAGAACTGTCTTATATTAAATGGGACATTATTGGACTTCGTGAAGTTAGAAGAAAAGGAGAAGAAACAATTGATTTAAAAAGTGGACATATACTCTATTATAAAGGCACACATATTGGAAATACAAGTGGAGTAGGATTCATTATAAATAAAAAGTGGAAGAACAATATTGTGGAGATTGATGGTGTATTGGACAGAGTGGCAAGATTAGTTATACAACTTAATAGCAGATACCAAATGCAGATAATTCAGGTTTATGCTCCAACAAGTTCTCATAGTGATGAAGTAGTAGAAGATTTTTATATGGATGTACAAAAGGCTTTTGATCAGAGTAAACAACATTTTAAAATTGTTATGGAAGACTTTAATGCTAGAATTGGTAGACAAATGAAAGATGAAATTGCTGTAGGTAATTTTGGTTATGGTAATAGAAATGAGAGAGGACATAGACTTGTGGAGTTTGCAGAAAAAGAAAAACTTTATATTATGAATTCATTTTTTGAGAAAAATGTTAAAAGGAAATGGACATGGAAGCATCCAAATGAAGGTACAGCAGAATTGGATTATATTTTGACTAACAGAAAATACATATTTCAAGATTGTAATGTTCTTAATAAATTTAACACAGGAAGTGATCATCCATTAGTAAGGTGTAAGTTATGTGTTAATGTAAAACTAGAGAGACAAAAATTATTAAGAAAAACAATATTTACAGTTGATATTCCTAATCTTCAGAAACATTCTAATGAATTTAAATTAGAACTTACAAATAGGTTTCAAATGTTAGGAGATTTTGAACATGATTCAGATTTGAATGAAATTAATATGAAAATAACTGATACACTTATAAAAACTGCAACAAACATAGCTGGTAGTAAAAAGCAGCAATTGACTAATAAAATTTCTACTGAGACTAGAGAATTTATGAAGAAAAGAAGGAATATGAAGATATACAAAAATGATGTATTAAAAAGAATTGAATATCTCGAATTTTGTAAAATGGTACGGAAAAGAGTTGAAAATGATATAAGAAAGTATAACTGTGAAATAGCAAGGAAAGCTGTAGAAGAAAATAAAAGTCTCAAAAATGTTAAACAACATTTTGGTATTGGTAGGAAATTTATATCTGCAATAAGAAAAAAAGATGGAATTATTACTAAAATGAGAGATGACATCATGAAATTGGTAGAAGATTTTTATCAAGAATTATATAGTAATAAAGAACAAGTACCTCCTATATCTATTACATCTTCCGAATTGCCCAGAATTTTAAATGAAGAAGTGAGACATGCAATTAAGTGTATGAAGAAAGGAAAGGCTCCAGGAAATGATGGAATTATAATTGATATATTAAAAGAAGCAGGTGAAGAAATAGAAACAATTTTAGCAAAGTTATATACCAAATGTCTAAATGATAAAGATGTACCAGAAGATTGGAAGAATGCAGTAATAATATTAATATTTAAAAATGGTGATAAAGAAAATATTAGAAATTACAGACCTATCAGCCTTTTATCAGTTTTATATAAAATTTTTACCAAGATAATTACAACTCGTCTACAGAGAACTTTGGATTTCCACCAACCAAGAGAACAAGCTGGATTTAAAAGTGGTTTTAGTACAATAGATCATATCCAGGTATTGAGAGAAGTCATAGAAAGGACAAACGAATATGAGTTGTCATTATGTTTTGGATTTGTAGATTATGAAAAGGCATTCGATTCTATACACATTTCTTCAGTGATTAAAGCATTGGATCATCAAGGTATAGATCCAGAATATTGTCATATTTTAAAGAATATTTATAAAAATGCAACAGCAACAATTAGATTACATAATGATACTGGAAAAATCAACATTGAGAAAGGTGTAAGACAAGGTGACTCCATATCTCCAAAACTCTTTACAGCAGTGCTGCAAGAAGTATTTTGTGGATTAAAATGGGAAACTAAAGGAGTGAAAGTAAATGGAGAGTATTTAAGTCATTTAGATTTTGCAGATGATGTAGTTGTTTTTGCAAATAATGCTTCAGAGCTGCAGGAAATATTGCAGGAGTTAGCAGATGAAAGTAGAAAAGTAGGACTAAAGATCAATGTTAAAAAGACTAAAGTAATGTTTAATCGATTTGCTCAAAATATGAAAATAAAGATTGATTATGAAGAATTAGAAGAAGTTAACAGTTACAAATACCTTGGTCAGATTATTAATACAGATGGAAACATAATGGAGGAAATTAATAATAGAATTAAACTTGGTTGGAGTGCTTTTGGTAGAAATAACTTGATAATAAAAGGAAATATGCCTATGTGTTTGAAAAGGATGGTTTTTAACAAATGTGTTTTACCAGTTCTTACTTATGGATCTGAAACTTGGACACTTAATAGCAGAGCAATATAGAGATTTCAGACAACTCAAAGAAGTATGGAGAGATGTATGTTGGGAGTAACAAGAAGAGATCGAAAACGCAATGTATGGGTAAGACAACAAACAGGTGTTACTGACCTTATTGAAAAAATTAAAAGATTGAAATGGAGTTGGGCTGGACATATTGCTAGAAGAGATGATAATAGATGGACAATTGAAATTTTAAACTGGATTCCAAGAGATTGTAAAAGACCCAGAAAGAGACCACATGTGAGATGGATGGATGAAATAAGAAAATGTGCAGGGGTGTTGTGGAGAAAAGAAGCTAAAGATCGGAGAAGATGGATTAAACTTGGAGAGACCTTCATCCTGCAGTGGATTGATAATGGTTGATGATGATGATGATGATGATGACAACTCCATTAATAAAAACAAAAATATAAAAAGAATAGCTCACTGGGAATTTTGAGTAATTTTTGCATGAATTACATCTATGTTTGAGCTATCACAATTTATAATAATTAATAAGCATTAATGAAAGGTAAGTTTAAATTTATAAAGGCTACATTTTCTATATGAATGACCAAAACATTTATTTAAAAATTATAATAATTCAAGAAACAACATTATAAAGTGCATTTTTCCTCTTCTAGAGTCATCAAAATATTTATTTATAAATTACAAGAGGAAATAAAAATATGTTATATTTATCATGATAAAGAGCCATGAGATTTTAATCAAAAAGTCATATTTGGCCACCTGTGGCCTATTCAATATTCTACCTTATGATCTCTCAAATCATGAAATGTAATACACTTTTTATTGTAATTGAGGATTTATTTAAAATATTTTTATAAAATTATTATACATCAGTAAGAAAAAAACTTCATATTGTGAATATTTTTATATTTTTTAGAGCCATTGTAACTTTGAAATGAATGCTTTTAATGACAATTTTTTTAGAAATGATTTTTTTTAAAATTGAAGATCATAGCAAGATGAAAAACAGAAATAATAAATTTATGTATAAAAATGTATTGTATTGGACAATATTAAGTAAAATGGGTTCTTTCTTGGCATCATGTTGAGCGACCAAAATGCAATACATAATGATTAAGAAAAATGATTTTGCTGAAGTTCTACTTGAGTGATCAAAAATTTAAGACTACATAACTCAAAAATTTATATTGAACTTCATTTGTAGGCAACCAAAATGTAACAATCATATTGTACTGTATTTGTTTTGGTACAAGTTTTTGCATTGGCTATTTAGAATTTTCAAGAAAAAAATTGTTTTTTTTTTTGAAATATCATCTGATTGTATTTTTTAGACAAAGTATGTTATATATATATATATATTTAAGTTAAAGAGACTAAAAAAAGATATAGATATATATATATATATATATATATATATTTAAGTTAAAGAGACTAAAAAAAGAAAAAGAGATAATGATAATAACCAAATATTACTTTGATTGCAAATCAATTAGTAGTATTTAAAATAAAATCATAGCATTCCTTCACCATAATCAAAGATGGACACCAAAGGGGAAAAAGACAACTTTGTGAACAAAATTATTTTAAATTTATCAAAGTTAAAAGGTGTCAAACATGATGTGAGCAGTGGACTAAAATCAGGGAGAGAGTATAAAAAGTAAATATATAGTATGCCTAGACTTTTCTTCAGATTCTTCATGGTTTTCTTGTGCCTTATGTTATGTGTGATCTCTAAAAAATATCAGTTTACTATAAAATTGATTTTTATATGAGGTCCTATAAAAATACACTAAACTACTCTCACTAGTGGATTGAATCATTGTAATATGTGTGAGTAGAGGACAGTTCATTTGTCAATGTTTTTTCTTCCTGAAATCATAAAATGTCAGAGTGAAATCTTCATTTGCAATAAAAGAGTATAATGGATTCCTTCCTGGATAACAAAAGCTATGCATGGTAATTTACACAAAATTATAATTGAACAATTCAACTTATCGAGAAGAGACTTTATTTTGTAAATTAAAAGTGATCACTTTCTTGAACTATAATGTTATCAAATGCTGTTTTGCATCAGACTATAAAAAAAATCCGAATCTTAAAAAACAGTAATTTCTAATAGCTTTTTAAGTTTATTTTTTTAATACTCTATTAAGTATTAGAATGTTATAATTATAACTTAATAAATCATATGAATATAATTTGCATTGTTGTCAGTTTAAGTTTATTATTACTAGAGTGATATTATTTAAATCCTACCATTATTACTTTGCCAAATAAGTTGCCATTACCATATTAAAAGGTACAATCATCCCAGGTATAGCAAATAATTATGTAATAGTGACTAATAAAGATAGGTGGAATGGGCCAGTGGATTTACATATAAAATCCTGGCAACTTTTAAATAAATTAAAAGCTGGTTCTGTCCTCAACTATTATTCAAATTTATTTACATTATGCAAGGTTGTGTAACAAGAAAATATAATCACTTTTACTATAATTACCTGACATACTCTAATTAAGAAATTACCAAAATGGACATAATTTGGGCACTGAATACATAAAGAATATAAATCATATAAAACCTGAAATGACCAAAAATGTAACAATCATATATATACCTCAGGTATAATGGTTTTGATGATCCTATAATTTGATGACCAAAATGTAAGAAGAAATATTATATTACAAATTGTTATTAGGAATTGCCTAACACATAGGGGTCACAAGATTATGCAACCCAAAATGTATCTGTTATACAACTATGTGATCCCAAAAATTAAGCCACACATTTGAGTAGCCAAAATGTAATGGATAATAATTAAAAAAACAAAAGAACAACCTTAATTCTGTATATTTGTACCTAAATCTATAATCTATCTCACGGTAACTGCTTATAATAATGTAAATCCGATATAAGACTATAACTTTATTATAATATGTTGTCTGCAAGTAAATTTATATAAATCTGAGTTACCAAAGATTCATATATTTATTAGGCATCAATGAATTTATAAATTGATAAATATTTAATTCAATAAATAAATAATTTAAGAACTAGACATCTGTAATTTAATACATATGTAAATTGAGGAATAGGTAAATTAATACGCTAATAAAAGAGAATCAAATGATGTACCTATTAATAATAATATACAAATTTATTCATATAATAACAAAGATAAATTATATTAACAATCATAAAATTCAAAATCTACTGAACTATAATCTATTTTAACTCTATTACAATTTCTAAAATTTCTATCTGCATTTAAATATTATCCTGGGATATATATTTCTACAATTACAATAACTGGCTAGTTAACATTCAGACATAAATCTACCATATATGAAAGTGGTTTTTAAAACTATATATCTCTTTAGATCAAGTAAAGATTTTCTACAAAATCAATTATATATATTAAAAAAAAATTAAATATTAAATATATCCTTTAAATTATTTATTAAATTTATTTATATTGATTTACTTGATCTAATTATTAACTTCATATTGAATAATAATGATAAGTAAAATATTTATTATTTTAAATTTTGATAGAAAAAAGCATTTCTAATATATATATATTTTAACTGAAAGTTAAAAAAAAATTTTTTTAATGACAATTTTCAAAAGTTTATATTATTATACCAGAGTTTGTCAATCCAACTGACATGTTTGGCATTCTTTTAACCATAGTTTCATTTTCTTTTGTGTCGTCTGTAGAATTCCAACAATGATAATGATGAGGCCTCTATGTATATTATTTCCAAGATAGTATCCAGCTATTTTCAACTTCATTAAGTTCTTTCTTTTCATATATGTATCCACATGTAGATAGTTTTGAATTACTTAGTATAATATTAGTATACATTAAAGAAATGATTTTTCTTTTTTTGTTATTCATTCTATTCATGATCTTGCAGATATTGGTTAGAAAGGACCCATGTTTTTCCTTTGTGAAATCTACACACAAATTATCATCATTTGTTTAATAAATTCGTAAAGCATTAAGTTATCCATTAAAAAAAATATTGATCTCCCCAAAATAAAAAAGAAAGTTTTATATAGTTATTTAAGCAACAATGTATTCTTTTATTTTAAAAAAATTGCACACGAATAAATAAAGCTTATTATTCAATACAATAAAATAATCATTTTTATTTTAATTTAAATAAAATATTTTTTTAAAAATTAAGATGCATTTAATTTTTTTAAAATTATTCTTTTTTTTACTACTTCATTTACATTTACATTCATTCTTGCATTCATTCTGAGTTTTAACCTATTTCTACCTAATATTTTAAAAATTAACTTAACTATTTTAATATAAACAAAATTAAATTTTATTTAAACAAATGATTTATTATTATTTTCTTTATTTACAATTTAAAATTATGGATGAACATATGATGAATTTACACATTACAATATATTATTTAGCACTATCTTACTTATGATGTATAATGGTGATTATACTATTAACTTATATATACCGTGTCCCTTTCTATAGGTTAGAATCAGCTCATCACAGTAAATTACTAAAAATTTTTAAATTTTAGAATGTATTCTCTTTGGGTAATAGTTATATTGCATTGATAATATCTTAAAAGTACAATTTAAAGCTAAATAAAAATATGTAATGCATAAAATTATAATGAATAACCTTAAAACAGTTAAATAAAGCTAAACATATTAATTACATATGGTTGGAAAAGCTGGCCATAATAAATAACGCAGCTATAAATGTTTAAAGTATGTTTAAAAAGTTAAATTTGAATAGTTTAAACTTATAGTTAAGTAAATGCTATATTTAAAATTATAAGTTATATTTAATAATTATAATTAATATCGTATATTCTAAAAGTAAGTTTTATGGTAGTAAAAGTTATATTTAATTCTATATTTTCCAAATTATTCTTCCAAATTTTATATTATTATATTGTTTTATTTAATATAAGTGTTGCAATTTATTGGTTATTTTCAAACAGAAAATCAGATACAATCTGTCTCAGCTATTAGTCATGTGACTTGTATAATATATGATTATATACATGCTTGCTAGTATTTGAATTAACAATGTTCAAAATATTTTAAAAATTGCATTATAGAACTGAATATATTTAGTTGCCTATCATAAGGGAAAATATTTAAGTTAACTATCAATATAACATGTTTTAAATAATATTATAAGACAAGTACAGCTAATAAAAATTAAATATTTTGTTTTAAAATAAAATAGATAAATTAAATATTAAAGGTGGGATAAATTTATTAAATATTGTTTTAAAAGTCATTTTAAATATTTAATAAATTTTTAGTAAAGTATAATAATTGATTTAGGATTAATATTTTTAAATAATATTTTCAATTATAATGTGTCATATTTTATTTTTTAAATTTAATTGTGTAAGACTGTAGCAATATGCAAATTCAGTATCAAATGAAAAGTAAAAAATCCACCAATAGGATGAGGTATTTTGTAGGGTATAAATACTCTTGCATGATTGATGTTGGGGGTGATCAGTGTTGGTGGTAATTGATGTAATAGTAATTTTCAAAATTTTTATTTTAGTCAATTTTTAGTGCTCTCGTATACTTTATTTGCAAACTAATAGGATATTTATTTTAAAATATTTGCAAAGAGAGTGTAATATAAATATATTTTAATAACTTTATTAAAAATATGAATTGCTAATTTAAAGTTCCCTTTTACCAGGATTATTTGTCAAAGCTTAATATAACTTCGCAGTAAAAACATGGAAATGCCAATAAGTAAAACATATTTAATCAATAATATTTTAAAAATAAGTATAATAATTGTGAATATAATATTAATAGTATTGACCAAGAGAACTATTCCAGTAAGCAAAGTATTATTTTGGACATTGTACAGAAAGCTTAACAGAAAGGCTACTTGCAGATTAAAAAATGAAATACGCATTTTTTTTTATAATAGCGAGATTGTTATGTTGAAGACCAATAAGTAATAAGACAAGTTTTTATATTAGTTTATGGAAAAACAATGCTATAGAAATGAATGTTTTATCTTTTTGAAGGAAATCATTAAAAATATTTTCAAGGAAAACTATCATAAGTAAAAATTAATGGAAAATATTTTGGAAAAGCGTATGTTATAAAATCTAAGTTATATAGGGTTTCACACATTTTTGCTAAAAATTATTTAGAAATGGATAATTTTAAAACAATAATAAAACAGCTATAAATGAATAATAAACAGTAAAATTATCCTAAAGAATAAACCTACAAAGAAATGGAATACATGAATAAACAGAAATATGGAATTTGTAGAAATATATTAAAATTGCGCAAAAAATTTTATCCGGATTGCCTGTAGTTAAGTTACCGGGACAAGATGCATCACTAAGCTGATAAGGATCCTATGGAATAGAAGCTTCAAAAGATTATTTTTTTTAACATTATAGTTTAATTATAATCTTAATAATCACTGTTCTGAATAATATGAACAATGAATTATTATTCTACAAACTTTTTCAAAGTAGATCAGTGATTATTTTCATTAATAATTTTAGATTTAGATGTTGCAATTTAATTTTTATTTATTATTCATTTTTAAACTTCGCTCACTGCCGGAAACAGTTTTGTCTTGTTTGTCATCAAGCAAGAGAAGCTTAGCAATGGAGGAGTTTTAAAATTGCTCTTGAGGAGAACATTTAAAAAAAAAAAAAAAAACTCTTGAGAAAATAAAAAAACATTTTGAACTTTATAAAGAACATTCGTCAATGGAAGAGTCAGTTGAAGATATACGTAATTATAGTCTTGATTTTTATTTATTAACTTTTTTAAAGTGTAATATTATTTTTAATTAGAAGAATAGGAACATGAATATTAATTTTAGTACTAATGATATAATAATCTTACAGTAAAATAGTTTGATATTTTAAATAAGTTAACATTTTTCAGTGTGGAAGTATGGATGTATTATATATGCAATGTTTATGTTAATTAATGGACATGAAGACATCATAAGTGATTACAAGTTGATATCACTCAGGTAATAATTATGAATATTGATATATTTTATGATGTTTTTTTTTTGTTTTTTGTTTTGTTTTTGCAGATTACCAATAAGTTATAATGTATGGAAGTATGAATGTTAAATTATGTAAACACATTTGTACAACACATTTAAATTATAAGATTAGGACTTATTTCTGGGAATATGCATACTTTAATTTCATATTAGTAATATAACACAACATGATGACGAATAGTTATATGATTCTTATAAAAAACTTTAATATTATTGGTACTCAAAGTATTTATATGACTAGTTTGTATATGTTTTAAGAATATGAGATAGGAAAGTAAAGCAGACTTTTCTTGTAGATTAGTGAGATCGTTTTAATTACAAATGAATTTTGTTTATTATTTTGAATATGTGAATTAGTTATTTGTCGGTGTAAGATTTGATAAATCTATTAGGAAATGTTGATAAGATAGTAACTTGGGAGTAATATGGAGAACATGAAACCAAAGAGATGATATTAAGGTAAGATGTATTAAGGGGAATAGGAATAGTATTTTTTATAATCTTCTAAAGTATACAGTACAGTTAACAATGCCCTGTAACTGATATATTTATTTATGGACAGTGTCTATTTTCTTTAAGTATTGATGTTTCAATAAAGCTGAAGGAATAGCTTTGACATCATTGTAATAGTGGAGGACATTAGACAGAATAGGTCATGCCTTTATTTTTTTATAGATAAACTGTGCCATGGTATTTTTATTCAATATGTACTATGAGTTAGACTCTAGTTTTTCTTCCCTAGGCCTACACATCTATTCACTATCTCGATTTCCAAAGTAACTACATCACACAGTATTGTATATTTTGTAAAGGAATAATAAATAATTTAGAGTTTAAGATATGCTATTGTCTGAATAAGACAAGTTCATTTACTTGTAAGAAGGAGTAGAGTTTGTGCAAGTTGAAATTAAAATCCAACAGACACAAAATAATAAAGAGTCATAACATATGTTCTAAATTTGTTTTTGGAAATAAAATAAATTTTAGGAATAAAATAAAGCAAAGTTGTTTTTGAAATGTTAAATAACTTTTAAATATTTTATTTCATTTTTATGAGTATTGCATATTTTCAAGATATAATGTTATAAAGCAAAATGATATAAACAATAAACATAGATACAATCTTTGTATTTATTTAAATAACAGGGAATATATCAATGATAACAGCTATTTAGTATTAGAATAATGTTAGGTAAGATATATTGTATTTAATAATCATAGTGTAGTAAACAACGATGTCCACATAGTCTAGTAATAAATTAACAGTAGATATTTTATATAGTATTTTTCAACATTGCAAAATGAAATTGTTTAGTAAAAAGATCCATGCTCGATTATTATTATTATTTGTGTTTTCCGTACTATGTTTCAATGGATGTTCTTTAAAAGGAAGCATAGTGAAATAATATTTAAGGATATGATATATTAAAATAAGTATAAAGAAATGAATTTCATCTTGAAATTGATCATAAAGAGATAAATAAAATTATATTGTTTATTATTATTATTATTAGTGAAGACTTAAACAGATTCTCTATTGTTTTTAATAACTATAATTAATAAAAAATGTATAACGGTGCAAATTTAGGATGTCAAGTGTAAATATTGTAAATAAATTGTTATTTTATTTTATTGTTATAATAAAACTTTGTTAAAATTTATTTTCAAAATTTGTGTGTTCAGACTGTTTTTCTTTTCCATTAAAATGCATGATACACCTAGAATAATAGAATCAAACATAATATTTTTGCACAGAAATAAATAAAGTATTATTTTAAAAATTGAATATTTTCTTGGAATTTATTTACTTAAGTAATCACATTTTTACATTATCTTATGGTCATAAACTAGTTATCATAATAGTACATCGAATTATATGCTATCTGTTGCCACACATATATTTGTCAAATTACGAAATGCTATCACATTTATGACTTATTATATGAAGATAAAAGATTATAGTATAGTTTTTTCTTATTCTTATTATGGTAAATAAATTATAGTAAAGAAAAGATACCTAAAAGTTAGTCCATCCAATGAAGATTATTATTATTATTATTTATTATTATTAGTTAAGTGTAGTAGAGTATGACATAAAAATCCCTTATCATGTTTATTACAGTGATTTTAATTAGCTTAGAATAGTTTTATGAACCTGAGATTTTATTGAGCTAAATTATTATAAATAAAAAGATTAAGATTTTATTATTAGTTTAATCTTAATGAGTAAGATTTATTAAAGTCATAAGAATACTACAAATTTATTTATTTGAGATAGTAATAGGGGGGATAGTATTCTTATGCCATTGAGGTAGTATCCTGTGGGATATTGGCTCAATGTAATCTTTCTTGTCATCTGTATTTTACTTCCAAGTCTCATGATATAATAAATATTTATTTATTTATTTAATAAACTGAACCTTTTCATTATTTTGCTAGTAGAAGGTTTCAATATAATGCAGGATATTTTATTTATCAATTATTTGCATTTAACCAAACGTAATACGTAATCGTTAACTGAGGTAATCCATTTTATTTAATATTATATTACCCTGAAGTGAATATACAAATGACATGGTTAGAATATATATATATATATATATATATATATATATATATATATCTATATATATATGTCACCATGTAAATATTCTAAGTATATATATATATATATATATATATAATACTTCTGATATTTACCCAAATTGCTTTAAACAATATGCATTTTGACATGCGAACTTTGATTAATTTAATTTGGTTAAAAAGGATACTGATAATGATATCAAACTTTCTTTACCTTATGAAACTGCTAATATAAGGCATCCTGGTTATGTTTCTTGGTCATTATAAATCAAATCTCACCTCAAAGAATCTCACTTAACATTCATTTATAAGTGTTTATTTGAATATATGTTCAAACTTTATTAGTCTAATTTAGGGTGCCATTCTTTTCAAGAAAGATCAACTATAAATATATAACACTATATAGACTATTTATAGTCTTTGCTTTAAGTCTTAAGTGATGTTATATTGCTAAGACTACTAATATATGGTTTTGCTGAAGATCTCTCAGCCCCATATAGCTATTTAAGTTAGATAGCTGGGTTTGAAGATATTTAAGTGTCTGAAAAATTCAGATTTTCTACTCAATGGTTAACTCTTAGATAAATGCGGGCTTTGTGTTGGTATTTTTAGATCTAGTTTCTGAAACTACCTAGCATTTCTTTGAGGAATGCCAAAGCATGAAACCATTAGTCAGGGGATTGGATATAGTTTCTGATAGAGTTATTTTAAATGCTTTCTCTTGGTTAGCATTTATCACAAAACTTGTTGAGCAATTAGCAAAGCTCTTTGTTTATATAACACTCTGGTGTCATCATTATAGTTTTCATGGTAACAATACCTTTTGCTTATCTCATTTGTAATGAATGCATTGGAGAGGAGATTATTGAGAGAAAAATGCACAGACAACAAAGTAATTTAAGTAACAAAATTATTTATTTTAGATAATATCAATTGATGTTGGAATTATCCATTAACATTATTCCTTGAGGAGTAATAAATCATTAAACATAATAGGGAAAGAACATCAAAGATTTGCCTAAGGGTTTGTAATGTTAGATGTGCTAATATATTGGACTATTTCCATCATCTATCAGTAAATGTTCAATGTATAGAAAATTTTACTTTAAACTTTTTCAAATACAAACAACTTTTTAGTAACAACACACAAATAAACAGCACAGGTTATTTATTTGTGTGTTATTATCTGTGTTGTTTATTAGTGTGTTGTTACTAAAAAGTTGTTTGTATGTAAAAAAGTTTAAATAAAAAGTGTAAAATTTTCTATACATTTAACATTTACTGAAAGATGATGAAAATAGTCCAATATATTATCACATGTAATGTCAAAGTTAACTATAAATGCTAAAATTGTGTATATATATTTAAGGAAAATGTATATTAATTTACACTTTACTAATAAAAATTCATCAATAATATTAAAAAAAAAACGTTTATATTCAAAAATACACACACACACATATATATATATATATTGGAAGTCTCTTATCTATACACACATGAATAAAATTGTTTTACCATGGTTCCTTTAACCATCTGATGTTTTTGTTTGAGGCATAATATTAAATCAATCTGTTGGTTGATTCTGGTTGGATTTTTCTTATTTTGGGTAGTTTGCAGCTTAAACATGCAGACTATACAAGTGTGGTGATGAGAAACAATACTTTACATGTTTTTTTGAAGTTTAAAAGCTACATTATTCAGACTCTGACTAGTATACTTAAGGTGGACTTAGTAAATCATGTTTATTATTTTTAATTCACATAATTTCATCATTCTAAACTGTTTTTGTGTCAGTAGTGAAGCTAGAATTAAAATCTTTTCAGGATATAGTATGTCAGCAACATATCCTTTGGCTCTTCCTAGATGTTGTTTTTTCTCTTCTTATTTTTTTTCTTTATAGCCTATGCCTACAAGGACAATTTTTTCTAAAAGTCTTGGCTTATTTTTTTTCTTGATTTGGCTTCTCTAATAATTTGCCACCAATATGCTATTTTTCCCTTTTTTGTTTCCTTTAACTACAAGTTGTTTAATTGAATTTGGCTTTAATGAAACTTTATAAAAATCTTTAATTAGTTCTTATGTTTTCACTTTTTTAACGTTTAAAAAAAATTAAGCAAAGTTACAATATATATTTTTAATAAAAAGCATATTAATATACACAAAGATTTATATTACGGTTATATAATAATCCAAATATAATTCAAAGTTTACATTCAAATGAGTATAAAACATCAATCTAGAGAAATATTTTTTTATACATTTTAAAATATTTAATTTATTCTTTGATTTAAGCTTAATTGACTTAGAAGGCTCATAAGATATAACAGTGTTAGAGCTAGTCAAGATCATATTGTTACAATATTAATGATAAATTCTTAATAAAAATAAATATTAATTTTGCAGTTCATGTAGAAATTATTAAAAAATAAAAAATAATTAATTAATCTAATATATAGAGTGTAAGAAATCATATGATACTTGAATTCTCAAAAGGCAGGTTGATTTTTATTTTTTAATCTAGAAATTGATTCAAAAACCTTAAGTTATTAAGTTCTTTATTAGATTATTAAACCATATATATATATATACATATTACTTTTTATAAATCTCCACATATACACATTAGATTATTAAACCATATATATATATATACATATTACTTTTTATAAATCTCCACATATACACACTCTAATGCAAATTTTTTAATATAATTTCTTTAATTTTCCAACAGTTCTGACTGTCCTGCAGTCTTCATCAGAGATTTTGCATAACCTTCCTTTTTTTAAAATTTATAACTAAATTAAATTAAAGGAATTATATAAAAAAAATTGCATTAGTGTATATGTGGAGATTTATAAAAAGTAATATATTTGAATATATAAAGGAAAGCAAAAAAAGTAAAGGAGAAGATATTAAACCGTAACAGAAAAAAAATGACACATGGAATTTTACTTTAGTGATGATTTTTTATAATTAAGTTTACTCTTGATTTGCAAAATGAATAACAAATTAAAAATATTTATCAAAACTAATTTTAAAAATAACAATTTATAGGATATTTTAAAATATGAACAAAAGTTTCATTTCAAAAGCAAATAAACTTGGACAATTTTAATCAGTAATAATTTCAATATTAATTAGAACAACAAATAATCACATGTAATAGCAGTTGAAATTTTTTTTCTTATAGCAACAATGAATTTATAATTTCAAATATAAATTAAAATAATTTTCATTTTTAGTATTAAAAATATAATTAAGTAATATTTTAATTACAAATCTAAAAAAAATAACATTATGTGCTAATTAGCACATTTTTTTTTTGTTTTGCAATTTATTTCTGATATGTAAAATTATTTAATTCAAAATTAATTACTAGCCTTTTGTAAATAAATTTTAATAAATGTAAAAATATAATTTAGGATTATATTATTATTACACACATTTATTAAGTCCATTTACTTAATGACGTTAAAGTAGTCATCACTTCATGATTTCAGTGATCCATGATTTGAAAAAAAAATTAATAAAAAAAGTCATGAATTTATGCCAGTATGAGACTCTTGAATCATTATACAAACAGATATTTCCTCGTCTTGCAAACTCCATGTATTCTTAGTATATAATAATCTAAAAGTTTGTGATGATCCAACATATAACCACAAGTAAAATATTGACCCTTTATCTTTTAATTTATTACTGTACTACTTTTTTCATAAATACATTATTCAATTTTTGTTTTAATTATTTCTATTAGTGCCTTAATCTGCATAATTTTAAAATTAAATTATATTATAGATATATTTACATGAAGATTCTGTATTATTGTTTTTTTTACTTTTGTTATTGTAATAGATATATTAAGTGCTTGACAATGCAAAATAAAAAGTGCTTAATAAAAACTTTTAATTTAATATGTTAAGCATGCTTTTAATATCTTGGTATTGATATCATAATTATAGTGATGAATGAGTGAAATTGTGGGAAAAGGGTATGATATAAATATCATGAAACTTGGCCATACATTTGAACCTATATCAGCCGGCAACGCATGTCTAGAAAAGAATGATGCTAAACCTAAGATAAAGAAAGCCTGGCATATTGCCAATAATCATAATGCTATAAACAAAAAGAAATCCCTCTTCTCTCATGTAAGCATATTTGCATACAATTTACATGAAATTTATATCACAGCCGTCACTCAAATTTCACTTATTCAACACAATGATTATGATATCAATACAAAGATGTTGATTGCATATTAAATTAAAAGTTTTCACTGCTAAGCCTTTCTTACTTTGCTCTGCCAAGTGATTAATATATCTATTACATGAAGATTGGGAACCGAGTGGCTATGAGGATGGAGACAACTGAATATAAATTTAATATTAATAAAAGATTTATATTTTAAGTAGTAATTAAAAATTTAAACAGTGATGAAAACTAATGATTCAATAATTATAAAACATAAAAGTAATGATGAATATTATATTTTGTAGTATTTAAATATTAAAATCGATCCAAAAATATATCAATATTTTATGGAGGTTATTATTATTATTATTAAATCCAAAATCCTAAGCAAAAATAATGCATTGGTGAAATATCTTGTAAATAAAATACAATTTTGTAAATTTATAACATCAATTAACTTTAGATTACATCATTATACTTTTTTAATCTCAAATAGCATGCAATAAATATTAGATGAAATATGTTTTTGAAAATTAATAATCTGTATATCTTGATTACCTTGTTGATTTTTCTACTTATTAACAAAATTAATTCCTTTTATTTTAAAAAATACCAAATACAATTATTAAGTTCTGAATTGTTATATGATTTAATAAATTCAAGTACTATCAACATATCATTCTGCT
The DNA here is from genome assembly GCA_028023455.1 of Epiperipatus broadwayi. Lineage (NCBI taxonomy): Eukaryota > Metazoa > Onychophora > Udeonychophora > Euonychophora > Peripatidae > Epiperipatus > Epiperipatus broadwayi. Next base: position 1,389,208 of record JAQFVV010000196.1, on the reverse strand, counting down.
TTCATAATTCAATTATTAGAAGAAAAAGATTTAAAAATACTTAATCAATTTCAGTTGTGAATTCCATATACTGGTAAATATTCTGTTAATGAAGTAAATACATTATATGACTTTATTTCATTATCAAAAACTTTTTCTGGAATAGAAAATAAAATGGTTCTTTATCTTAAAAAGAATTATCATATCTTTCACATTATGTCAGTTTATATAAATTTAACTCTTTAAGCATGTTGCTTAAGAAAAAAATTGATAGGCCCTTTTTATTTATTTTTTCTTATCAATTGCATTTTTTATGGACCCCCCCCACATCAAATCTTTATATTTGAACTTTATTGAAAACATATATGAAAATAACAGCATTAATTTTAAAAATAAAATATTAATTTTGAAAATAATGAAACAAAACAATAGTGTTACCAACACAAAAAATTTACAATGGTGTTTTAAAAGTACATTTATAACAAAAAAATATACTTAATATAATCTTTATGTTTTAGTTAAATTTTATTTAAAGCATATGTGCAAATAAAAAAATTAATTTTAGAATTATTAAAAATCAAATATCTTAAAAAAGCTAATAAAAATAATAATAAGCACATTTAGTTTCTGATATCATATATATTTTTCCCAGACAAATTTTCTTCTAAAACAAATATATTCAAACCAAAACTAAATGTAAACATCATATTTTTATTAACCAAATGGTAGCTATAAATGAAGTCTCTTGTTCTATTATCTGATATAGTTGTTTCCCCATTAAATTTTTTAAAAGGGAAAAAAATGAACCAAAAAAAGTGCTATAAATAATTTTGAAGTTTACAAATATTTCAAATTTTAGTCATAACTTTAATCCATAGGTGGCAGAGCTTTTGATCAATAAAAGGGTATAAATGATGATGTTATAGAAACATAAATATGAACAAAGTGATTATACAGAAAGTAGGTTATTGGTTTTTATGCTGGGTTTGGGAAAAAATAAGGGGGATTTAGATATGAAGGCCATGGAGTTGATAAAAATTATGTTGTGGAAATGGGATAAAGCAGATTATGGAAAAACTTAGGGTGGGGAATGGAAAGGGAAGGTAAAGTGGCTAACAGGTTTCTCTGGGCATAGTTGCTGAGAGATTCCTGACTCCATTTAAGGAGAAGTCACAGTGCATCACATCACATCACATCAAAAGGTAAACAATTATCAAAGAGATCAGTGTTGCAACTGTGTATGTCCAGCACTATTTTTTGAATTAGATTGTAAATGAATTTACATATAATTTTATTCATTTGTTTATCATTTTTTTGGTAAAATTATTGAATCCTTTATTTGTTAATATATATTAGATATTTCTATTAAGATTTATTTAAAATATAATAGTTTTTTAAATAGAAATTACTAAAGTGAATATTTACATGATATCAACTGAATCTGTTGTTTGTTACAATCTTCTTTTATTTTGAAATCCCATGTATTAGTATTTGTCTGAAGGTTTGTAATGATGGTAATTTTATAAGATGTGATATGTTGGACTATTTCCATCATTTATGAGTGAATGTTGAATGTATAGAAAATTTTAAACTTTATTTAAACTTTTCAAATACAAACAACTTGTTAGTAATAACACACAAATATACAATACAGGTTAGTAATTACACAATGTTTCAAGTAGTATTATTCTCCACTCTCCTTCAGGTGTTACTGGCCTATATGCACAGTGACAATATTCGCTTAGAAGTTGAACTTGCACCTTTAGATTCTTGTATATCTAATTTAAGGAAAACGCTCTACCAACTGAGTACTCAAAATGTTGTGTAATTACTAACCTGTATTGTATATTTGTGTGTTATTACTAACAAGTTGTTTGTATTTGAAAAGTTTAAATAAAGTTTAAAATTTTCTATACACTCAACATTCACTCATAAATGATGGAAATAGTCCAACATATCACATCCCATGTATTAGATCTTGTTATTTATTTATTTATTAATTTTTAAAATTGATATTTTAAATTGTAAATAACTTTCATTTTTAAATTTAATTTTTTGAAAAATATTTAAAACTATAGAAAAATTATCAATGCTAAATTTTGATTTCACTAATAAAATAAGATAGAAAAAATACTGTCTACTTCTAGTATTAAAGGATTAAAAAATAAATATTTAATTATGTTACCAAAAAAAAAAAGAATTCATAACAATTTTTTTTTCTCAACTAGAGAGAAAAAACTGAACAAATACAAATTACATTTTCTTCTTAGGTAAAATTTCCACTTTCTCCCTTGATATACTGATTAATGCTGACATCTAGGTGCAATAGTCATAATTAAAATCTTAACAGCTAAATGGTTTTCAACCATCCATAAAATTCACTAAATAATTAAATTTGTATTGAATGTAATCTAAATGGATTTTGCTCATTCAATACCTACTACTTAATGAGAGTAAAAGAAACCTAAAATGAAGTTAAACTTCTATTATAATAAAATGAATAAAAATTAAAATATTTCATATAAAATAATCACTGAATTTTTTTAATTAAAAAATAACGCCAAAGTTCACTTAAAGATTTCATGACAAATGCATCAGGCATGTTTAATTTCTTTTTTAACTGAAAATAGATTTTTATTTTTATAAATTTAACATTGTTTTTAAACTATTTATGAAATAGAAATTTAAATTTATCTAAAATATTTTTTGTTTCAATTTAATTTAAAACCATTTTTTCTCCAGTGCTTAATTACTAAGACATTAGATTCATTTTCTTGCATTTTTCTTTTACAATGCCTTTTATTATTATAAAAAGAGGGGATATTTAATAGAATAATTTATTATTATTATATATCTTAACGATGAATATGTTAAGTAAAAATTAAAACATTTTTTGATACTATTTAAAATTGTTTAAAAATAATTAAACTAAATATAATGCTAACCTATGAAAAGTAGTGTACAAATATTTTCTAATTATTATTGATGTATAAAAATAATGCTTTAAAATGATAAACATGAGCATAAAATTACCTTATCTTTGATGGAAAAGATGTATTTCTTTAATTAAATAAAACTATGTTTATATTGTTTGAGTCAATTAAAAAACTCATTATTAGTGTTTAACAAATAAATACAGTACCTTTAAAAACAAAATAAAATATGTCATATGATAAAACCTTTATATGACTGATTTGAATAAAAATAAATTTTTTAATAAAGAATAGTACCCCCATTGTTATAATAAAATAATTTAAAGATGACTCAATTATTAGAATATATGTATAAAAAAAACTTTGTTTTAAACACATTTTTTAAAAGTTTTGTTTAGAGGATTTAAATTTTTTGATTATATTAAGTTGATGATTTAATAAGAATACTAAAACAATTCTACATTTATTTTATGGAGTTAATTGTTTAATAGTCACTATTTACTGAGCAAACATTAACTGAATAATCTTACTACGGTATGATTGAATAATAGTGATTTTTTTTTAATGCATGAAAGATGATGAGTATTGATTATTAAAGCAAGTTAGAGCTATTATGAACTTTGAACCTCCATATATTTTACACTTTATTATAAAAAAGATAATATCCAGAGAAATCATTTAATGGAGTTGTATTTGTATAGTAATAAATAAATATACATATAGAGATGCATATGTCTCTATGCATTTACATATATGGGCAATTGTATATGAAAATATGTATATATAATAGTATATTTATATCCAAGTATGCTCCTATATGCAAGAATGAATGTTGGTATATATTTATGAGAATAAATATATATACATACTATATAATTTATACAAAGTCTATTTGCTAGATTAAAGAAAAAAATAGTATTTTACAAATTTATCAGATTATATATTTAATAAATGTGTGTACATATATGTACAATATTTAAGAAGTTTTATGAAAGTTTCTGCAATTTACCAATTATTAATCGAGTCCTAAGAGTATCAGCATCTATAACAAATATAAACGCTGGGTATACGACTGTTTTACTATGAACGTTTAAAAAATGCTAAATCCAAAACATTTATAAAACTACTATATAAAGAATAATTAATTTTAAAATATTTGCAACATCTGACTCAATTAAAAAATAAACTATTGTTTTTCTTAACGTTAAATTTATTTAACAAAATCAATTGGTAAAATAAACTTTTTTTTTTTAAAAAAAATTCTCTCAAAGAAAAATAAATAATAAAGAAAAAATATACAAGTATATATATACATTCAGATATAAATAGCATATTTTATTTGAAAAAGATGATTCATTAAAATACTATAAAAAAATAAAATTAGGGTACTGTTAAGTAAAACAAAGAAATCTTATAAACAAACACTTACCTTCCAGCCTAAATAAAATTTACGGATGACTTCCACGGACCATAAAACTCTCTGCCGATACCTAAGCTGCCAGAATCGCTTCCTCGCCTGCAAACATATACAGAATAGGAGAATGAGAGTTTGAGCGTGGTTTGAAGTTGCTATAGTAACAAAGATGAAATGAACTCGTTTATGCTCTACTCAAAAAGTCATTATTACACAAATGAAGCAAAAAGAAAAGCTAAGTAGTAAAAAAAATCATCAGAGATTTTATACATGAAGTAGACAAAGAAATTGTTAAGATTTAATTTTTGAAATCAAAATCCATTAAATATTAACAATTTTAACAAGGGATGTGTTACCTTTTTTTTTAAATTTTGAGTGGAAGAAAGATTAAATAAATTTAATTATTTTAAGGAGATTTCTAATAAAATGTCAAGCAATCGCTACGATGACTTTACAAAGTAAATTATGTATTTCTAAGAGGGTAATAATTTTAGTATGATTTGGTTTAAGATCACAGACTGAGTCAATTAGATACTGCAAAAGAGTTTATTATTTTAGAAACTAAAATAAAAAGAAAAAGTTAACTAAATTTAAATAAACTTTCGTGTTCATACACGCATACATACTTACATACATTGTGTAAAATCATATAATATAAAAAATAAAACATGAAAAATGTACATCCAGTAACGCTCCACCCATCTAATTTTTTCTTCTATTTATCTTTTTTTTTCTTTCTATTTTATTTCCCATGATCTCGCTGATGTTTTCATTAATTTCATTTTCTTTCTTTCCGAGTATTATAAAAAGAACAACATCAACGACAAATTTTCACTGCTTATTTAATTACACGCACGCGCGCGCACACACATGTATTATAATTATTTTGGATTAAAAAACAACAACAACGAACAAACCCATCTTGATGAATCCTTTGAAAATAATTAGGTCAATATTTAAAAAAGATTATTATATTATCGTTATCATTAACAACCACACGTAAATGAATAAGGCCAATTATTATATACTGCTGCAAAAATAGATTAATACAAGAAGTTGATGCCTTTGATTTGATATTTAAATAACACGATCTGCATCTTTTGAAATGAAATACTTAAGCAACATCAATAGATGTATTCAGTTCTTCATTCCACCAGATAATAAACAAATTTTGTTTTGTTTACCTCATTTCTAAATAGGCAAATTATTTATAAATATACTTTACGCTTTATCATTCAATAACTTCAGACTATCATTCTTTACAGGAAGAATACTATACAACTGTAAAACTTGTGATTTAAAAAGGTAGTACAAAATGATGAATAGAGGTAATAATTAACTCTATTCATCATTTTGTACTGTGAAATGAAAACTGATACATTTTGTGAAAAGAAGGTAATAATGAAGAAAATGGAAGAAAAAAAAGACAAAAATTATTGGAACACTGAAAGACTTAAGTACAAATGTAAGATAAAATAAAGAAGTAAAAAGAAGACTTATTTTATTCATCAATACTTATAAATTGTTTGACCTAATAGAATTTAGTTATCTCATTGCTGTATGATCAATATGGATAACCAATTAAAAACATTGTTCTAAACATAAACAATATTATGCTAAACAGTTAAATGACAGTGATCTGCCCTGTGCAGTCTAACTTAATGGCAGAATGAGAGATTTAAGAGCTAAAGGCTCTTAGATCAATAAACAATTGGTGACCTTCATGCTTGAATATCACATGACAAATATTTGATTTTTAAAATTTTCTATTCAACTTCATAACATACAAAGTAAGCATTTAGCAAAATAATAATATTAGTTTAACAATAAAGTCAGATTTTTATGATTAATTTCTATACTCTAGATCAGTGGTATTTAACCTTTTAACACCTGCAGACCTGCAAAAATAAGGATAAGGTTTCGGGACCGGCAGAAGTTTATAGATAAATTTTCTTAAAGATGTAAACTGCTTAGCTTTAGATGAGCATAATTGTTATAACTGACCAAAAACAATCCACTAGTTACTGTGTATTGTAATGGTGTTTGCTTACCTTCACATGCTGAACACTCTTTCTCAAGATGTTCCGTCATACTGCTATAGAAAACAGTACAATAAGAATCATTCTCATTAATGTGCTTGCATTTCTACATTTATTATTTCATTGTTAAAACATGCAAGAATAAAATGTTATTTACCTGAATGTTGGGAAATATCACAGCTAGTCTAATTGCATGACAATGATTATGATAAATGTGATATCTGTATTTAATGTTAAATATACAAGATGAAGTTATATATACATGGAGTTTGTATAATAAAAAACTTTTTTTTTTAATTTTGAATTTTTTTAGAAAAGTAATAAAAAATTTAATTCTATCCCTCCTCACCCCATGAACATCTGTGATAAATAGAAAAACAAATTAATTTATGTATGATTGATTAGATTTTGTACTTCTTTTTTTTAATTGGGTAAAAATGCGATGAAAAAATAAATAAAAATTGTTTATATTAATTAAAAGTTTAAAATCTTATTATTTTGTTATTACAAACTTTCCTGCCAGTCTAGCATGGACCAGTAAAAAACTTCTATGGCCTGGCACCAGTCCGTGGACCGGTGGGTTAAAGACAACTGCTCTAGATAGATGATTTTGTGCAATGCAACCATCTTCCCAAAAATCAATCAGTCTTATCCTGCTATTAAAATCAATAAAATTCTAAACTCCTTAGGGTTTTGAACACAAGGTTGTATGGTTATATAAGTTTGACACAAAGTAACTTACAAGAATAATGTAAAAACAGTCCTTTTGATTTCTGTACTTAATATTGGTAAAATGTTTAGTATTGACGTGATACTTTTATATAATTAAATACAATATAACAAAATCAATGACGTTTAGTGTTTTGCAATTACCATTTTCCAAGCCTAGTTAGCAATGCAAACAATTTGCAAATAATTTACAGGAACAAATACAGAATAATCATCTTTTTATAAGAAGTTGAAAGTGGATAGAAAATATTCTATCTTTACCAGAGAGTTGCATAATGGAAAAACGTTGAATTGCCTTCACAGGTATGAAGATCCATATATTTGCTGTTTCTTATTCAATTAATAAATAAAATTGATTTATAAAATGGATGCAAAGAAAGTCAGTATAATACGAGTTTCTGTGTTGTAATTAGCTGTAAAATGGCAAAGTTGAGATAAGAGCTGATAAAAATTTAAAAATTAGACAGTACTAAATAAGATTCAAATTACAATTTATAGATAATTAATAATTTATAAATCATTTTTAGAATAAAATTTATATTTTATAGTTTCAAATTTATAAATTAGTATGTAAGAATCTAGACACTGAATTAAATTAACATTCATAATGAAAAAGGTTACGGATTTATATATACAAATTTTTAATTATAATAAAGATAGACAATAACAATATATATTAATTAAACAAAAATATATTTTTAATTGGTAACTTGTCTTTTATATAGATATGACATTTAAGAGGCTTTGTGGGGGTCAAATTTAAGTGATAATATCTGGTTAACTGAAATGTGTTCTAAAAACTAACAGCATAGTGTCTGAATCCATGTTAGAAATACAGAAAAATGTGTATCAAATATAAATATTATATACTGTATATGATATCCATACAAACCACAGCAAATCTGTGTAATAAATAAACAAATAATGCATATTTAACTTTTACAATATTAAATAATAAATAAATTGATGAAACATGCTATCAGTTACTGAAATGTTATCCTTATCAATTGCATATAATTATTGCATTCATTTCAAGATTGTATGTAATTGATAAGTGTTATGTTATAGTAGTTGAAAGCATGTTTCTGAAATTTATCTATTATTTGATGTTTTAAAAATTAAATGGTACTGTGATTTATTTATTATATATATATACATACACACAACAATCATTTTTAACCCTCAAATTTCTCAATCAAATTAATTTATGTAGATAAAAAAAAACAGCACAAAAGTATATATTGTTACTTTTGTTTTTATCCTTGTCTAATTATGTAAAAGGAGAAAAAATCAGCAAATATCAGTAGTCATTCAGTTCAAACAAGAATTAAATATAGTATGTCACATGTGGAAATAATTCAAGCAAAAACGTATAATACAAAGATTTTTGAATATTTACTACTTATTTTGTTGAAAACAACTGGATAAGCAGAGATTACACAGTTCAATCATATTTTTAGTGGCTTGAAAACTTAGTAAAACAAATTTAACTGTTATTCTTTTATGCCAGGTCTCCATGAATTTGAAAGACTTTCTTCCATGTGTGGAAAATTGGCCTCAATTATTTTCAGCACTCACACAATATTATATTGCTCAGCCAACACAAAATTACTTAATGACCATTTGTATTAGCTGATCTGGTGAGAAAATCTAGTAACTATTTTAAACTAGAGCAAACCATTATAATTTAGATAAAAGCACCACTTCATTTATATATGGCTATTATAAAGAACATTTTTATGTAAAATTTAGAATATTTGCCTGCAACGACTATAACCAAAGCTTTCAATCTGAATGAAGGCTGAAATCTTTTCAGCTAGCTAACAATTTTCCATATAGGATCTAGTTATTTTTAGTTAAATTCTAGCTAAAGTAAAGAAAAGCTAGGTATATTATTCATCAAATGTAAGTTAGAAAAATATAGTGAGAAATGCCTTCTTCATTTGTTTTGCAGTAAAATGTTTAACTGAATTAAATAAATAATGGTTTATTGTTGAACATTTTATAAGTCTAAGCATTGGATATAATAGAAATCAAAAGATTGTTAACTTTATGAATGGATGGATTTAAATAAAGTTAATTTACTTTATGATTCTAAGCAAATAGGAACATTCCATTCAAAATAATAGGAAACAGAGACATACTATCACTGATTTATTTTTGCTTTAACAAAAATAGTTCACCAGTTTCTGATAATTTACTCATAATGGATCATTTTTGCCATAGTATGAACAAAAGTTAAAAAAAGTCGACTGGAGTTAATTGCAGAAAATATTAATAGACTCTCTCCAATTTTCTCTTTTTATGATGGATTTAACAAACTTAAAGCAGCAGCTGTCAAAATGTTTATTCCATGAGGGTACCAAAAGCAATTCATTGCATGTTGAAACAAAACTAGCTGATCTTTTCATGATAAATATTTGTTTCCAAAGATACAAAAATTGCTGCTAAACTTATTAAATCATTGAGGATGATAGAAAAAAAAAATGAAAAAAGACTATAAAAAAGCAAATTTGATAAAATTTAGGTCAAAAACTTGGCCATTTTTTCATATGATTTGCAGTGATGAAACATCTTTAAAAATTAATACTAATATTGCTAAGGGGATTGCTAGTCATATATATTAGACTTCTAAAACCAAGCTGGTAGAACAAGAAATCAGTATTTCTAAAAAATTGAAGACCTAAAATCAAAAGTCACAAATAAATCATACTGATAGATAGATATGCTGATTATCAGTCAAAAGATATATTAGAGACTAACAAAAAATATTTTTTCCTCCAAAATATAAAGGCTTCAAAGTTTTATAATTTTGCAAAGTTGTCTTTAATTTTTTGTAGCCAAACTATTTTTGTTAAAACAAAACAACAACAACAAAAAAAAAAGACAAATGATACAAATATTAACTATTGTCTTAAATAACAGATAACAACTTGATCATAACATAATTTGTATTGATTAAATATAATAACCTTTAAAACCTTTTTAAATATAATAAAAGAAGGGAGAAAAGAGAGTCATACAATTACCTAAAAATATATTAATTATTCAATATTATTTTTTTTATTAGATAGTTTAACAATTAATGAAATGCCATAAACTAATCTTAGGAATTTCTAACTTAAGACAGAATCACTAATGGTTTTATTAAGTCTTTAAATTCTGCCAGTATAATCATAAGTTTGACAGTCATTAACTAAATAGTTTATGAATTAGGATTGATTACTTCTACATAGATCAGTGACTGTTAAACTCCATTTATTAGGTAGATGAATGCAATGACCAGAGATTGTTTTGAGCCTCTTGCTGAGATTCCAGTATTAACTAGGAAGCTTAAATCTAGCTGACTTAGTTGGATAAAAAATGACTGCCACAATATAATCTAATAAAATCTACTAAGTTTACTGTTTGTATTTTTTGATAATTCATATTTCTTTTTGTTAATTTATTTTGGGAGGGGGAGTTATAACCCAATTGAGATAGAGTGTAGTAAGTACTATAAGCCATAATGCAGTTTCCTTATAATGATATTGGGTGATCATTATTTGCATCATAGTCGAATGTATTTGGTTTAATACTAATATTATGCTCTTATGCTAAATTTTTATAACATTCTTTGTATGATTTATCTGTCACTTTTGATTTTAGGTCTTACATTTTTTAGAAATACTGATTTCTTGTTTTACCAAGTTGATTTTAGAAGTCTAATATATATGACTAGCAATCCCCTTAGCAGCATTAGTAATAGTTTTTAAAGATGTTTTAGCACTGCAAATCATATGAAAAAATGGACAAGTCTTTGACCTAAATTTTATCAAATTTGCTTTTCTATACTCTTTTTTCATTTTTTTTCTATCATCATCATGATTTAATAAGTTTAGCAACAATTTTTGTATCTTTGGTAAACAAATATTTATCATAAAGAGATCCACTAGTTTTTCAACCTGCCATGAATTGCTTTTAGTACCCTCATAAACCTTTTGACAGCTGCCGTTTTAAGTTTGTTAAACCCATCATAAAAAAAGAAAATTGAAAAGAGTCCATTAATATTTTCTGCAATTAACTCCAGTCAACTTTTCTTAACTTTTATCTTAGAACAAGATAACTTTCAATCATAGCAATGTAAATTCCAAGAGCAATAAGATTTTTGTTCATACTATGGCAAAAATGATCCATTATGAGTAAATCATCATAAGAAACTGGTGAACTATTTTTGTTAAAGCAAAAATAAATCAATGATAGTTCTATTTTTATAACTGGGATATAAATGCAATCAATGTGAGACATGGAATGTATAGACGTCCTCTCCATATGTCTCACATTGATTGCATTTATATCCCAAATATAAAAATAGAACTATCAAATGATCAAACAAGAATGTTTCTCATTATTTTTATTGCCTAAAATATATTAGAATGAATCTTAATATATAAAAGAAAAAGTGAGAAAATTGCAATTCCTCTACATAAAAATATTTTTTTATATGCTGAGCTAAGCTATTCAGATGATTACGGTTTGGCTCAGAATCATAATAATTTTAGAAGAATATAAGAAATAAGTTTTGGAAATAAATATAACAAAAGACATTATTCCAACTTGAATGAAAATATACTGTACTTTATATTATTTTATTCAATCAAGTGTTAGGCAGAAATTTTTTTTCTTCAAATATAAATAAACAATTATGATAGTAAAGTGGACTGTAAATAGATTAGGTGACTGCTTAAGAATTATCTCTAATAAATGTGTTGGCTTAAACTAAGACACCAAATTATTATAAATTATAAATCACATACATTTATAAATGCAATATTCTGATAAGTTTTATTTAGGTTGCTTTCATGAGGATTTTAATATTTATAAGAAGCAGGATAGTTTTTCAGACAACTTATATCAAATTTACTGCTCTCTTTACTATCAGAATTCTTATTTCAGTAAAAAAAACCTTTTTGTTATCAATTAAAAATCTCATCTGAGCAGGCAGTCTAAGCGATTTTATGCAAGATTTTCTACAATATTTTATATTAAACTTTTTTGCTAATGGTGAGCTAAGCTTTTTTCTTAAATTTTTAATCTGATGCATTGTCTCCTCATCTAAATTAATTGTTGGGTCTGATAGCAGATATAAAGGCTAGATATAATTTTAAATTATATTTAAATAATTACCAATAACATGATTCACAGGCACAATATTTAAATATGTTATTTTACTAAGAGCAATACGTTTAATAATATATTTTCGTTAGTTTTAATTTATAATATAAGGTAACTGATCTAGATAAGAATGGAAGTATCCTGAGTATCGAATTTTAAGGTTGGCTCACAATCTATGCATCAGCTTTAAAATATTCATGATTGTTCGGTAGAAGCATTTTCATATATATCTAAAGAAAAAACAAACTTCCTCATCAAAATAGATCAGCAAGTTTTTTTATAATGATTGGTCTATTTATTTTATTGGTTACATTTATCTGTTGGCATACTCAATCTATTTTCTGCCCTATAATTGTCAGGAAATATAGTATATTAGCAATATATATTTTTTGTTTTTATATAATTTTAATTTTAAAAATATCTGGGTGTTGTTATAAGAATTTTGTGAGATCAATTTTTTATGAAGGAGTTCAGTCCTCATTACTAATATTAGGTTATTGGTAAAGAACTATTCTATGATAATAAGATGCCATTATTTTTATTTATTCATTATTCAATTGATATATATATATTGATTAATTGTAATAAAATAATCAAATGGGTTGTTTATGAATTTTCATTAAAATTTATATCACATTTCCGCACTGGAAGTGAAAAAATTGACTTTCAATCCTAGAATCTACCATTCGACTACAACTCTATACCACCTGAACATGTACCCAACAGCAAAGGGTTTAATGTATTAAACCATTGAAACTTTAACTCTGGTTGAGATAAGTTTTAAACAAAATTTTGGGTCTCAAATAGGCTTAGGATTTTTAAAAAGAAAGTCAGCCTATCTAACCATCAGTATTGGTCAGTTCTAGGCTAATGTGAATTAGTCAGGTAACTGTTAACAATACTTATCATAAAAATATAGTTGAAAAAACAAAAATGCTTATATTGTAAGTCCACTGCTTCATCTGTAAGAGAATGTGCACGTTTTTGGTTTTAGTAAAAAACAAATTCACATTACCAGTAATATTCAATCAAAATCAGTTTACCACTTTGTAATTAAATGTTGCAATGATTAAGTAATATAATATCAGTGATAAATTCATATTTTTAGAATATTCTTAATACAATTTATTCTAAAATCTCAATTTTTAAAATTTTATCATATTGAACTTAAAATTATTGGAGAAATCACTGATCTATTATATAAAGAAAAGAAAATGCATAAAAAAAAACAATAAAAATAATTCTTGAAAACAAAAATTAAAAACAAACAAACAAAAAAACAAAAAAAAAATATGAAAATTAAAGATGGGTTGCAATTATGCAAAATACAAGCAAATAAAAGTAAAAATGAAATTTAATGATAAATTGCAATGGAAAAACTTAATGGATAATGAAAAATAAATATACTAATATAATATCATTTGATGTTTTTAGCTAACTACAGTATAGACTAGAGGAAAAATTCTATAGTTAGAATATAACTATTTTATAGGTAGAGTAGAACTAAGGTTACTGAATATATAATTACAGATTTGAGTTAAGTTTATATAATTATACTAGCAGACTGATTTGGATTCAAAATCTTCGTGGATTTTAATTTAGCTTATTAATTTAATAGCAAAAACAAATTAAAGATGGCTTCTGTTGCAGATCTGTTTTGATTCTATCTTTTAATTCTAAGGTTTCATTAATAAAGATAAAAACCCAAAGCTGATGTAGCGATGGAGGTTAAACTGCATTACAACATAGTAATAATTTATTACTCAAGTTTACAATAGATGGCAGTGGATTAGTAGGAAGCAGAGATGGCTCTTGAAAAATGTACACATTTTATTAATTTATTATGGTATAAATTTCATTTTTATATATTTTGGTAAAAAACTGAAGATTTAGATACAGCTTACATTTTTTTTCTTGGCTAGCTGAGAGTTTTTCAGGAATGTTTTTGAGTTTAATTCAATTAACCAGCCAATTTTGATCAATAGATGATTATCTATGTATTTTTATCTAGAGAATAAAAGAAACCCCAGAATATATTTAAATGCATGTAAATGTGCTGCAGAAAACAGCAACAGTACAATCGTCATTAATGGTAAAGTCATGTGACATATTTTGAATCCATTATTTATTTTATCTTTAATATTTCTTTATTTCTATATTTCTTTATTTTGTATTGCCATGATTTTAATGACCAAACATTTATTTTTAGATAATCATAGGATATTATTTTTTTCTGGTGTCTTTTATTTTCTATACCAAATATAATATTCATTGATATTTTGCCTAAGATTAACTATATATGTTTTTTTTTGTTGTTTTAATTGTATTACATTTTTTTTATATATTTATTTAATCTATTTCTAATATTTTTTTGCCTTATGTATCCCATTTATATAAATTACACTCTTCAGTAGATATTAGTTTAAATTTTTATGATGTAAACTATGAACAAATAGCATAAAAATCAAAACAAAAAGCAATGTAATAGTAAAGATGAACATCCAGTGCAGATATATTTACATTCAAAACTCAAAAATATATAACACATAAAATATCAATGCATTAATTAATTGATGTAGGCATCTTTTCTTATCACTGTATTTTTTTTTCATTTACCTCTAAATTTTATAATTTGTACTCCTGAGGAAGTATGGATACTCCAAGTTGGAAATCATTGATTTGTACAATTAGCATATAATTCAAATTTGCATACATTTGTTTGTCTGTTAAATGAAGTGGTTACTTTCTTCTTTATAATCTAAAATTGAGTACACTTTCAGTGAAGTTCACCTTAAGCAAGAGAGCTATGATTATGTTGAACTTCACTGAAACTGCACTCAGTGTTAGATTATAAACAAGCAAGAAAACACTTTGTAATGCAGATGAAAAATGTATGCAAATTTGATTTACAAATACAAACAAAGGGAAAAAAATCAATATTACAATTAGTATAAGTAAAAATAACAATGAAGTTTTATTATTTGCATGCAACTTTTGATGACAGAATTATACTTGTAGTTATATGTTATAGTATTTCCATCATCCAGTTGAATTGTTAAATGTTTTTAGAAAAATACAAATTAACAGTTAAATATACCTTAAAAAGTATAAACAAAGTTTTTTTTTAAAAAAAAACAATATTTCAGCTATATAATGAAAATAGTTTGACATATAAATACCGATGAAGATTTATTGTATATCTTAATATAGAAAAAATTGAGGAATAGAATCACATCAGATGAGTATTAAAACTTAATACTGGAAAATAAAATCATTTTGTACTACTGAAGTAAAGAAAATAAAATTTTACTTTATTGAAAGAGTAAAGATAAAAATAAATAATGAAAAAGTATATTTCATCACTAAGGAAAATTGCATTTTATTATAATCAATTCCAAGTTATTTTGTTTTTATTAAATTACAAGTGGGATATCCAAAAGGAACCAGAATTTTATAATAAAAAATTGTTTATTATTTTTAAGTTTTATAAATTTAATCACTTTCAAATTACTATCCATTTGATTCGATACATTGCTCTAAATGTGTTTTTCATTTTTCAAAGTAGTCCAGAAAAACTTCCAAAGTGATGCCTTTTAATGCCTCTATCATTTTCCCACCACTTCTAAGTTCGCAAAAAAAAAAAAAAAAAGAGACATTTTTTTATTCAAGAAATTAAAAAAAATTGCATGAAGTGAGATCAAGTAAATACAACTGATAGATAAGCTGGGTTATGCTGAATTCAATTAAAAAGTGTTTTACACCCAAGGTTTTGAAAGATGACACTTTGTCAGATTAAAGCATGCATTTTTTTCTCTGTCACAAAATGGGACATTTACATCTTATCACATCATGTAAATGTTCCAGAACTTTCAGAAAAAAGGCCTGATTGTTAAGAACTAAATCTGAAAGAAAAATGTCATTTGTGTAAAAAAAAATCAGCATTGTTTTGACTTTGGACTTCACTTGTGATGCTTTTTAGGAATGTGATGGATTTAACATTTTAATTAAGCTACTCATAAACCTGTATTTGTACAAGATCAGCTTGCTTGTAATCTGTTTCAAGCTTTACAACTGTTTTTTCTGCCATTTTCTGAAAATAAAATCAAAATTTCACATTGTTCAAACTTTTCAGTCATTATAAAAATTGACACATGCAAAATACACTTTAAAAAAATATGTGCAATGTTGTGTTCACATAGCAATGTCATTTGGCAGATTGATACAGAAGGGTTTCTGAAAAAAGTGTGTAACAGCAGAAGCATATACTACAACAGGCAAGTTTAACATAGTGGACAATTCTAGTTATTTTTGGATCCCTTTTTGTATCTTCTATTTTACCTCCACCATATCACACTTAGACTGCTCTTTTTCAATATTTATGCATTTCATAAACAATTTTCACTTGTATTTTTTATGACAGTACCAGCACATAAGACATTTTACTGACTATGCTATCTGATAATTCTTTTACTCACCAGCTATCCATGTATTGAATATGATAGTTATTTAAATTGGTCACGAAATAACTATTTGAAAAGTATTTATAAGCGTTACTCAGATTTAAATTAAATATTGAATCATATTATATGTAAATTTTAACTTTATATATATATATATATATATATATTAAAATTTACAGGTAAAGGTAATATTAGATCGGATATATATATATATATATATATATATATATTCTTTACCTGAAGGTAAAGGTAATTTATAGAGGCAATAATCAAAGCATGATTACTTCATCATTCTTATGGAGATTGGATAACACTATTATCAATTCAAATTATCAGATTTAATGTTGCCAAGTCCTCAGATTTTAACTGAGTTATTATATTTAAAAGCAGATAATTGCTCTTTATATGTGCATTTCCCCTCTATTGTATCCATTGTTTTATGAAGTAAGAACCGAGTGATTAACATCGTTATTAAAGTATATTTGATATTATTTTCTTCATAATCATTTATAAGACATTTAATTAGTATCTTCGAAATATAATCAACTAAAAAAAGTTTACTGTATTTGTATTTGTAAAAAGTTTTCGATTGTGCAATAATGAAATGCCATTTGTTATAACAAAATTTATGAATTTAGTAATTGGAATATAAAAGTGTACAATAAAATGTAAAAAGAAATGTTTAATTGGTATCAACATTAATTTTTACAAAATGGATTAAATATAATGAAAAGCATTTTAAGAGAAAATTTAGAAGAATAAATTGCCTCAGTTTATTATTCTGATAAAATCAAATTTTTGTAAACTATCACATTTGATCGATTTAACAGGTCACATTGACCTAATAAAATGGACAGAAGATTATCATTTATATTGGAGATTTGAAGCGATCGAATAATAAAAAAATTTAATTGTTGAAATATTCTTTTTTCATTTTTGATATTCTGTCTGAAGGGAAATTTATTGCTTTGAAGATAGACTGCATTTAGAGATAATAATAAACTATTAAAATGAATTATTTTTATTAATTATTAACTTCATAGATAAAAACATTTGTTTGTAGAAATACATGACGATACATAGATAGATGTTTCAAGTTCATTTACTATTTTGAATTAAAAGCGATCAAAGAACAATGTGTATTTAAAAGTTATTATAACACAGTAGATCGCATCCAAATGTTAAGAGAAGTCATGAAAATGCATTTGATTCTAATTAATATTTCTATAATAATGACTAAAGATTTGGAACATCACTATACATAGATCCAGAATATGTTCAAATTCTGAAGTGCATTTATGAAAATGCAATAGTAAATTATGTGGTAGCATTGTAAGATAGTTTGATAAATGATTTAATATTTCCAACTTTTTATAGCAGTTTTAAAGGAAATATTTTGTAAATTAAAATGGAAAATTAAAGAATGAAAATAAGTGGAGTTTGCTTAAATCAATTGCATTTATATATGATGACCTTGTTTTTAAAAATAATGCTTCAGAACTTTAAAAAAATGTCACAAGAGATAAGAATAAAGGCAAGAAAGTAGGATTTAAGATAAATTCAATGATTGTCCAAAAAAGGACAAATAAAAATTGTTAGTAATGAATTAGAAGATAGCAATTACAAATACTTTGGTCTGATTATTAATATAGACAACATAATGTATTGAATTAATCATAATATTGATTTGGATGAAGAACTTTTGGTAAAAGTAATGTAATACTAAAAGCAAATATGTTTATACAAATTTGAAAGGGATAACCTTTAATAAATATGTTTTTATATATGAGATTCACATGTTCTAAAAAATAGAAATACAAAGATTCTACACAATGTATAGCAAAATATGAAAAAAGATACATGCTAAGAAGTAACAAGAAGAGAAATTGAAAGTAAATACATGGTAGAAAGAATAAATAACTACACTGAAATCAATGAAAGAATTAAAATATTAAATAAAACTATATTGGATATTTTTTTAGAAGAGATGACATATTTAAATAAAAAACATATTTAAAATAGATGAATGAAATGAAAAAGTTTGTTGGGGTGATGTGAAGAAAAGAAGCTGTAAAATGAAGAAGCTGGATTAAGACATCAAATATGCACACAATTGATATTGAATAAAAGTGGCAGTAATTAGTAGATATTTAGGAGTTACTTTCAATAAAAAAGAATTCAATGTCTATGGTTTATATTTATCTTCCTTCTGATTGACTGGAAATATACTTCATATAACAGAGATATTTTTATAATTGTTTCATATATAAATTGTAAAACTTTAGAGTGTTAAATAAGACAATATTGATAAATATTTCTTTATTTGTCTTAACATTCCAGGGAATAAGCATTAGAAAAGATTTTGTTGTTGGTTTACTGGTACAGAATGATGTCATTTTGCTGAAAATAGTATTATTTTATGAGAAACTAATTAATGAGAATTTAATGTTATATGGCAGTATTTCCAAATGTGTGAATTTAATGATTATATCTTAATACAATATTAATAAGAAATTTATTTATTTTAATTTTCATTCTTCTAACATTATAAGTTATGATTAGTCTAACTGAATTTGAACAATAAAATAACAATAACTGACAGCAGTCATATAAATATAATTTTAAGATCATTTTTTGTTGACAATGTAGACCATTCATTCCCAGTCAGTACTTCCTTTTAAATATTTGCATGAGCTGTGATTTCTTTGTCAATATTTTATATTTTTCATAAAACTTTACAGAACATATAATTTAACTAAACTCTATGTAAATTAAGTAACTGAAAAGGCACATGAAATTTTGAGTACTTCCAAACCATGTTCAAAATGCAGGTCTATTGAAATAATACAATTATAGTAACCCTTAAATAATTACCACTCTCTTAAAATTACAGTGACCACAGGAAGTGCTACTATCCATATTAAAAATCATTAATTTATACTATCCAGAAGAAAAATTAGTTAACAATTAAAATGCATGATGAAATACCAAATGGTTAGTCTTCTCTCCAGAGAGTTCTTTATAAAACCTATCTTAATGCAAGAGTTAAGTTTGGTCATTTTTCCAAGTTAGTGAAAAACTCAATAAGAATTAGAAATAGTCCGCATACAATATCTATTAAAACAACTCAGATCTTTAACAATACAAGTAGGAATATTTTTCTTTAAAAAAATGATCAACACCTTATATAAATTCATCACCAAGGCTTAATAAATTAGCCAAATATTCTATATTTAACAAAAACAGAAGGTAATTCAAACTATACAAAGTGTTTGCCTGAAGATTTGCAATGATGGTATATTATTAGATGTGGTATGTTGGATTACTTCCATCATCTATGAGTCAATGTTTAATGTATAGAAAATTTTAATCTTTATTTAAACTTTCCAAATACAAACATGTTAGTAATAAGATACAAATAAACAATATAGGTTAGTAATTGCTAATATTAACACAAATAAAGAATACAGCTCAGTAATCACAATGAAATGTTGGTATAATTACTAACCGGTGTTGTTTATTTGTGTGTTATTACTAACAAGTTGTTTGTATTTGGAAAGTTTAAATAAAGTTTAAAATTTTCTAGACATTCAACATTGACTCATAGATGATGGAAATAGTCCAACATATCACATCTAATTACACAAAAGTCATTCAGTTTAAACTCTGAGAAAGTAATATAGAAGTAAAACTTACTTAACTTTAATTATTATGGCCAATGTTTTGTAATCATTATGAAAAAAATGTAAATTCATTAAAGAAGAGTGTTATAAATCACCATAACTTATTATTGCAGGCTTAATCTTTAATCTACACACTGATTTTAATCAATTCTAACTTTTATGATCAATTCTAGACATAATTCAATATTAAAGTTTATAACAATTTTTTAATAAAATACTAGATTAATAATAAATTATTTAAATTTCTTATCTTTTGAATGTTGGACATATAAATAGTAGAATTTATCCTTAAATAAAAAAATGTTTTATAGAACATCATATTGTTTAGCAAGAATAAACATAAATAGATCAGTCGGTAGAATGATTTAAAAATTAAAACAAAAACAATAAATTAATTTACTGAGCCACAATGAAACTTTTTGTGAATAAATGGAAACAATACTCTCATAAAAACATCAAGCTATTGGAATATGTAGGAATAAATGTTAATATAAAAGTGAAAATTTATAAATATTTTTTGATGAATAAAATTAAATAAATTTTTAAACAATATAATAATTAATATTGTATTTTTATTTCAATTATTTTAGTTATATGACTTTTCCGTTAAAAAAAAAAAATTAAACCTAAATAAAGTTACTTTATTATTTTAATAAAGTCAAAGGAATTTGCCTAGTTATTCTAAATTGCAGATTTTAATTTAATTAATGACATTTGAAAAATATTTTGCAAAATGAGATTTAATGAATTAAATATAAAAGTTTAGTAAGCCAGATGTTTATTCGATTTTAATAATATAAAAAACTTAGTCTTCTATTTAAATTTAAGATAATAAAAATATATAGATTTTTTTTTTGCAATATGTTTTAATTCGTTAATAAGACTACCACATATGTCAAGCGTTGGTGACCGAGTGGTCAGCAAAGTTGCCTTACAAGCAGTTGTCCCAGCTGACTTACAAGCAGTTATCCTGGGTTCACTTTGACACATGGAAAAAAAGACTACCATGTATCCTTTTTTTTTCCATCAAAAATAATTCAAAAGAGGAATTTTTTTTTTGCTTGGCAGTTAGTTAATAAAGGAGAGAGATTCAACTACTCAGTATGTTAGTGTAACTAATTCTAAAGGAAAAAAAAAGAAAGCCATAATTTACATGTGTACCAACTCAAAGCAAAGTGTCAAATTTTTAAAATCAAATTCTGATCAAAATTTTGTTTCCTTAAGATAAATCTTATGATTGAATAGAGAAATTTAAAATTTTCTGGAAACTGAAAAACCCTATTCTGATAAATGTTAATATATCTGCAGTAGAAAAAATTTCAATCTCTAAAAATAAAGTATTTATGTCAAAGTTATTTAATGACTAGCCATCATCTAGCAATTGTGAACTTGTTTTTGTTAAAAATATTGTACAAGAATTAGTTAAAAGGTATTGAATGAAAGAATTTAAATTTAAATATAGTTAAAAAAGTACAAAATTATTTTATAGATTTAGAATTGATTGCTTATATTATTATTTAAAAAATTAACCAAATCTATGCCATATCTAGAAGCTGTGAATATCTATTATAATTATATATAGACAATATCTTCATATCTTATAGCTAAGGACAAAAAAAGCAATTATTATTTTATTGAAATTGATTAACTTTATTAGAACGTTGAAAATTAGAAACCCCACCCCAAATCATTCAAATATTTAATTTTTAACATTTTAATGCCAAAATTTTAACTTTTAGATTGTTTTAACATTTCAGTGCATGGAAATTGTTTATTATTTAAGATAATATTAATATAATAAGTTTGTTATGCATTAATAAAGAATAAATATAAGGGGTGTTGGTCTGTGTAATAATTTAAATACCATTTAGAATAAAAATTAGATTAATTAACTTATAATTGGTTTCAATCATGGGTAATGTTATTAAAAAACTTTGAAATATGTTAATGTAGCCAAATATAAAATTAAAATATTTTTATTAATACATAGTACATTTAAATTATGTGACTAATATTTCATTAGGCCAATTGATCTTACAAAACAAAATATATCCCAATATTATTTTTAAGATATTATTAAATAGAAGTTCGAAAATAATCAATAATTAATTTAAAAAAATTAAACTAATTAATTAATTTAAAAAAACTTTATTAAACCCAAGATATGTTAAAATAAAATTTTGTTTGGTTAAAATAGAATTCACATCATAAAGAAATTGTGTTAAAACTTTAGAATAGAATGGATTCATTAATTATTAAAATGAAAGATAGTAAATATTTGGACAGGGATTATTAATATATATATTACATATATGTTGTATGAATGTATACATTGTAGGAAAAAGAAATGAGTTAGTGCCTACATAGTTTTGGAAATGAGTAATATGAATAATTAAATAAAAATAATTATGTCATTTATTAATCTTTAAAAAAATTACAAATACATTTAAAATAGGTACCACTTGTTTGTTATCATCACATTTTATTTAAATGCCATATTTTCAGAAAGATAAAGAAAAATACAAAGTACTAAAAATTTATTTAATTATTGTTTAAAAGTGAAAAATAATTTATTTTTTATTGTCAATCTTATGGATTTGATATATGACCAGAATTAATGATATAAGAGATGAAATGCAACTTATCAGTGTATGTTTGTATTGGAGAAGAATATTAACTATAATTTAACCAAGTAACATTAGAAGTCAGTTTAGATTTATTTAGAGCCATACCAATTTATATGAATTTAAAAAAAATTATATATCATATATATCATGGATTTTAGTATTTTGTTAAAAACAATTTATATGCCTATTTCATGAGTTCTAATAAGCATCAGATATATCAGGAATCAAAGTATTCCATTGTTGTTATTAGTAATATATTTTTCGAGAATTTTCCATGTATAATTAGCAAATCCATTACCATAGTAAAACATCAAAGATATTAGTATTTATGAGTATTAAAATGTCTTTGTTTTGTGGACATACTGGCTTAAGTAATAAAGAGAAAGTTACTGAGAAGTAATTTTCTTATGTAGTTGATTTTTTTAAATTAATGAATGGTATTTAATATTATAATTGAATTTGACTCTTACTAATTTTGTCAAAAACCTCAATGTTATATTAAATATCTCACATATTTAAATTTACAATTATATATACATTGTAGATAACATACATCTTTGAGAATATGAATATTATTAATAACATTTAAAATAATAAAATTAGGGGATTAATTTACAGTAGGAAAATTCCATAAAGTATTGCAAAAAAAAAAAATGTTTCCAAAATGTATAATCATTCATTTAATTAAGTGCCCAAAACTTGACTTTTGTATTTATAAAAAGAGATACCCTTTTGAATGCAGAAAGTCTTTACAGCATACTATTATCACTGTTTACTGCTTATTAATATTTGATGGTAATTTTCCTAATGTCAAAATATAATAGATATTTCCACATATTAAAATATTTCAATATATATATAATATCACAATATTAATTTTGTGAGATTCTGTGTAGTAAATGAAATAGCTAATGTTTCAGTGCTATAACAAATACTTTTATCAGAGCGTCATTTTTATCAAATCATATTAATTCCAAAAAAGTATGTGTAATGTTTTTATATAATATTATTTACTATTTTGCAAGTGTAAGTAATAATCTTATCAGATCAAAAGATTAATTATGTACATACAACTATAGTAAATCCAAAACTACTTGAAATCAAATTTAAGTAATTAATAAAGTAATAGAACCTACGAAGTATGTGATAAGTAGAATAAAAGGGTACTAAAAATAGATGGTATAAAATTAATCAGACTTATACTCAAGTGATATGAAAATAAAATTGATACATCTGAGGAATTAAGTAAATCTTTGTTAGCATAAATTGGTAGAAGAGCTCTAATAATGTGACAATGAGATGTGCAATTGCAAAAATTAGTATTATATTTATATTAAATGCATTTTATTCTTGTATATAATATCATAGACTTTCATTATCCATTGATTCCGGTTAAAAATAAATTATAGAAAAAGAAAACAAAAATGAACATAGGAATTCAGATGAAACTATTAAAAAAATAAGTGAGGCATGTAAACTAATTATGATTATAGCATTTGTAATTAGTATTGATATGATAATTTGCTTTGTGACTCCTGCTGACAAAACATAAGGTGGTTTTGTGAGAACTTAGTTATATCCAATAAAAGAAAAAACTGTATGAGGGTTGCTCACAGTATTAGGATCATTATATATCTTATTGTATAGCAAAGAACTCTTCATCCTTCACAAAAAATATTGAAATAGAGATATTGAATGTATAGCAAAGACCTCTTAAACCTCCATAAAAGTACAGAAGTAAAGAAATTGAATATTCTATCAGTCTCTGTTCTTCTTTTATCCTCTAGTTAAGAGTATCTGAATATATATTTATTTACCAATAATTGTATGTCTAGCTAGAATAGTATAGATTGACTGTTCAGAAAGAAATTGAGGTTACTTCGAAATTCTCAATTAGCTGAAAAATTTCAAGTTTTTTTTAGATTCAAAGTCAGGCCATGTTCTTTGCAGGAAATACTAATATATATATATATATAAAGAAAAATATTAAACATTTAAAACACTTCAGACATTTCAAAAGCAATTCAGAAAAAAAAAGTTGAACAAATATTTAAAAATGTTTCTTTTCTGAAGTAAAAGTCAAAAACACTTATGAGAGACAAAGCAAGAAGACAAAAGCTCTTGATAAAGTTGAAGATCTTTAGTCAATATTAAACAATACATTTTCATTGCTACTTTAAACAAAGTTTTAAACTATTTCTGTCTGCCAAATTTCTACTTTGTTAGATTTCTTTATATATCAATGTTCACTCTGCTTCTGGAAGGTTTAAATAAGCAAACAGTTTAAACTTCATGGCTAACAGATGATGAGACTTGACCATAAACAATAATTTATTCCTTTATTATTATAATATTTTCACTCATATTATAAAATAATTAATTTCTTACATTATGAAATTATTGAGATGTTTATAATACAGCTTTAAAAATGAGATCTAAGAATAAATTGTTAAAGCAGAATTAAAAAAATTGTCAGTGATAATTTAAAGTCAATTTTTTTCTCATATATCTTTTACATGTACATACAGAAAATTTTCTATTTACATATGTAAGATTAAATAATATAGATCAAGAAAGTTAGTTTTAACAGAGATAATAACTTTATGAATGTATAGATTTTATTTACAGACTAGATAAGAACTGCTGCTTCATTTTTTAGATACTTAATAATCACTTGAGAGCCATTTCAATATTTTCATGATTGAAAATGATATGAAATTGTTGAAAGGGCTGTCAACTAAATAGTCTATGAAAGAAGGACCAGTAATTTTTAATTATATTTCAGTGAAGAAAGTCTGATATTCCTAGAATTAAAAGTAATTACCTCCATTATTTATTAATTTTTTTGCTATATATTGTATTTAAATATAAAATGGAGTTTAAATTTATTATAATTTTATATATGTATTTATAGACACATACAAACTACAACTGTATTTATAGTATAATAACTAATGTATTCACCTGTCACACATATAATCTGAAATTTGAATCAGCATAAAGCTTTTAAATTTTTTATATTGTAAGAAAGCATAGCATTTTTAAAATTTGGAAGCCACAAATTTAATTCATGATTGGCAAATATCTAGCTATGAAGGATAAAATAATGGGAGGGGGGGGGCAATAAACTTTCATCACTAAGCATTTGACTGGTTGGTGTATATTGGTTTCACTATTACTGTTTTTGTAAAGAGAACCATTTAAAATAATTTTGCCTTTAAGTGAGCTATCTAAATACTGTTTTGCCTATTTTTACATACAATATGCATATACACTTTTTATTTTTCAATCCTTAATAGTTCTAACATATTAAAATAATATTTATTTTACATTGGTAATGAAATAAAGTGATTTATAGTTTAAAGGCAGCCCAGACAAATACTATTAAATCTTGATCCTAGATTTCAGTTTGTAATCTGAATTTTTAATTGTTATTTTGCTTAGTTGTGTTAAAGCTAAAATTTATTTTAAAAAACCCAAAAATCTTATTAAAATTATTAATATTTGCATCTAAGAATTCGTGAAAATCTCATATATATACATATTGTAACGATATATAAATATGCCTTTACATTAATTTAAAATAAAATCTTAAAGTTCGCAAATAAAAATAAATGTATTAAAAAAAAACAACTAAACGCTAAAATTAAAATGTTCGTTAAACGTATATATTCGCACAGATACTAAACTTTAAAAATATTTTTTTTTTTATAAATAAAAAAAGGTATTTGAACGTACTTTTTTTTATGAAAAAAGATTTAAATATAAAAATAGTTTAAAAAAGAAATAATGTAAGTAAAAATAAAAACAGGTATTAATTAATTCCTGTAATCTGTAAATGGAAATGATTGTTTATTAATTATCCAAAAGCTGTGTAATTAAAAAGTCAGATGAAAAATAGATAAGAGAAGAAAGATATTTTAGCTTGACCAATGGAAGCAAATAAAGGCCCGGACCATAACGAAAAAAAATGGAACAGTGACGTTTTTGTTCATGGAATCCATAGGAGGACTATAAAAAGAAAAATATTGAGTTCCAGTCAGTTTTCCGGCTTGTTTTTGAGAGTCGTGATAGACGCACACATCACACACTCTCTCTCTATTTTAAAAATGAACGGACTGTGATACTGAAATAAACAGCTAATGCTACCTCCGGAACATCTGACCGGGTTTTCAAATAAAGACTCCGTGGAAATATACATCAAGAGCAGTGATTCTTCTACTGTAAGCTATTGACATGAACTCTAAAATTTAAAAATAATTAAGAACTTTCGTTCAAGCTTATGAACTTATATCTGACTTTTAAGTTTAAAATCAATTAATAATGTTTGATTTTATATGTTTTGCTTTGAAAAAAAATCATTTCCATTTAATTGTTTTTTTATTTGTATTAATACTTGTCGTATAAATTATTTAAATGCATGAAATTTAAAGTTGGGTATGGACGTTGCATAGATTCGTTAGCGGTTAATTGTGTTGCTGTTTCATGGTCGATTGGAATATATAAGTCACCAATGTCACTGTGGCATCTTACAATGAATGCTATTGGGTTTTTTTGTATTCCCTATGCAATTGACATTATCAATGACTTTGTATTTTGATCGGTTATGTTTATTTTGGAATGTTTTTAACCATGGAATCTGTGCAGCCGATCTATACTCAACATTTTAAAACACATTTTATAAAATTCATCTGTGTGAACATAATAAATGTTAAATTTAATTTGGGCGTGAATGGCTGTATAGATTTGTAAAGTTATATATAGTTTAAGGGAGGGTAATCTTAGGTTATTCGTTTTGTAGTTGAATTAGCTCAATGGATTGGATATATTTGTGTAATTAGTAGATATAGTATGAGATCCGCTATGGGCAGGATTGCATATATATGCCACACACCTTCTGTTTGCCTATGGATGGGTTTGTAAGCCGGCAAAGGACCGCAATCCATTCCTATGGAGTTTTATGTTTATTGTTCTACTCGCCAACAGATGTAGCATTCCTGTTGGTGGAGAGACAATGTCCTCTCTAACTCTACTTACTGTTCAGATGTACATTCCTGACAGTATAGTATTTTGTGTTGTCGTATTTTCATGCTACATTGAATACATAAATGTATCAGATGGATTGGCGCCAGTTTGACTGCGAACTTTTTGGCCTAAGGTGAAATAAGGGATAGAACATTTTTCTTTTCAAATACAATCTATATAGTCTATTCATACTCAACTCACTAAATAAATATTAAACTCATTATTGAAATCTATTTAAATGTAAAATTAAAGATTAATATAAACATCTAAAATGTTAAACTTATTCCTCAAATTAGAATGATTTTATATGTGCATAAATAAATATTTTTATGTGTTAATTTCTGGCAGTGGCTTTTATTTTTTTATATTTAAGATATAAAGTTATATTTTATAATCTCTGCTGTTCCACTGAGCTAGTAACTTGGGCTAACGATCTGAATATTTAAATAAAGTGGAATCTTAATAGCTCGTATCTGCCTACTTTATAAATTTTTCTAGGCTCAAATGCCTAGATGGCGCCCTGGTAGTTGCAGATACGATTGCTGCTGTCTCCACCTTCTTTTCGATCGTTATAATATATATATATATATGTGTGTCTAATAACAGAATAAAGTATGCGGATATATATTTGATACATTGATCATCATTTATGAAATTAAAAAGTTATTAAATATTTTATTAAACATAAAACAGGTTCTGAATTCGATCCTCAATTAATGATTAGAGTAATGATGATCATAATAACCAAAACACATATTTTCATTTAGTAAAGATCACATTAATGAATTCTAAAAGAAACACAGGTTATATTTCCTGATCATCGTCAATTTATAAACATCTATATGAGGGACAAACTAAGAATTGCATTATTTAGTTTTATAATCAATATATATTAAATTAGTTCTATGACATAATCTCAGTCCACTGCATAAGCATGCTTAGGAACATTTACAAACAAAAGTAGGCAATAAAAATGAAATAAAATTGAAATAATAATGGTACATATATTAAATCTAATTTTAAGTAACAAAAATTAATAATTTATTAAAAAGTTTGATTAATTATAAATTATCCATGGTTATATATACATATACAGAATCAAAATTATCCCAAATCCAAAACTCAACTAGACTAGCCAAAAAAATAAAATGTAAAACACTACCAATGGTTTCACTGCTGCAAGCAGGTTGAGTTTTGGATTTGAGGTAATATTGATTATTTATTGACTTGTTTAGCTTTATGTTTTTAATATATACAGATATAATAAAATTGGAAATCTGAACTGAAAAATTTTAAATATATTTTTTCAACACACACAAAAAAAAAGAGGAAAAAAAAACACAAACAAATTTATACAGATATGCAATATCCAGCTTTCAATAAACGAATTAACTTGCTATATAGCATGCATTGTTGACATATTAACATTACTATGACACGCACACATGTATACAAGTAGAAGGGTCTTGAATTCAGACTTTCAAGCTTCCTGCAGCTTTCTATTTATTTTATACAAGTAATACACATAACCACCTACAAGTGAAAAAGATAAATGATCTCCAATATCCATATTTCATGCTGAATCAACATTCATCAGTTGATCCAGATCACCATCTCCCACACACATATACAATCAGTGCTTAGTTTTTATTAAGAAAGCAAATCTTCAAATTTTAATGGATAAGCTTTAATTTTCTTCATGCTCTAACTCTTCAGCCATCCATATCATTGGAAATCCAAGAATGGAATACTCAAAGCCCTTGTTGATGCCAATATTATTGTCATACCCAAGTTAAATTTAAGTCATGCTGACTCCTCACATCTTGTGTATATATAGGTGGTAGATGGTGATCTGGATCAACTGATGAGTGGTAGTTCAGCATGAAATATGTATATTGGTGATCATTTATCTTTTTCACATGTAAGTGGTTATGTGTATCAGTTGTATAAGAGGGAGTGGATATCTATAGGAAGTTTGAAACTATGAGTTCAAGTCCCTTCTAATTAAATTAAGTTTAGTATAGACAATATATATATATCCAATATATATATCATATATCATATATATATATATATATATATATATATATATATATATATATATCATATATATATATATCTGAGACTTGGACACTCAATAGAAGAGCAATACAGAGACTTCAGACCACTCAAAGAAGTATGGAGAGATGTATGTTGGGAGTAACAAGAAGAGATCGAAAACACAATGTATGGGTAAGAGAACAAACAGGTGTTACTGACCTCATTGAAAAAATTAAAAGATTGGAGTTGGGCTGGTCATATTGCTAGAAGAGATGATAATAGATGGACAATTGAAATTTTAAACTGGATTTCAAGAGATTGTAAAAGACCCAGAAAGAGACCACATGTGAGATGGATGGATGAAATAAGAAAGTGTGCAGGGGTGATGTGGAGAGGAGAAGCTAAAGATCGAAGAAGATGGATTAAACTTGGAGAGACCTTCATCCTGCAGTTGATTGATAATGGTTGATAATGATGATGATGATATATATATATATATATGTGTGTGTGTGTGTGTGTGTACATTTCACTGTAATTCAAAGCAGATAATATTTGCCCAAATACCCTAAGAAATCATTACAGCGAGAAAGAAAAAAAAATTAAATACAAATTCCAATAAATCAAATCAAGATATATAAGAATTTATTAGATAATAAAATTAGAATAAATAATAAAAATATTTTACAATGCTAAAAAAAAGTTCAGACTCAAATATTTTTATAATTATAGGCATAAAAAAATCTTATTATGGATGTAATAATTATTAAGCTTATTGTCCAAATACCATTTTAAAATTGTACATTTGCCTTTAGAGTAATGGATTTTTAATATTTTTTATGCCACTTTTCAGTTTCTTTTAAATTATTTTTTAATTTGGAGTTCAGAATCTTTTGTGCTATATAATACTTCACTTCAGCAAACTAGGCCAACTTCTGAGCAGCAGGAACAACCTTCTATCAAGGCACCAAGGGAAAACAATAAATTGATTTTTACATTATCAATATTCTCTGGGTACTAACTGTGAAGCACCCTATGGTCACATTTCACTGGTGAGAAATTACATTTTGGAAGCATGGAAAGTAATTAGCACATTTTTCAAGTCATCTCCCTAAAAAAAGTTTCCATTACAGCTAAATTAACACTAAAATTTGTTTTCAAGCTAAATGACCTTTTTATACAGATAGTTATTAGCAAGTTACAATGACATATCAGCTTTATATCCATTTCTCTTTTTCTCTAATTTCAGCTTTGCACTGTATTATCATTTCATGCACCCTCTAGGAATATGGAAAAATGAATACATGTATTTATCTGTCAGTGAATTTATAAATAAGTGAATGAGGAGTTATCTCTCAATAAATTATATTTAACTTTTTTATATAATCTTACTAACCTGACACAAACATGTTTTCTGGTTCACAAATCCATGCACTGGCTTATAAAAAGTTTTCTTTAATTCTAATTTAAGTCACCTTTCTGTTTCTTAAATTCCGTTATAAACAGATTACCCAAATAATTTCTTAATTATGAAACCTTAAATAAATATAAATAATTATAAATTTATATTTTTAACAACATGTATTTTTTTTTATTATCTAGCAATACATAAATCGTGTTTTTTTTGTAAAGTTTCCATTCTTTTTTTGAAAAATAATACATGTCAACTAAGAGAAATTTGCATATCTATTCTAATTTCGCCCTTTTAAATCTAATTTTTTTAAACTTTCACCAAAATTAAAATTTTTAAAATATATTCCTAGGTTAAAAAATTAAAAAGAAAATCTACATAAAATTTAACTATATCAATTATATATTTATTATTTAAATAAAATTCTTACATTTGCAAACATTTTATTAATTTTGAATGCTGTATATTTAATTCAAATGTTTATTAACAATATAACCAAACGCCATTTATCACCAATAGAATAACTTTTATTTTAACTTTAGAGTACCCAATTATTTTGTTTAGATATTTTTTAAATATATAGTGTAAAGTTTTTATAAACTCTACTGAGCTCTTTGTGACTTTGAATAAGTCCACCATGAGATTATTTCATATAATAATAATATCATCTAAGTTCTTTATTCCTTTTGACAATATTTTTTACAACCCACTATTGACGGTTTCGATTGCACCAGCTATCTTCTTCAGAAAGATGATTTCATATTGTTATAATATCTATATAATGTAAAATCATTTATGAATTTTTTTATAAACTTTATGTATTTTAGACAACACTTTCTTGAGAATAAAGATAAAATACTTCAAACAGCATGCTCAAGATATTATCGCTTGATCGTTTGCTGCAATATTGTTAAGTATATTGAAATAGAGACTTATTCAAACTAGGAGCATAAAATTTACATTAGCCCTCTTGTCTTTTAAAGTCGTTAATCTCGTGTTAAGATTTGTAGAGGTCCTTACTGTCTCATCTAGACGCATAGTCTTAATATATATTAATTAGCAATGATCTTAAATTTCTAAACAAACATGTTTAATTTACATATACAAAAAAAAAGTAATACATCATTTTAACTTTACAATATCCCAAACTTAAATATATAAGAAATAAACCCAGTGCATATTTCTAGCTGATAATTCAATAAAATGTCAAACCACTGCCCAAAATGTTATGTTATTTCAGCAACGCTACTTTGTGAATAAAGATAAAGTCTAAATTTCAAACAGCATGACCAATCTCTTGATCATTTGCTGCAATGTTGTTAAGTATATTGAAATAGAGACTTATTCAAACTAGTTGTGTGAAATTTAAATTAGCAATTACTCATGAACAAGCATGTTTAACTTCATAAAAAAAGACCTATACATCACAGCAAATGATCAAGAGATAATTTCTTGGTTATGCTGTTGAAATTTGGATTATCTTTATTCACAAAGTAGCTGTACTGAAAAAAAAAACGTTTGGGAAAGAGATTTGACATTTTATATTTGAATTTTCAGCTAGCGATATGCATTGGGTATGTTTCATATAAATATTCTATTTACTATTTTTTATTTATCTTTTTTTATTTTTAAAATATTGTTTAGTAAATATGATGTGGGTTTCAGTCCTTCACTTAACTTGTAGTATTTTCAGTGTAGTTTTTTTAAACATTTTTTTTTTATTTCTCAATATCAATGCTGCATTTTTGGTTCAAATTATGTTGTTATATTAAACAAAGTGTATTGATTTAATGATGTAAAAGTTCAGTAAACTCTACAATGTTGCTCTAAAATTGAGATACTAATCTTTTTTTTATAATAATTAATTGGAAACTCAAATACAGTCTGAGAATAAAACTTACATTTAAATGACAAGAGTGACCCCCCCCCCCCACCTTATTTATTTTACCAAGAGTCAATACAAAAAGTGTCAGCTTTTCAGACAGCTACTCTTATTAAATGTCTATAATGTCTCAGATCAATTTATAAATTATTTATAGTTATATGCTTAAAGGTAAGAGATGTTCAAGCACTAAAGTAATAAGAAATGCTCAACTGTTTGATTAACTTGACCAAAATTATATGCTTTCCTTAGAGAGAGTTAGGAAATTTAAGCTTTCCAGTAGCCTCTTTTACGTCTAAGCTGGGAGTAACTATTCAGGGAGAATTAGTTTCTTAAGCTGATATTAAATATATGTAAACATTATTCATTTTTTCACATTGAGTCCCTGAAATATTAAAATTAATAAAAAATTTTTGACCTTCCACCTTTGAATTTATTCAATTTAATTCATGTTCTGTTTGTCGGAACACAAAATAAAAATTAAATTAAGAACTCACTAGATACTGTTTTAGGAGAAATAAATTTCAATCGACAAAAATTGAAATATTATCTGACTATTAAAAATGATAGAATGATTGCCAAATTATTTTAGATAACAATAAAGTCAATAAGATATCTCTGACATAAAGTTTTACAAAAGAAACATGTCTTGTTAAAAATTATTAAAATTGAAATTAAGAATGTGATTTATTAAATATTTTATTTGAACTATTGCTTTATATAAATAATAAAGAAAAAGAGGGAGAGACTTGTCAAACATTAGGTTTATAATAAAAAATTAAAAAAATAAATTAAATGGTTGTTATTCTAGGGAGGTCTTATGATGTCTGAATGCATAAAGAAAGAGGTTGTTTCAATCCATTAACTTTTAAGTCATCTATTCTATCATTGCCCTAAAACACAAAGAACATGAAATAAAAGATAACTATAAGGACTGAGAAGGAGGAAAGAGGCAAAAAAAAATAATTATTTAAAAAATTAATAAACTGTAATATATATAGAAAAGATAAGCTATTGTACAGGACTAAATTATAATTAAATAATAAAAAAAGTTAAGGAAGAAAAAAGAGATCAATTGACAATTCAAATTGGCTGCTGACATCTCTGAGTTGAAGATTAAAGATAGATTTCAGAGCTTAAACTATACTAAGATTGCTATTTTACTAATAGGCTTATACAAGCTTATATTGGATTCAGAAATTTAATGATCTATGCTTCACTTAAATTTACAAATATAATTAATAACATAACAATTTAATTGACTTTAGATGCCTTCTCTTGAAGTCCATGAACTAAATGGTTTGTATTAATAGATTTTAATCTAGAATCCTAAAAAATTTTTTTTATTATAGATTATTTAAAGTGGATAAATGATGATGTTATTATGACATATAAAATTTTTTTTTTTTTATTCTATTACCACTTTCTAACCTATGGAATTGGCAATTATTCTTCTTGTTTGTAGAATGACAATACTAGCAATTAAAAAGCAAATTGTTTTTCTTTCTTTGAATGCACATAATATATATATATATATATCAAATGAACCTCTCATATATTATATATATATATATATATATATATATATATATATAAATATAAACATTACAAGCATAAAGCTAAACTAGTCAATATAAAATCAAAACTACCCCAAATCTAAAATTAAACCAGACCAGCATAAAAATAATATTAAAACACAACCTAAGGTTTTACTGCTACAAGCAGACTTCTCAAGTGTAAAGAACTACAAAAAAACCACACATTATATTGAAACAGATATTACTGTCCTTTTATCTGTTTCACCTGTAAGTCTCCATAGACACATCTATGCCAGTGTTAAACACTCTTTAGTACACATGTGTAGGTATCCACTCAGTTATGTGCCTTTGCACGGCTGTATATATATATATATGTTTACACAATTGGATATATCCACACAGCCATATATTCGTTTATACAGTTGTGTATGTGGTCTCAGTTTTATATATATTCAAACAATTATATGTTTATTGTCACACATACCAGCACCTGTAAATGTTAGTGATATTGATTTTTGTATGGGTATATTTGCAGCATTTACATAAATATTATATTATATAAGGGTTATTTGTTTAGAAAGTTGGCCAAATATCCTTTAATAAATTTAGCTTAAGTAAATTAAATCACATGCGAAATTCACAGATTGGTAATAAGATTTCTATTTAATAATTCGCAGGTGGTTTCAGATAGTCCTTGGGTTATTGACAATATTTTGAGATCATTCATTTCGATTGAAATGAATTTCTTTTCCCAGATCAAAACAGTATAAATTTGGCAAAAAGATAAGAAAAAGAGAGATTAGAATCAAAAAGATAGACTGCTGTAAAACTTAGAAAAAATTTGAATTGTACTTTAAAATCGATAGTCACTGGTTTGTTGTCTTGGGAATATAGATATCACAGATTTTTAGTTAGAATAAACTGCAGGTGGATCGTGTAGTCCCTGGGTAATTGACTTTGTTCTGGAATTCATTCATTACGATTGTAATGAATTTCTTTTCCAGATCAAACCAGTGATAGTTTAAACAGCAAAATAAGAAAGATAAGAATAAAAAAAAGAGACCTAAGGCAAAAACTTAGAAGTCTAAATGATATTTTAAAAATAGATGGTCGCTGGCCTTTTGATCTGGAAAATATAAATATTGCAGATTTTTTCTGAAAAGGGCTCACTCTTTAGTTTTTTTTCCGAAAATTGTTGGGAAAACCAAAATCCAAAAATGATCGAGTAGACCAATATATTTACTGGCTCCGAAGGCCAGAATGGACTCTCTATCCTCTAAACATCTTTGAATAGACTTTCAATTAATCTGCATGGAGAATAAGAAGAAAATTTAACCTATCTGAAAGGCCACTGGAGATCATGACGCTGTCAGACGCCCTATTCTAGCCACTATCATTGATATACGCTTCAAGTCCACTCAAGGAAGCAGAGAGAGATGGAAATCATTTTAAAAGGAGTTGCGGTATGAACTTTAATAAATTCTTATATCATTTTAAAAAAAAGAACGTTCTATATAATTGATAATGAAAACTATTTCAATTTTACCCTCTTATAAAAGAAATTATCGATTTGTGACTTTGTATATAATGTAGAAAAGAAAAAAAAATCACTTACTTTAATTTTCTAAACTGCTGAAATCTTTTATGAATTAAAAGATTTCATATTTTTTTTTATACTTATTAAATGTCCGAAATTATTTTCTTTAATTCTTTTTTAACTAACAGTCTGCCTAATTTCCATAATTTTAATATTTTAAATGCATTTTGTTATGTTGATATGTGATAATATGCTCAGATTTCGAAACAATGAAACTAAGTAATTTATAAAGAAGATAATTTTAATCTTCACTTAGATATTTTTAAAAAAACATTGTTTATTTTATTAAATCATTGTTTCGAAATTATAATATTGGTAATAAACGAATGCGCTAACCACTCGTTATTATCATAATTATATATATATTGTAGAATCGTATTTTAAGATTTGCTTAACCGATCTTATATCATAACCTTTGACATTTATTAGTTGGAAGGGGATATATATTGCCTAGAGATGATAAAGTATATTCGCTAATGTTTGTATTAAGTCCCATCGAATATACTTGCCCTCCTTAATTAAGAATATTTATATGCAGATTTAGAATCTTAATTAGATTATTTTCATATCGTTTAACCCCATTTTATTAGCATACTTTTATTGCTAATTTTAAAGAACTGTTTGAATTAGTTTGACAGATAAAAGCTATCTGTTTTAGGCGCAATTAATTATGTGCATGTTTATTGCTATATATATATACATTGCGGGTGTGTTTTTAAACCGCCCCTTTATTTAGTTCGGGTTAAGGCTATCTTCATTAGAACTGGGGGCGTGAGGACCCAGATTATTTTCCATAAAGCCAATCCGACTTCCTGGACTTTGTTTCACATACCAATGGCAGCAAACCGTCGGTCACAGAGCAACCGAGCATTTGATGCTGAAACTCTGGAAGAATCACACACTCGCACTGCAAGTTTAATTGTTTAATATTTTTTTATAGCGCCATAGCGCATATATGTGGACCTAATGGTAACCAGTTCTTTTCCCCATATTAATTAATCTTTCAGCTTTAGACTGAAGTTTGAATCTAGTTATCAGTTTGAATATGCATGATTCTGAGTCGATTTAGTTGCTCAGTTAATTAGTATATATAACAGTCTTTAAAACTGGCTGTACTCATCATCATCTCTACTAAAATATCAAATTCTAACTTAAGCAAGTCCAGTTCACAAAATGAGCATATTAAATAATTAGGCATGACCTCTATCACTCCCAAACACATGTAAAGTAGTATGTTTAAAAGAGAACAGATGTACTTGGTAACAACTCCAACCATTGTAACATGCTTGCCTGCCTTAAATACTCGTGAAAATTGTACAATTCCTGCCATTATGACATTCTTTGTTAGACTATTTTGTTATTGTTTTAATAAATCTTTTTTAATATAAACTGTTGTATATTTTTCTTGCTCAGCCTCTAAATCAAACCAAACCACAGTATCTTATCCCATCCATAATATTTTTATCCCATCCACAGTGTATTTTTGAATGTCACATTTCATTACTCCAATTTCTTAATGAGTTTATATGTTATATGTATATGTCTAAGTATATAAGATTAATAGAGTGTCTAGTGTTATAATTATCACTTATTTAGTTAGTTAGTAATGACCTTAAGTCTCATGTTTCTCCCTGTTCTATGCCGGCTCGCGGTTAAATGAGAACTGAGTGTAGCCCAGGAATGTCACTCATAAGGTGTTAAATTTGGAGTACTGGCAGATGAGTTGGAGTTTGGTCGGATTAGAGGTCTCAACCACCTCAATACGGTCAGCTTTGGTATATTTTGCTTGGGCTCTGAATTTTGTTGCATGAGTGTACGAATCTGACTGTTACAATATATACTATTGAAAACTACCCACAAATCCATTCACTTCCCATCCACCCTTAATATTAAAAGAATTCTTAAATAAGTTAATTGCTTCAGAATAATAAATTTTCAATAATAAAGACTCTTTAATTCTTCTTTTGATTTCATTTCTCTCAAAGAAGACAACCTTAGCTTCATCAAAATCAATAGTGTGGCCTGTATCCTTTTCATGGACATACAAAGCAGAACTAAGATATCTATTTTTAACTCTACTTTTATGAACCTTTATTATTGAAAATTTATTATTCTGAAGCAATTAACTTATTTAAGAGTTCTTTTAATATTAAGGGTGGATGGGAAGTGAATGGATTTGTGGGTAGTTTTTAATAGTATATATAATGTGTGGTTTTTTTTGTAGTTCTTTACACTTGAGAAGTCTGCTTGTAGCAGTGAAACCTTAGGTTGTGTTTTAATATTATTTTTATGCTGGTCTGGTTTAATTTTAGATTTGGGGTAGTTTTGATTATATATATATATATCAAATGAACCTCTCATATATTTATTCAGATGCTTCCTAAAACAATTATTTCTATCTTTCCAGATATTTGATGATATAGTGCTATAAATTTCATGAACCTCCAGTCTTTTTTGACTTTTGCTTTCCTCAGTGAAGATTTAATATTTAGAGCTATAATTAATGTGTTAATGTATCTAGCAGCCACCTTTTATTTTTTATATTGTTCAAAGTAATAATCTCAAATTAAAGAAAATCTTTAAGTTTTAAAATGAGACTAACTCATTTATATTGATTTATAGATCTGACATCATGTCAATAGTATATATTTTAGAGATTCCAGTTCTACAACAATTATATGACCTTCCACTCTTTGCTAGAAAAGAATTATTATCAACAACTACATTGTATTACCTTATTTCTTACTTAAATGTTTCAAAGAATTTTTATTTTTACCATATTATACTGTAAGTTTGAGTAATCAATAGACATTAGATGATATAGGGTTATGAAATTAACATTTCTAGATTAGTTTGTGGTTTTTGTTTGTTTTTATCAGCGAAAATTAGGATTCAAAACTAAAACTTCTGCATTTAAGCATGTAACAGCCAGTTAGTGTCTATTAATTACTTAAGAAAGTTTAATGTTCAACTTTATTTATTAGTGCAGAGATTGTTTGTCATTTAAACAGAAGGAATTTACACCCTAAGCTCTTTTAAATTAAGAGATTTTAAATTGACCTATATAACAAAATTTACATTCACAAAATAAGACAGCCACTCTTGTCTTTTCAAAAATCTCTATCTTGTACTTTGGTTTGAGTATCCTAATTGCTCAACTGGGAGCCATTGAACTGTTGTAACAAACATTCACAGTGCATGTGCTTCAGGTATAAAATTCCCTTCTGTTTAAATTAAGACTGTTTAGTAAATAGCTATAGAGTAGTTAAATTTAACATTATAGATACTAGATATGTTAATTATATGTTTATTTAATTTCTTCAGACAAAAATAATTACCATGATTAATTAATTATATATTTTATGTAATGCTAAATGCTTTATTGAAAACAAAATTATAATTGAACATTAAAATATTTGAATTTATTGCTACACAAAATAGATGATGTCAATTAATTGTAAAATTATTTATATCAGGGGCTAAGTATATCCACATTCTAATGTACAAACATATAAAATAGTAAGACATGAATCTTCTTTGTTCTATAATACAATTTATGTAAATATAAAACAGATTATAAAGTTAATATTGTAAAACATAAACAGTAACTTATCTAGTTTAACTATGCAGAAATAGTGATTAACTAACAGATTAAAAGATTTAATAAGAGAGGAATTATTGATCTCTCTAATAAACCAAAATCTTAGGTTCAAATTCTATATATTGCAAAGTTAAGTAAAAAAAGTAATTTTACAAACTATAATTTAAGTTTTAAATGTAACTAATCTTAAAGAAAATTAGTAATAATTCTGAGGATCTCATGCTATAATTTGCAGAAATTACCTTATTAAATAATACACAGAAACAACTAGAAACTCGATTTGAAAAAAAAAAAAATTAGTTGGTGATAATGTTTTAGGTATATGATTGATAATGAGAATCATACAGCATTTGGATTGAAACAAGTACTAACTTTGTATGCCCTGGATTATTTAATGTTGCCATAGAATGTCAAAATATGGAGTATAAGGTACTGGAATAAGTTCCAGTTATGATACTTCTGGCAACTAAAATTCTTATAAACTCACAATCAATAAAGCTATTCGATTATTTATTTATATTTTAATAACTTTTTATTTTGTGACAAATGTAAAAGATCTAACCTTTTTAAAAGAATTTCAGAAATATAATCTGAAGTACAATGCTTTCATATAGAAAATCAGAGTGATTTCACATTTATGTTTTTGATTGTGTTGCTGCTGGGATGAAAGCATACTAAAACTGACCAAGTTACAAATTTAAAAAGACACGTTTTTTGTAAATTAATAACATTTTTAATGCAAAACCTTGTTTTAAAATTATTCGAGATATTCTTTTAAGATAATTTTCTCTTTCATCTTTTTTGATTTTTACACAATATTCAAGGTAATGCGCAATTGTAAGAAACCTTGTTTACTAATTCTACTGAATGTAAATATCATAAGGCATTCACAAATATCTTATTAAGTTTCAACTTTTAAGCAGACGATGAGTCATATAATGTTACTTTCTGAATTCTAGAGTAACTTGATAGTTTTTGTTAAGTATTATATATTACAAAATATACATACACATATATATATCTTCATAATATATATATATACATATATATTGTACCAGTCGAAAAAACCACCACCAAAAGAACTGCAAGTCGGATCCAAACTCAGCTGAACCAAAACTGAATAAAAACCCAACTCAACAGCTCAGATTAGTAGAAATCTAAATTGACGGCACAGTGCTATGCACCAAAAAAATAACTCAATGGTTGGTGAGGATCAGAGACCCCTAAACTGACATTAATATCTGATAATAAACTGACTAAAATAATTTTAAATTGAATCATATGTATATGTTTGGGTTGTCAACACAGACAGTGAGTATTAACATTAAAATAAGTATAAAAGAATTAAGAACTAAGAAACCAAGTGTGTTTAGAAACTATTTAATAATAATAATTTGTTTTGTTTGAATTTTAAATAATGATTATATTAATTAATTCTAGTCCTTAAACAAAGTTTATAATCAAAATAAGAGTGGCGGTCCTTATTATATGCCAATAAATATTACGCAATATTTGAAAGTCTATGTCTATGCCCTCAACAA
This sequence comes from Epiperipatus broadwayi, assembly GCA_028023455.1. Taxonomy (NCBI): domain Eukaryota; kingdom Metazoa; phylum Onychophora; class Udeonychophora; order Euonychophora; family Peripatidae; genus Epiperipatus; species Epiperipatus broadwayi. The sequence goes on along the minus strand of JAQFVV010000196.1, from coordinate 1,347,558 downwards.
GAAATAAAAGGCAGATAAAGGTATCCACTAGTAAAGGAAATTTTTACTCTAATTTTATACGAAAGAATGTGATATTTATTTTCACATTCGCAAATCCATTCATGAAGAGCAAGATACGTATTTTAGGGCATAACTTTAATTTTTATTAAAAAACTTATTTTGAGATAAAACAGAGAATTTGTTGGACTTTAATTTAAATCACTTCATCATGAATTATGAGCATCGGAGCAGGCTTTACTGGAACAGAGAGGTAACAGTGCTGATGAATTATGAACTAGAAAATGAAATTGAAAGCCGATGGCTAGTCGATAATCGAAGTCCTATGGCAGCTTGCGTCTGACAAGTCTTATGCCCTTTGACTAATATGAACAGGAGAGAAAGTGCTTTCTTCCTCGATAATTTAAATAACAGAAATATGATCACTGACCAGCCTAACGGAGCGGAAGATTGCCTTATGTCAGCAACGTTCGAAGATGATGACTTGATAGTCATCGTTTGAATACTAAAACCCCTATAGAATGCTCTACGTGATGACTTGATCAAATTAATTAAAGTCAAACGAGCTTTTAATGAAAACTATTTTAAAGTATTTGTAAAGTCATATTAATTATGCCCCAATCATCGTGCTCTTCCTGAATCTTAATAGAAAATAACAAAGTTGAATTAAAATATATTTAATCCTTTATCGACCCTTTTTGCAATAAAAACATTTTAAGATTATATATGAATAAATACATATTGGTGAATACAAAAAATAGCTGGGGCATAGATTAAAAACGGAGCTAATAATTTATTATTAGCCAATTATAAAAATAACACACATTTAATGATTTCTTTCGACTCGATAATTGATAGAATTGTAAATTTAGTTCTAATGGGTGAGAATTACTATTAGAATTAATATATTACTATTTGCACAAGGCAAAGGAAACAAAGGAGATCATTGAGTCAAAAGATTATTGGCATATAATTAAAAATAAATGACATTAATAAATCACATGATAAAGATATATATATATATAATATAGTAAATGAACTGCCAAGTAAGAAAAGAGAAAGTTTAAAGACTAGAGATTGAGAGAATTACGATATAAATTTACAGTAGCATGAATAAAAGGTTTTATAAAGATTGTATAAAGAGAGCTTTAAAAAGGAGTGTAAAATAAAGTTCGGAACTGGCCAGAAATTTATGGAAATATATTACCCATTTCTTCCAGTGGATCCTTAGGTTACACGTCCGAGTTGGTAAAAAACATAGGCACCATTTGATTGATTACTTGAACAGCATTTTATTTGATTTTGGCAGTCTGATTTGTCCAGAAAGAATTTAGCAGCTTCATTGAAGATTTTTAGGGGACTTCAGGAACAATAGCCAGATTCCTGATGATTAGCCCCTTTTCATGATAGGAACAATTTTTGAATTCATGATTTTGAAAAGCACATAGTTTACTGGCACTTTTCTGCAACAAAGATGTTTTCTCCAAACTTTTCAGAGCTATATCTCTGTCCTCTGATGCCTTCAGGCTAGCGCTTCTTTCATTATTAATGTTTTTAGATTTATTGGTTGTTTTTAGATACATTCCTTCGATAAGGCTTTCAAACTCATTAACGTGAATTCATTTTCTAATTAGAAAATGAATTCTTAAAATCAGAAAATGATTTTAATTAGGAAATCCTTATCTTTTTTTCTAATTAATAAAACTTTAACTGTTGTTTTTGGAAAGGGAACATCTGAAAGCTTATCGAAAGAATGTAGCTTTTAATCAATAAAACTTTAACAAATTATTTAAAAATAAAATCAAACATTCCCGATACAATGAAACTTTTAAACAATTATATATATTTAAATATTTGCAAATATATACGCACACTCCATGCAGTTATAATATATAAATTCATGAATAATTCTATCATGAATTTATTAATAGCATTGATTAATTTTAAACTGAAACTAATTAATTTTAGTATGCATTTATAAAATAAGTTTCCTTTATGGAAATTAGCATGGATTGAACGTATAAAGCCCCATTGCATTGGAAATTTAAGGTTAGTATTATGTGTTTGAAGTGGGCTTATGGCTAGATGTCATGAAGCTAGCATCGAACTCAGATCCGACTGCTTCATTTCTTTTCACTTAAAAAAAAACAATGAAAAAAAATGGCTTTACTTATACATGATACTTTCGCATAAGTGTACTCAACTAGCTGGTAGACTCTGGGAGAACAGCATTAGTGTGAATAATATAATCTGTACAAAAATTATACATGTCTCATTGCGATTTTTTTTTTAAAATATTATCTAGCTTATAAATAGGTCTGTTAAACAAGTCTCATTTCCCTATGGTCGTGTCAGTCGGTCATGTGTATATATATCTGTCATTTAATGGTTGTCCTATTGTTTCCCTGGATAAGGTGGCACATATAGTTTTAACTTTTGATAATGGTCGTAGTCTTGGTCCTTTCTTGTCGGTGTCAAGTTCCCATAATCTTTTGCTGTCATTAATTCTATGGCCTTTTCCGCGACTGAATGCACAAAAAACAATTCTTTAACATTATCTCGATGAGCGATGAGGTTCTCTCCTGGGTCTCCTTTGAAAATTTGAGTCTGTATTGAGGATCCAGGGAATGGCATCTGTAAAGTCCTCATACTAAGTTGAGGATTCATCATCTGTCCCATTTCTAATTTTGGTTTTATTTGACTAGTGGTCTGAACATCTTTTTCCCTTTCTGTATTTATATCAGCTTCTTCGACTGTTTCTTGATTTGACTCATCTTCTCCACTGTCATATTCTTTGCTGACGTCTTCTTTTGGTGTGGTCTGATCATCTTCATCATCTATTTTTGGGGCTTCAGAAGGATTTATTTTCTGCTGATGCTTTACATTCTCTGGGTTTGAGTTGGTTTGGATGCCTCATGCTTCCTCAAGCCTTAAAATTCTTTTATCATCATCATCATTAGCTTCCTGTCTTCTCTCATTTCTTTGAGGATCGTATGTAAAGTGTCTCTTCTCATTTTCAAAAATAAATAAATAATATAATAAACAATGTGAATCAAACTTATGGCACTCTCTGTATACTTAAATAATAATTTTTTTCTTCAGTACATTTAATTAGGTCTCTGACTACTGGTCCCATTGTCCCTATCTTCACTAGCTGCTGCATATTATTTCCTCAATCTATGTAATCTGCCTTTTTTTAGCTTAGTTTTAGTTTGTCTACATTTTCTTGGTTAGCTCTTTCTATAAATTTTTTTGAATGAGACATGTATTTTATTTAAAAAAAACTATTAAAGATAAGAAACAAACATTACTCACTTTCCCTCTGTTCAACTGTTCTCCCATGTCTGAAAAAGGAAACTATACAAATAATTAGGGATATACAAACATTCATATATATATTGTGCCCTTTTCTATATGTCAGTTATATATATATATATATATATATATATATATATATATATTGTGCCCTTTTCTATAGGTCAGTAATAGTTCATAACAGTCAATTACTAAAAATTTTAAATTTTAGAATATGTTCTTTTGATTTATTAATTATAGTTTGTCAATTATGTTATAAAGTATAATTTGAAGCTAAAGAAAATATATAATGTATAAAATTATAGAGAATCATTTAAAAGTAGTTAAGTAAAGCTTTAAATATTGTTGCATATGGTTGTAAAAGCTGGCCATATTAAATAAAACAGCTATAAATATTAAAAGTATATTTAAAAAAAGTTCGATTTTAATAGTTTAAAACTGATAATTGAATAAATGCTATATTTAAATTTGTAATCATATTTAATTGTCAAAATTAATATAGTATATTTTAAAAATAAACTTTATGATGGTGAAAATTATATCTAGTTCTATATTTTTAAAATTATTCTTCCAAATTTTTTATAATTATTTTATATAATATAATAAGTGTATCAATTTTATAAATCTAGGCAGAGAAATAGATTAAAAATCGTCTGTCAAAGTTATTAATCATGTGACTTGTATATTACATACTTTCTCACACACGCTTGTTTGAATTAATAATAAAGTTTAAAATATTTTGAAATTGCAGTATAGAATTGGATGGAATTATTGCCTATCATAAAAGTAAATAGTATTAAACATTAAGTTAACTATCGTATAACATGTTTTAAATAATGTAATGTTTTAAATAGTATCATAAAGACGAATACAGTTATAATAAAAATTAAATATTTTATTTAAATAAAAACAAGATAAATTGAATATTAAAAAAATGGAATAGGTTATTAAAATTATTTTAAAAGTTATTTTAAAAGTATTTAAGTAATTTTAGTGAAACAATAATTGATTTAGAAGGAATTTTAAATAATATTTTTTAAATTTTATTACGTCATAAAAATTTTTATTTTTTGAAACTTGATTCTGCTATAAACTGAAAATATGTAAATTTGTTCTCAAGTTAAAGTAAGAATCAACCAATCAAATGAGGTATTCTTACAGACTATAAATATGAATTGCACGGGGGTATAGGGGGAGATTTAATAATGTATTGAAACCAGAGAAGGTATATTAGCAGCTATCAAAGAGATAGTATTTTTAAATTTTATTTTAGTCAATTTTTAATACTTTCTTATAATTTTATTTGCAAAAAAACTAATTGATATATTTAGAAGTATTTTGCAAAAGAGAGTTTAAAAAAATAATAATATATTTGGGAACTTCGTGAAAATGATTTTCTAATTTTTAAAAGTTACTTGCCAGGATTATTTTATCTGAAATTTGACCTAAACTTCGCAATGAAAATGGATATACTACGAAATAAAATATGTTTAAATTATAATACAGCTTTATTTATGCTTAACCGGAGGACTGTTCTAACTCATAAAAGAACAATACGGACATTATGCTGGAAGCTTAAACAGAATACTATTTGCCGTCTAAAAAATTTTGTGACGCATTATTTATAAGCTTATCCAGGAGTTTTTTTTAAAAAAAAAGAATAAGATATTTATATCGTATGAGTTATCATAAAATATAATGAAAGAAATAGAATGTTTAGTCCTTTTTGAAGGAAAACATTTTTTTTTAAATATATATTTTACAAGAAGTAAAAAGAACTTATTAAGAAATAAAACCTATATAAAAAAATGAACATATAGTAGATAAATAAAGGATGGATCCATGAAAATACAAATATTGTGTAAAAGTTTACCGGATAACTTAAGTTAAATTGAACAGAGTGATGCATCAGAGAATATTGAATAAACTTCATGGGAATAATTCTTTAATATTACAGTTTAATAATTTTCATTCTGAATAGTAAAGACCCAGGATTATTTTCTATAAATTTTACTAAATGGATTAATAATTATTTTTATTTTTAAACTTTAACGCGCTTGGAGGAGAACATTTTAAAACTCTAGAGAAAATAATAAACATTTTTGGATTTTATCATGAACTATGGTCAAGTGAAGACGTAATTATAGTTTTAAATTTTTATTTTACTAACTTAGTTAAATGTAAATTTTTCTATTTATAAGATTAGGAAAACATAAAACATTAATTTGTTAATAACATAAAATTTATAATATAATCTAATAATTTAGATAAGAATATTTTTAAATAAAACGTATGGATGTGTCTTTTCGTTTATGTATGCAATGTTTTTCTATATCCAGTGGATGGAAGAAGCCTACTGAATATGATGACCAGATAAAGGTTATTTTGGTAATAACAATGACTATTAATAATTTATAATGTATATTTTTTGTTTTCTTTAGATCATCTATGGATAGTAAGAATGAAGTGTAAAAGTTTTAATTATATGTAACGCATTTTCATACAACATTTTAAAAAAACATTATGAGATAGGATTGATTTGAAAATATGCATACAACGATTATTTGTTTTATATATTAGTGATATAATCCAACATAATAACAAATAATTATGTGGTTCTTTTAAAACTTTTCATGTTAGGATGTTCAAATATTGTCTGATTAGATTGTATATGATTAAACATATAGAATAATGAAGTAAGCAAACTTTTCTTATGGAACAGTGAAATTGTTTTAAACTATCAATGAATTTTATTTATTGTTTTGTAAATGCAGATAGTTATTTATCGATGTAAGATGTAGAAAAATCTTGAGAAATAATGTTGAGATAGTGGCTTGGAAGTACTATAGTTAGCAGGAAACCAAGATGATGTATTTTTTTTTAAAAAATAGGATATGATAAGGAATAGAAATAATATTTAGTCTTTATGTGGTTATCAGCATAGTTAACAAAGCCCTATGACTGATACACATTTTATTTGGACAGTGTTTTATATGTCTTTAAATATTTGATGTTTTAAATAAAGCTGAAGAAGTAGCTTTAACATCGTTCATGTATTAGAGGTTATTAGACAGGTAAAGGTCATACCTCTTTGCACTGTGCCATGATTTTTTGAGATATATTAAGAGTGATACTCTAGCTTTCTTCCTTAAATCCTATACATCTGTTTCGCTATCTTTATTTCATGTAACTGCATCGTTCAGTAAGATATTTTGAAAAGAAATGATAAATAATTTAGAACTTAGGTTATGCTATCGTTTTGTATAAGATTGGTTTATTTGCTTAGAAGGAATAGAATTTATAACTTGAAATTGAAGGTCCAAAGTATCCTAAGGAAAGGAAAGAATCATAGAATATATTTTGAATTTATTTTCGGAAATGAAATATAAATTTTTAAAATAGAGTATCTAAACAAGATATTTTCTTTAAAATGTTAATTATTTTTGAATGCTTTATTATTATTTTTTTTTAAGAGAAAAATAAGTATTGCATATTTTTAAAATACAATAGTACAATGTAAATTATATAAACAATATGCATAGTATATTTTTTTGTTTATTGAATAACAGGAATATATTGATTATTACACTTACATCATACTAAAGTAAGGCTAAATAAGAATATATTATGATTAGTAAACATCGTGTGATAAAACACTAAAATCTAGTACTGAATTTTGGATGAATATTTTATGTAACATCTTTGACTTTGCAAGATGAAATTTTTTAATATTTTAAGAAATCCATACTCATTATAAAGTTAATTTTGTTTTTCTGTAGAATGTTTTCCTATGAATGTTTTTTTTAAAAATAAGATAGTTTAATAATATTAATGATGAAATATTCTGCTAATAAGTAAATATATTTATAATAAGTTAACCATAATGAGAAACCAAATGGTAACATTTTTTTTTTATTTTGTCTTAAGTATAAATAAAGATATAACTAAACTATAAACTATTTTTTATATAACTTAGTAGATAAAAATGTAAGATTAAAATAAGGATATCCATTGTAAATAGTGTACATAAATTGTTTATTTTATTTGTTGTTGTTAATAAACTTTGTTAAAGTTTGTTTTTCAAAATTTTTGTGTCTTGATTGTTTATTTCTCCACTTCACTGCATGAAATCACGAGATATATTCATAACAATTGAAACAAAAATATAATTTTGCACAAAAAGATAAATAGAGAGTTATATTTAAGAATTTAAATATTTATTGGTATTCTTTTAATTAAATAATTATAATTTTACATTGTTTTATTGGTCATAAATCAGTTATCACAATAGTATACTGAATTATATGCTATCAGTTGCCACACATCCTTTGTTTATCAGATTATCATATGCTACCACGTATTTATTATATTATTACATGAAGGTAAAAGATTATATAAAATTATTTTATTATTTTATTATGGTAATAAAAATATAACGAAAAGAAAAGATATCCAGTAGTAGTTAAACAATGAAGAATATTATTATTATTTTTATTATTATTAGTTTCAGTGTAGTAGATTATGACATAAAATCCCTTCTCATATTTTACTACCGTATTTTTAAATTAACTTAGAATAAACTTTATGAACCTGAGATTATTTTATTGAGCTAGATTATTACAAATAGAAGATTAAGACTTAATTATTAGTTTAATCTTAGTGAGTAGAAGTTATTAAAGTCGTAAGAATACTATGAGTTTGTTATTTGAAATAGTAATAAGGGGGATAGTGTTCTTATGCCATTGAGGTAGTATCCTGTGGGATATTGGCTCAATGTAATCTATCTTGTCACCTGTATTTTCACTTCAAGTCTCATGAAAATATTAAATATTTATTTAATTTATTTTTATAAACTGAACCTTATTCGTATTTTAAATTTGAGCTAGTGAAACATTTTAATTTTAATGCTGAATATTTTATTTATTAATTATTAACTGAGCTAGAACCCGTTTTATTTTATATCATATATTATCTGGAAGTGAGGATACACAAGACAAGGTTAGAATATATATATATATATATATATATATATATATATATATATATATATAATATATAAAATAGCAGGTAGTACAAATAATTGTATTGGACACATTTGGTTTTCATTATTTAGACAACTGACTCACTACTATGCTGACAATCAAATTTGCTGACAAATTTATTTATATGGGCGCCAGTGAGCAAAATGAGATCAATAGGGCCTGTGAAATAACCCATTGATCCCCAAACTACATATGACTGACTTAATTTTTGATAGAACAATTTTATTGATGATGAGTATTTATTATTTAATAACAACTGACACGTTCCTGACCTGAGTTTAAATATAGGAATTCAAATATTATTTTCACTAAGCATGAGGCTTTCACACACAAAGAAAAAAATGTCAAAATTAATATTACACAAGAACTTTTATTTGTTGATATCATTTTTAATCTTGCTAGCATAAAAGCGTGTAAACCATTTAAGCATTTTGCCAACTGCATCTGGCTGCTTGGTGTACACAAAAGGTCGTCACCTGCTTTGAGGTTACTCTAGAAATTATTGTCATTAAAGCATAATGTCACACTGCATCGGACTGCTTGACAGATAATTCCCAGTTTGAGGGTCTTCGCCTGCTTTGAGGTTACCAAGAATACGGAGTGAACATTAAATATATGTGCTAGCAAGCAATACTTTGAAATTTAAAACTTTTAACATGATATCATATTGGATATTTTAAATCATAACAACTGAGATGAATATAATTAATTTTGACACAGACAAAATATTTCATTTATTTTACCCCTTGCTTTGATCTGCTCTTACTACTTTTCTAACGATAATTTTCCTACTGTCATGAACGCGTATAACACAAACGTATAATATATATGCTGATATAGTACACGTATAATTAATTATACATATATTTAAATAATTATTCTAACTAACGAATCTTTTACTGACGAACATTTAAAAAAAATAATCTTGAAAGCATTTAATTGTAAGAAAGAGAATTACAAAATGACATTTTAATTTATGAAATCATCTCAGTTATGCGTTATAAATCGCATAACTTTTCTTCAAATATATATAACATACTACAAAAATATCACTTTCTACTGAAACATTTACTTTATCGAGATCTCAGTTGACTGAGTAACTAAGATCATAATTTGTGTCTACAGGGTGTGGGGTTTATTAAATCGAAACCACAACGGTTGGACAGCCAAAAACATAACCATGTACCAGTCGAAAAACGCACCACCTAAATTGCAAGTCGGATCCAAACTCAGCTGAACCAAAACTGAATTCAAACCCAACTCAACAGCTCAGATTAGTAGAAATCTAAATAGACGGCACAGTGCTATGCACCAAGAAACTAACTCAATGGTTGGTGAGGATCAGAGACCCCTAAACTGACATTAATATCTGATAATAAACTGACTAAAATAATTTTAAATCGAATCATATGTATATGTTCGGGTTGTCAACACAGACAGCGAGTATTAACATTAAAATAAGCATAAAAGAATTAAGAACTAAGAAACCAAGTGTGTTTAGAAAATATTTAATAATAATAATTTGTTTTGTTTGAATTTTAAATAATGATTATATTAATTAATTCTAGTCCTTAAACAAAGTTTATAATCATATTAAGAGTGGCGGTCCTTATTACATGCCAATGAATTTTACGCAATATTTGAAAGTCTATGTCTATGCCCCCAACAAGAAAGAAAAGGCAGATAAAGGTATCCACTAGTAAAGGAACTTTTTACTCTAATTTTATACGAAAGAATGTGATATTTATTTTCACACTCGCAAATCCATTCATGAAGAGCAAGATACGTATTTTAGGGCATAACTTTAATTTTTATTAGAAAACTTATTTTGAGATAAAACGGAGAATTTGTTGGACTTTAATTTAAATCACTTCATCATGAATTACGAGCATCGGAGCAGGCTTTACTGGAACAGAGAGGTAATGATGCTGATGAATTATGAGCTACAAAATGAAATTGAAAGCTGATGGCTAGTCGATAATCGAAGTCCTATGGCAGCTTGCGTCTGACAAGTCTTATGCCCTTTGACTAATATGAACAGGAGAGGAAGAGCCTCCCCTTTTAAAAAACTAATATGAACAGGAGAGGAAGAGCAATGCTCTACGTGATGACTTGATCAAATTAATTAAAGTCAAATGAGTTTTTAACAAAAACTATTTTAAAGTATTTGTAAAGTCATATTAATTATGCCCCAATCATTGTGCCCTTCCTGAATCTTAATAGAAAATAACAAAGTTGAATTAAAATATATTTAATCCTTTATCGGCCCTTTTTGCAATAAAAACATTTTAAGATTATATATGAATAAATACATATTGGTGAATACAAAAAATAGCTGGGGCATAGATTAAAAATGGAGCTAATAATTTATTATTAGCCAATTATAAAAATAACACACATTTAATGATTTCTTTCGACTCGATAATTGATAGAACTGTAAATTTAGTTCTAATGGGTGAGAATTACTATTAGAATTAATATATTACTATTTGCACAAGGCAAAGGAAACAAAGGAGATCATCGAGTTGAAAGATTATTGGCATATAATTAAAAATAAATGACATTAATAAATCACATGATAAAGATGTATATAATATAGTAAATGAACCGCCAAGTAAGAAAAGAGAAAGTTTAAAGACTAGAGATTGAGAGAATTACGATATAAATTTACAGTAGCATGAATAAAAGGTTTTATAAAGATTGTTACATTAAAGAATAAAAGAGCTCTAAAAGGGAGTGTAAAATAAAGTTCGGAACTGGCCAGAAATTTATGGAAATATATTACCTATTTCTTCCAGTGGATCCTTAGGTTACATGTCCGAGTTGGTAAAAAATGTAGGCACCATTTGATTGATTACATGAACAGCATTTTATTTGATTTTGGCAGTCTGATTTGTCCGGAAAGAATTTAGCAGCTTCATTGAAGATTTTTAGGGGACTTCAGGAACAATAGCCAGATTCCTGATGTTTAGCCCCTTATCATGATAGGAACAATTTTTGAATTCATGATTTTGAACAGCACATAGTTTACTGGCACTTTTCTGCAACAAAGATGTTTTCTCCAAACTTTTCAGAGCTATATCTCTGTCCTCTGATGCCTTCAGGCTAGCGCTTCTTTCATTATCAATGTTTTTAGATTTACTGGTTGTTTTTAGATACATTCCTTCGATAAGGCTTTCAAACTCATTAACTTGAATTCATTTTCTAATTAGAAAATGAATTCTTAAAATCAGAAAATGATTTTAATTAGGAAATCCTTATCACTATATATATCTGCAGATTTACATAGCGAGACTACTAAATAATTGAATGAAATAGAGAAATTGTGCCAGAATTGATCACGTGCAATGTGAAAACTTGATAACATATATTACACAATAGGCTATTTATATTGCATATTTTAATAAGAATTAAATTAAAATTAGATGTAATGATGATATATAATAACATTTTTTGAAAATATACGTTTTTAAATGAGATTAAAACCTAACTTAAAGAAGTTCATATTTATTTATTAGTTAAAATGATAATTCATTTATATAAGATGTACTTTTCTATTAAAATCAGAGGTACATAGTAAAAATAATTCTTCAATTCTACAAATATGATTTATTGAAAAGATTGGTGGGGAAAATGCCTTGTCTTTTTCACAATTTCTATAACTTAGACATCTACGAGAAAATAAAACTTTAGAATGTTTAGCATACATGTGGCCAATTTAGAGTGCAGTTTTTAATTATAAATGCAACTACAAACAGTTTGCGATGTTTTCAAAATGAGTTTTATTACTAATTTAATATCTACAAGTATTGTATAAATATTTAAATATATATTTTAATCCATATATACTTTTTATCCTTGGAATTTAGCTATAATTATAGGCGATTTGAACCCAGACTTTTAAACTCCCTTCAGCTATCCAATCTATCTTATACAACTGATACACACGACCACACATATATGAACAAGATATCTCCAAATATATGTGTATTTAGTGTTGAACCAAAACTCTTCAGTTTGTCTAGATCATCATTTCCTTCCCACATATATAATCAGTGCTCAGTTTTTTATTAAGACAACAAATTTTCAAACTTTTATAGATAGGCTTACCTCCAACCTCTAACTCTTTAGTCAACCATACCATTAAAAATCTGATGATGGAATGCCAAATCCCTTGCTGATGCCAATATTGTTGTCATGGCTATGTTGACCTTAAGTCACTCTGACCCCTCAGGTATAGGATCTTGTTCATTTAAATTTTGTATAATTAAATCTAAACTCCAGGATATAGAGTATACCTCTGTTTAAATATTACAGATTCAGTCAGTATGACTATCCCTCTTCTGTATATTTAAATGGACAAGGTTCTATAACATGGGCATGACAATAATATTGGAATCATCAAGGAATTTGGGCACTCCATCAAATTTTCAATGGTATTGATGGCTGAAGAAACTGAAGAATGGAATAAAATGAAGCCTGTCCATTAAAGTTTGAAAATTTGCTATCTTAATATAAAACCAAACATTGATTGCATATATGTGTGGGAGATAGTTATCTGGACCAATTGATGAGTGCTGGTTGAGCATGAAATGCATATATTGAAGATCATTTATTTTTTTCACATGTGAGTAGTCATGTATATCAATTGTATGAGATAAATTTGATGGCTGAAGGGAGCTTGAAAGTCTGGGTTCAAATCCCTATAATAAATAAATATAGTTTATACAGAAACCTCATGGAATAGTGTTTAGCATTCATGTCTACATATCCATAACTTGGGATTTAAAACTGTGCTGAATAAATTTAGAAAATTATTTTGGATACCACTTAGCAAACAGGATTCTTTAAGTATTTAATCTATAGCTAAGATAAATAATCATTTAATTAGTTTTAAATAGAGAATACATATGCTTTTTGCCTTGCAATCTATTTAAAAGCTGTTTTAATCTTATTTTATGTATGATGTTTTTTTATATATTTCAAACTGCAGTTACTATAATGTTCTTAAAAAATCTTTACATGTAATTTTTTAAAGTACATTTTATAGAAGTTTTTTCAATGCGATTTGTAATGCTTATATTCTTATAAATGATGTAAGCATAAATTTAATAACATATAACAATAAACATATAAGGATAAGATAAAAGGTCTCTCCAACAGCTTCTTATTAAGAAACAACAGACCAAAGATCAGAACTCACTAAACTTTTTAATTGCAATGGTGAGATTTTGGATGTCTTTAATTCATGTTTTCCTCTTTAATTAATAGTAGATAAATATCTTTTTTTGACAGTATTAAATGGATAACTTGATTGACTATAGATTAATTACCTGACATTCCTAAGATTGTTGAAAAAATGTTCAAGTTTACCTGGGCCAAATTCAAATCATACTCATGGTAAGTGGATATGCTGCCATAGTTTTATAAGACTTATTTTTTGTAAAGTATGTGTACATATAGAGAAAGATCGAGTCCTCTTGATTTAGGATGTAATTACTTGGCTGTGTGATAATTTTAACTTATTATGGTGATTGTCAGAAAAATATTTACACATTTCTATTAGCATGATTTCAGTAATGTGTAACAAAACATTTTATTAATTGAAATTCAATGAGCAAATTGGAAAAAAAAAATAGTGCTAGAATTATAAGAAAAAGGTGAAGATAATCTATAAGTTTAGTAGAATTTTTTTCTGGACATTTAATTACTCACAAACATTATAAGGGTTTTCAACCAAGAAATAGATGCACTAATAGTTTTATTAAGTTCTACTTTACATCTGCAATCTAATATTTTGCAATTATTAAATCAATTTACTTATATTTTATGATAATCCACAATTACATAAACTAGAGATTGTTAGATTCCATTCCTGAAGCACAGCAGTTATTGATGATTCTGAACTGAAAATTGCACTAATATCTAAAAAGATCAAAACCATCAAGTTTTTTGAAGATATGGGGGAAATGTGTGGACTCTCACAAAATTATTTTTATGCGATAATTCTTTTGTTTTTTGGAGAATTTCTTGAATGAGCAGCAAGAAAAGGAATCTTGATATGAAGTGTGACTTAAAAAAATAGAACCATGTCTTGAATTAGTAAAGAGTTTGATTTAGTTATATATTTTCACTAAAGCAATTCTAATATTTAATGGGGAAAAATGTAAAAACATAAGCTTGTAAAAGAGAATTTTAGTTTCATGTGAGCAGATAATCTCCAAATGTCCCATAGTATTCAGCATTAAAGTGGGAAATCTATCTTTAAATTATTTGCATCACAATTCCAAGTAGTATCAAAATCTTTTAAGGAGGCTTCTAAACATTATTTTAGATTTAATATCAATTAGATGTGAAAATAAATCAAGCTAAAATCCAAGATTACTCTTAAGCAGCATGGGTACCATAGTGATGTACTATATTTTTTCAAAAAGTTGTATTCAGTATGTGAGACTTCTTTGTCATTAAATAAAATATAAATTTTAATATTTTCATAGAATTAGAAATAGGTGTCTAGTCTGCAAAATAGATTTCCAAACTTTACATATTCATATCAGACACATTTCTATTTTTATAAAGTATTTTGTAAAATAAATGCAATGTCATTTGCATAAATACATTTGTTTTGGAAAATCAAAAATGAATATGGTACATTGCTCAGGGAGTTATTCAACACTCCATTACCCAAGTAGCAAGTTGAGGAATTAATAATTTCATTCAGTTAATCACAATTGCATATTTTTAAAAGTTATGTTCCCAAGCTAAGAATTAATTATAAAATCTTCAATTCTGAATTTGCCACTCTAATTTAAACAGAAGTTTAGAAATGTATGAAATAATGTTGATGAGGGATCAGAACTTTATGGAATACCATTCTATAAAATTTTGTGACTGCTATAATTACCATTTAGAGTCATTTAATTTTTTTTATTAGAGAGCATTTTAGTTTATTTCAACAGCCTTTTCCAATATGAATTGATAAAGATAGAATATATTCACATCAGCTCCATCATCCTGTCTGATCATTAATCGGGTTTATATTATAAAATAAAGTCTGAGGTTTAAGAGGAGATATCACTTTTATATACCAATATACATTAAAATGGATTATAGAATAACTGTCATCTGTCCACCTTGATGTAATTTTTATGTCAGTATAAACAAATCTTTTCCCAAATAATATAAACAGCAACAGTTGTGGATGTCACTTTTACAATAAGTGCATTGATATTTATCTTAACAGATACATATTATATCAAAAATTTTATATCCCTTATAATTTATTAAAATTATCTCATATTCAAAACTTAACCAGACTAGCCAAAAAATATAAACTCTAAAACACAACCATTGGTTTCCCTGCTACAAGAAGACTTCTCAAGGGTAAAGGATTAGAAAATAATATTGAATGGATATCTGGGTTGTTTAATAAAATAAATCCTAAGTCTACTTGTAACTTGCCACAATATCCTGGGTTCTTGGGCTGACTTCACTTCTCAAATATAGAACCTGGGGTAGTTGGATACTCTGATCATTATAACATAAAAAATTTTAATTTCGTTAAAATTGTAAATAATTATTTTAATTGATTACGTAATTATTGAATGTTAAAATATTAACGGTCATTTATATTAGATGTAAAGTTTTCATTGCTTTAAACTAAAACTGAGTTAAAGGCCATTAAAATTTCTTTCAGGAAAGTCCATTAATAAGATTTTTTTCTTTTACAGAGGTGAAATCAATCAATAACCAAGATTTACCCAATGGCAAAACTTGAGATAATCCAATTCCAGACTAATTTGTTTTTAATTTTTATTTTTAACAACGATGCAGCAAAACTTTCAACAAATTCTTCAAATAAGTTAAAAAATATTGCTAAGTAAAAAGACAGTAATAACTAGCACTACAATCAATTCTATCATTATTAGCTTGTTGTCACTCCTAAGCTGAATAAATAGTTAAAGGACGTAAGAGATTTAAACAAAGTAACAAAATACATTTTGTAAACAGTTACTAAGTCTGTGATAAAAAGTGTACTTTGTGTGTTGTATATAGTTCATGTTAAAACATTAGATTAGAATGCTAAACTACATATATATATAAATAATCAGTTTTAAATTATATTATCTTAACAGTTTTCAAAAATTTATTTTATTAATGTAATAATAATATATATATATTTAAAGAAAAGACTTTCATAGATAAAAAAAAATGCAAAAATATATTTCGAAATGGTCTGTACATGCATCAAACTTATTTTTAGTATTTTCCTTATAATGAAAATTCTGCTGAATCATGCTTGTAATCGTATGGATAGCAGAGATCATCCAATAGATTAGGTATTAGACTCGCAGGTTGACAATACCAAAAGAGTTTGAATTGTTTAGTTTATGCTTCTGTAGTGAATTGATATTAAATTTTGTATATTGATTATTACAAATAGTTTTAGGATTTATATGTATATGTGTGTGTGTGTTAAAACGAAGATTTGCACGGGTTAAATATATAAAATACATATTTTGCGGGTTCATCCGCGTTAAAAACTTTTAATACATCCGTGTTAAAAACTTTTAATATAAATATACCGACGTTTCGACTTGGTCACACAAGTCATCCACAGAGTTATAAAAGGTAGAAAGACGGTTGTAGAGGCGCTACAATATCACTGATTTGAATAAAACGTTAAAATTCCATCAATAGCAAAAATGTTAAATTTAGGAATGTTTTTTAAAAAAATATTTCCAAATAGGAGGAAGTTTGCAAGTATCATCTCGCTTATTGATACAATCTGGCCTTTTAAGTATCTCAATGGCTTCTCTAATTTTGCACTGGTAGAGATTATCACATCTGGATATGATCCTGGTACTAGAAAAAACAATTTTATGACCTGAATCTATAGTATGGAGTGAGAGTGCTGATGATAATGAGTGTTGTTTAACTGCATTAGCATGCTCATCTCTCCTAACACTGATGCAATGATTACTCATACCTATGTAAGAAGCTTTACAATTTTTACATGAGATTTGATAGACACCATGAGATTCAAGAGGGATTGAATCCTTAGGCTTGGTTATTATATTGCTGATCTTTTGATGAGCAAAAAATGCTGTATCTATATTGTAGCATTTTAATATACGTCCAGTACTGTCTGTAGTTCCTTTTACATATGGAACACAAATCCTAATAGCTGATTTATCATCTTTTTGTTTCCTATTTTGTCTATTTTGGGCTTGAAATAAGGCCAAGCCCAAAATAGACAAAATAGGAAACAAAAAGATGATAAATCAGCTATTAGGATTTGTGTTCCATATGTAAAAGGAACTACAGACAGTACTGGACGTATATTAAAATGCTACAATATAGATACAGCATTTTCTGCTCATCAAAAGATCAGCAATATAATAACCAAGCCTAAGGATTCAATCCCTCTTGAATCTCATGGTGTCTATCAAATCTCATGTAAAAATTGTAAAGCTTCTTACATAGGTATGAGTAATTGTTGCATCAGTGTTAGGAGAGATGGGCATGCTAATGCAGTTAAACAACACTCATCATCATCATCAGCACTCTCACTCCATACTATAGATTCAGGTCATAAAATTGATTTTTCTAGTACCAGGATCATATCCAGATGTGATAATCTCTACCAGTGCAAAATTAGAGAAGCCATTGAGATACTTAAAAGGCCAGATTGTATCAATAAGCGAGATGATACATGCAAACTTCCTCCTATTTGGAAAGATTTTTTAAAAAACATTCCTAAATTTAACATTTTTGCTATTGGTGGAATTTTAATGTTTTATTCAAATCAGTGATTGTAGCACCTCTACAACCATCTTTTTTTTTTTTTTTGGGGTGGTTGGTGGTGAAAAAGGAAAATGTCAGTATATTAATATTAAAAGTTTTTAACATGGATGAACCTGCAAAATATGTATTTATATATATATATATATATATATATATATATATATATATATATATATATATATAAGAGATCATAGCACAATGATAAAGACATTCAAATGAATTATTCATAACCCAACCAATAAATGATTATTTAACAAGAATGAGAAAAAAAAACTAGAAATCTTCATCACCTCGAGTTTCACTAACGTTTGAGAATATTGCCTTCATTGAAGTCATATGGAAAAATAATAAAATGGTTAGTCACTCAGAGGTTATATAGCATGTGAGCACCAAAAATAACAAATTGAGCTTTGATCCTGGAACCTTTAGTTCTTGAGGCTATCACTTTGGTGTTATGTTAAATTATATATGGCTATTTTGGCACAATAATCTATTAATACTTGAAAGCTAAAAGTTTTTGGGACAAAGTTCAACCTGTCACTTTTTATGCCTAAACATCAGATGATTTTCTGCAGAGTTAATTCTTTAATTATTTTTAAGTAAGATGATTAAAACTAATTTTAACAATGTATATATAATACAACATAAGGCAGCATATTGCCTTACCATATCAATGATTTAAGTTTTCAGGTTTTGATCAGACTTAGATTCTTTG